>OZ035997.1:21665494-21797994 GCA_964035015.1 Corallium rubrum
GGGATAACACAAGTTGAAATAATAGTCCCTTCACGGTGTTTTTCAAATATTGGGATAACACAAGTTGAAATAATAGTCCCTTCACGGTGTTTTTCAAGTATTGGGATAACACAAGTTGGAATGATAGTCCCTTCACGGTGTTTTTCAAATATTGGGATAACACAAGTTGAAATAATAGTCCCTTCACGGTGCTTTTCAAGTATTGGGATAACACAAGTTGAAATAATAGTCCCTTCACCATGTTTTTCAAATATTGGGATAACACAGGTTGAAATAATAGTCCCTTCGCGGTGTTTTTCAAATATTAGGATAACACAAGTTGAAATAATAGTCCCTTCACGGTGCTTTTCAGGTATTGGGATAACACAAGTTGAAATAATAGTCCCTTCACGGTGTTTTTCAAACATTGGGATAACATAAGTTGAAGTAATAGTCCCTTCACGGTGTTTTTCAAACATTGGGATAACACAAGTTGAAATAATAGTCCCTTCACGGTGTTTTTCAAATATTGGGATAACACAAGTTGAAATAATAGTCCCTTCACGGTGTTTTTCAAACATTGGGATAACACAAGATGAAATAATAGTCCCTTCACGGTGTTTTTCAAACATTGGGATAACACAAGATGAAATAATAGTCCCTTCACGGTGTTTTTCAAATATTGGGATAACACAAGTTGAAATAATAGTCCCTTCACGGTGTTTTTCAAATATTGAGATAACACAAGATGAAATAATGGTCCCCTTGCACGTTGTTTTTCAAATATTGAGATAACACAAGATGAAATAATAGTCCCTTCACGGTGCTTTTCAAGTATTGGGATAACACAAGATGAAATAATAGTCCCTTCACGGTGTTTTTCAAATATTGAGATAACACAAGTTTAAATAATAGTCCCTTCACGGTGTTTTTCAAATATTGAGATAACACAAGATGAAATAATGGTCCCCTTGCACGTTTTTTTTCAAATATTGAGATAACACAAGATGAAATAATAGTCCCTTCACGGTGCTTTTCAAGTATTGGGATAACACAAGATGAAATAATAGTCCCTTCACGGTGTTTTTCAAATATTGAGATAACACAAGATGAAATAATGGTCCCCTTGCACGTTGTTTTTCAAATATTGAGATAACACAAGATGAAATAATAGTCCCTTCACGGTGCTTTTCAAGTATTGGGATAACACAAGTTGAAATAATAGTCCCTTCACGATGTTTTTCAAATATTGGGATAACACAGGTTGAAATAATAGTCCCTTCGCGGTGTTTTTCAAATATTAGGATAACACAAGTTGAAATAATAGTCCCTTCACGATGTTTTTCAAATATTGGGATAACACAAGTTGAAATAATAGTCCCTTCGCGGTGCTTTTCAAATATTGGGATAACACAAGTTGAAATAATAGTCCCTTCACGGTGCTTTTCAAGTATTGGGATAACACAAGTTGAAATAATAGTCCCTTCACGATGTTTTTCAAATATTGGGATAACACAGGTTGAAATAATAGTCCCTTCGCGGTGTTTTTCAAATATTAGGATAACACAAGTTGAAATAATAGTCCCTTCACGGTGCTTTTCAGGTATTGGGATAACACAAGTTGAAATAATAGTCCCTTCACGGTGTTTTTCAAACATTGGGATAACATAAGTTGAAGTAATAGTCCCTTCACGGTGTTTTTCAAACATTGGGATAACACAAGTTGAAATAATAGTCCCTTCGCGGTGTTTTTCAAATATTGGGATAACACAAGTTGAAATAATAGTCCCTTCACGGTGTTTTTCAAACATTGGGATAACACAAGATGAAATAATAGTCCCTTCACGGTGTTTTTCAAACATTGGGATAACACAAGATGAAATAATAGTCCCTTCACGGTGTTTTTCAAATATTGGGATAACACAAGTTGAAATAATAGTCCCTTCACGTTGTTTTTCAAATATTGGGATAACACAAGATGAAATGATAGTCCCTTCACGGTGTTCGTCAAACATTGGGATAACACAAGATGAAATGATAGTCCCTTCACGGTGTTTTTCAAATATTGGGATAACACAAGTTGAAATTATAGTCCCTTACAAGTTGAAATAATAGTCCCTTCACAGTGTTTTTCAAGTATTGGGATAACACAAGTTGAAATAATAGTCCCTTCACAGTGTTTTTCAAGTATTGGGATAACACAAGTTGAAATAATAGTCCCTTCACAGTGTTTTTCAAGTATTGGGATAACACAAGTTGAAATAATAGTCCCTTCACAGTGTTTTTCAAGTATTGGGATAACACAAGTTGAAATAATAGTCCCTTCACAGTGTTTTTCAAGTATTGGGATAACACAAGTTGAAATAATAGTCCCTTCACAGTGTTTTTCAAGTATTGGGATAACACAAGTTGAAATAATAGTCCCTTCACAGTGTTTTTCAAGTATTGGGATAACACAAGTTGAAATAATAGTCCCTTCACAGTGTTTTTCAAGTATTGGGATAACACAAGTTGAAATAATAGTCCCTTCACAGTGTTTTTCAAGTATTGGGATAACACAAGTTGAAATAATAGTCCCTTCACAGTGTTTTTCAAGTATTGGGATAACACAAGTTGAAATAATAGTCCCTTCACGGTGTTCTTCAAGTATTGGGATAACACAAGTTGAAATAATAGTCCCTTCACGGTGTTTTTCAAGTATTGGGATAACACAAGTTGAAATAATAGTCCCTTCACGGTGTTTTTCAAGTATTGGGATAACACAAGTTGAAATAATAGTCCCTTCACGGTGTTCGTCAAACATTGGGATAACACAAGATGAAATAATAGTCCGTTCACGGTGTTTTTCAAATATTGGGATAACACAAGTTGAAATAATAGTCCCTTCACGGTGTTTTTCAAGTATTGCGATAACACAAGTTGAAATAATAGTCCCTTCACAATAATAGTCCCTTCACGGTGTTTTTCAAGTATTGCGATAACACAAGTTGAAATAATAGTCCCTTCACAGTGTTTTTCAAGTATTGGGATAACACAAGTTGAAATAATAGTCCCTTCACAGTGTTTTTCAAGTATTGGGATAACACAAGTTGAAATAATAGTCCCTTCACGGTGTTCTTCAAGTATTGGGATAACACAAGTTGAAATAATAGTCCCTTCACGGTGTTTTTCAAATATTGGGATAACACAAGTTGAAATAATAGTCCCTTCACAGTGTTTTTCAAGTATTGGGATAACACAAGTTGAAATAATAGTCCCTTCACAGTGTTTTTCAAGTATTGGGATAACACAAGTTGAAATAATAGTCCCTTCACGGTGTTTTTCAAGTATTGGGATAACACAAGTTGAAATAATAGTCCCTTCACGGTGTTCTTCAAGTATTGGGATAACACAAGTTGAAATAATAGTCCCTTCACGTTGTTTTTCAAATATTGGGATAACACAAGTTGAAATAATAGTCCCTTCACGGTGTTCGTCAAACATTGGGATAACACAAGATGAAATAATAGTCCGTTCACGGTGTTTTTCAAATATTGGGATAACACAAGTTGAAATAATAGTCCCTTCACGGTGTTTTTCAAGTATTGGGATAACACAAGTTGAAATAATAGTCCCTTCACAGTGTTTTTCAAGTATTGGGATAACACAAGTTGAAATAATAGTCCCTTCACAGTGTTTTTCAAGTATTGGGATAACACAAGTTGAAATAATAGTCCCTTCACGGTGTTCTTCAAGTATTGGGATAACACAAGTTGAAATAATAGTCCCTTCACGTTGTTTTTCAAATATTGGGATAACACAAGTTGAAATAATAGTCCCTTCACGGTGTTTTTCAAATATTGGGATAACACAAGTTGAAATAATAGTCCCTTCACGGTGTTTTTCAAGTATTGGGATAACACAAGTTGGAATGATAGTCCCTTCACGGTGTTTTTCAAATATTGGGATAACACAAGTTGAAATAATAGTCCCTTCACAGTGTTTTTCAAGTATTGGGATAACACAAGTTGAAATAATAGTCCCTTCGCGGTGCTTTTCAAATATTGGGATAACACAAGTTGAAATAATAGTCCCTTCGCGGTGCTTTTCAAATATTGGGATAACACAAGTTGAAATAATAGTCCCTTCACGGTGTTTTTCAAATATTGGGATAACACAAGTTGAAATAATAGTCCCTTCACGGTGTTTTTCAAGTATTGGGATAACACAAGTTGAAATAATAGTCCCTTCACAGTGTTTTTCAAGTATTGGGATGACACAAGTTGAAATAATAGTCCCTTCACGGTGTTCTTCAAGTATTGGGATAACACAAGTTGAAATACTAGTCCCTTCACGGTGTTTTTCAAATATTGGGATAACACAAGATGAAATGATAATCTCTTTACTGTAATATATCTGTTTACTAAGACTCCTGAAACGAACATTGGCAGTTTACTAGATAAAATGTGTATCACAAATTTCATCCCAAGCAAAGTATCTTCTTGTGACGCGACGCCAATTTCTTTAGCATTGTTTTGTTTTGCTGGTTTTTCGTTGGATGTACAGTGTAACTCAGCTTGACTGTAGTTGGCTCATTTCTGGTCACGTGTCATTACCCTCACGTTGGTGAAAAAGCTCAATGCAAATTAAACCGCTTAAACCCAGTGAAGATCTAGCAAAACCCCTTGCAACTACGTGTATATAACAAAAGACTTAATGTTTGCTCCAACAGTAGGAGGCAACCTACTTTCGCAAACTTTATACATACTTTAAGCCTTGTCTGTGAAGTCCTATTATACCTTTGACATTACCTTATCTCGAACTAACATTCTGTTGACACTTTGTGTTTTTTAAGCATTTTAACAGAGGCCAACCTTCTCTCGGGGAAACGAGCGGAAGAAAAACAGAAAAAGGTAATTAAATTTATCACAACTACTTCTATCCAAGGAGTAACACACCATGCCCACGGCAGTGCGTGACAAAAGTGCTAGCCCAGGGCTAGTGGAAGTTAGGTTAGCGTCTCACGGGCATTTCTGATGATAAGCATCAGTGAAACCTGTTAAACCATTTCGTTTTAGAAATCTCCAACTGATCAGAGAAAGAGTGAAAAAGTGAGGAGATCCTCAGGTAGAGGAGGTTCTTTGCTCGAAGCTGAACTGCAACGTAGTCAACAACTTTTAGCTGAAGAACAAAAGCTTGATCATGTTGGCTTTGATGATCGAATGGATGTTAGTGCAGTCCCAGTGAACATTCCTTCGGTAGATATTAATTTCTTTATTTTAATTCTTGTAAAGGCTAGTTTTCACTCCGATTAAATATTTTCCGCAGGAAACGGACAGGAAAGTTTTCTTTGTGTTAATGTCAATATAGTTCTAACCGAGAGCTCACACGACAAAGATAACTTCCCTGTCCGATTTTGTCTTGCAGAAAATTTTCTTGAGTGGAAATCAGCTTTTATAGCATTTTCTTATTTCTTAATCTTGCGGGTGGGTTTGGTCCATGTATGGATTGTAGTTGAAGTTTTGGAACACTGTGCAACTGTCACCTTGGAGTATAGATGTTTATAGTATTTTCCACAAGCTACAATATGATCCAAACGCTTATAGTACAGTGAAGTATTTAAATCGTGCACCACAAACAGAAATCGCGCACTTGTATCGACGGCTGTCTTTTAACGAAAATTTCTGAACGAGATATGTCTATTTGCACAGAATGATCTTTTGCCTGGAGAACAAGAGTCAACAGAAAACTCGACTTGTTTTTGCATGCTTAAAAAAAGATTAAAATCGACCAAATTTAACAAAAAAATATATAGTTGTCACTTAGAGCAAAAATGCAGACCTTAAATTGTTACAATAATACTGATCTTGAAGAGTTTGGAGAAGCTAAAAAACGCCGCCAAAAGAGGCTCCGAATAAAAGAGCCAGATGCTGCAGACCCGACGGGATTTGAATGTGACATCTGTGGACGCCCATGTATGAGTCGTGCTGGATTGGTAGCGCACAAGCGCGTCCATACGGAAAGATGAAGCCAACCCACATAGACATCATAAACGACAACTAACAAACTCGTTCACTCAACCCAATAATAAGTTGAAGAGTTTGGAGAAGTTAAAAAGAGGAAAAAATAGTCGTCTCCGAAATACATATAATCACATGCCAAAAGCATATTTTGACGGGATATTATTTGACGTGAATTAGCGAATTGTTTGGGAAAAATTTCAAAAATTGAAGTAACCGTCCTTACATGGAGCAAATCTATCAAGAAGATAAAAAATAATAAATAAGTTTCAATATCCCAGATCAAACCCATTTCTACACATCTATAAGACAGGTGTATGAGTAACGAAGGAGACTGCTGCTTCCTTGTGTACTTCTGATTGTGTTTTTATATAAGGGTATATTGTTCACGTCGAACCACGGTTGGTCGAACCTGTGTTAACGCATTTGTATATTTTGGGAAGTACCTAAGCACAACATGGACCGTTCGTTTCTTTGCTACCCCCCGTGAGCAATCTTTCGTCTTGACAATATCGTAAAAAACTAGTAGTCTCCATATAATCGTTAGAACTTAGAATATTTTTAAAGCGCGGTTGTACCATGGTGTTATCTGTGGTATGTTCATGCAACAACAGAAGCATTTTGAATGGTCTAAAGGAACATTTGTTCCCAGTCTTTGTGTCAGCAAGGCTTCCCACTGCCAGCATCTGCTATTGTAGCGATGGCTGCTGATATATGCTGTTCTATTATAGCAACTTTATACCGATCTACATGGTTGTGCTTGATACTATATGAAACCTGAGCGTAACAGTACATCATGGAGCGTAACAGTACATCATGGACAATATGATGTGGAAAGACCTCATTTAACTAAGCACTCTTTGTACTTTCTGGCGAACGCTCTGCTGACTTGTTTTTAAAGTAACTGTTTAATTTAGTTTTATTAGTAAATTGGAATCATACCTGCTCACTTTTTTACAGTAATTGTTCATAGTTTTTCGGTATGCGTAAGAAAATTTTAGAGTATTTAGAATATTTTTAATGGTAATTGGCAAAGTAGTCTGTCGTTGAGTGACGCATTCTGTACAGTTGTGATTTATGTTATTTACTGCGGGAGTTATGTGCCAAAAGATACACACTTACTTTCTTCCAGTTCCCAACTTCTCCTGGCGCAGCTTTATAGATTGTGGTTTGACATTCTGGAATCAAGAAAGATTGATGACAAATCCTTTTGACTTTGGTTTGCATTTCAAAAACACTTGCCGTTGTTGGTCAGCTTGGACTGAAGTACTGGACATACGGAACACAAAGAAAAAATACAAGAAAACGAACGATTTGAACTTATTACATACGATTAATCACTGTTGTTCATTTTGGTGATATTGTGTCAAGCATCAAGTTCTATACGAACATCCTAAGTTAATTTAGTTTGATAGAACAGGAAGATTAAAAGAACCTGAGAATACACGAGGATTTTTCTTTTAAGAAATCATTTTTCTATTCGTGATTATCCAAGAGATTGTAAAGAGAATGTTTAGAACAAATTTTTTATAAATTTTAAAATAGATATATTTTTCATATTTTATAGTAAGAGAATGTATACAACCAAATTCATTAAAACATGAAAAATAAAGTTTAATATAATCTTTCAGTAAGATCTTTGAATAAAAGTAAAGTTTTATAGTTGAGAAAGTAAATGATATGATGTCATAACGTCAATAGTTGTATGAGAGATGTGATCTTTCGATCTACATTACATTTTTAGTAAACAGTTTTTGTGGGCACCCAGGTAAAAGACGTGGTGTATAGTGCTATTCAGGTTTTAAAGTAAGAACCAGTCAAGATTTTTATTATAAATTGAGTTTACCACAACACTTGTGGATATCTCTTGAAATATCTTGAAAGAAATATATGGGGTCACCACATACCGTGGGTAGCTTCCCAAAATTAGAGTTATAGAAGAATGGTCACTACCTAATGTGGGTATAATGTATTCGTCTGATTCTTTTGGCGACATGTTTCATTTATCTTTCTAGCTTGTTTATTTACAATCTTTGCAATGTTTGTGTAAAATAAATTACTAATAAACGCTTATTTTGTTCATTAGTCCCAAATTTGAAAAGATGAGTAAAAAAGGTTTATGCCTATTGTTCAAATATTCGAGAATTGTGCGAATGTACAATTTTGGTGACCACCAATGAGTGAACAGATGTCGTATGTATTACATTGTCAACTTATGATTATTGAACTTCTTTGGATAAAGTGTATTACCTCCATAAACAATATCAGCCATTGCAAATGCACCCAGATTATGTCGCACTGATTAAAATTAATTTTCAAAATGAACTGGCGTCGTTGAGTACACTATAAGCCACTTAGGATAACTAATTAAATCACAATTATAAAACAAAAAAAATAATTTATAAGTAAAGTTGATTATGTCCAATTGCGAACCATAGATAAACAATCTTGATTGCTGACTTGATATTTTATTTTTGGTTTTCATCGTCCAAGATTATTTTTGGGGGTGCAAAAATTCAGTAAAACATTGTACTTTTTGCTCCAAGCTGGTTATCTTTGAGGCTAATAAATGAGCGAACGCATATTAATGAAACGAGAGGCCTGGGTCAGGAGTTCACTCGGGCTACTGGCAAAGTGCGGAGGTCCCCGCAGAGTGGGAGTGGGCCGAGGAAGATCAGATCGAAGGCTGAATGAATGTGGTACATAGTTAATAATAATAATTTTAATGACCTTATATTGCGCATTCTACATGACGAGATGATGGAGTGGTGAACAAATTTACGATCACGACAGTTGTCAGCCACATCTGATCACTGTTAAACTACAAAGTCAGTCAATCCATTTCGAAATCTACCAACAATGTACAAGAACACCTTGATCAAAAGATAAAGCTGTTCAACTTTTTGTCCAACTCCAAAAGCGAAAGGAGTAAAGAACTTACAACACCCTCACGGCCTCACTCCGTCACACGGTTACAACTCACCGGAAGTATGAATAGCGGAAGTAACATGTGCAAAAATACACATTTGTGACCCGAAAAACCCCTAAAAAATTACACAGAAACCGAGCCGAAACCTAGATTCGGCCTACCATAGGTAGCCCAAGTAATGATACGAGTAGCTGTAGGAGGAAAGTCTCCAACTAATGGTATCAATCAGTCTAGCTTCTGAATATGGAATATGATTAAAACATAATAGAAACATAATTGTAGTAAACCACAACTATATATATATATATATATATATATATATATATATATATATATATATATATTTTGCTTATTTTAAAACGTTTGACTGTGATGAAGAATCGTTGCTTGAAACGTTAGTGTATCGTTTATTCACCATTCTTAGGCCTGTTTCAAACGTCGAACTTATCATGTGCCGAACCTAATACAAAGTGTTAAGTACATGATGAGTTCGATGTTTGAAACCATTAAGTTCGACGCTTTTAATTAAGGTCGACCCTAGTATTAAGTTCCTAGTATTAAGTTCCTAGTATGAAGTTCCTAGTATGAAGTTTCTAGTATGAAGTTCCTAGTATGAAGTTCCTAGTATTAAGTTCCCAGTTTTAAGTTCCTAGTATTAAGTTCCTAGTATTAAGCTCCTAGTATTACGTTCCTAGTATTACGTTCCTAGTATTAAGTTCCTAGTATTAAGTTCCTAGTATTAAGTTCCTAGTATTAAGTTCCTAGTATTACGTTCCTAGTATTAAGTTCCTAGTATTAAGTTCCTAGTATTAAATTCCTAGTATTAAGTTCCGAGTATTAAGTTCGACGCTTTTAATTAAGGTCGACCCTAGTATTAAGTTCGACGACTTCGGTCGAACTTCATATATTAAGTTCGACTCTGCTTCGACGCGGTTTTAAACCTCGAACTATCCACTTATACAGTTGCTTTTAATTGAATACGGCTTGCGAAATTCCTAAGATTACTACATGATCATGTGCAGCCTTGAACGTAGATTCCCCTGCATATAGATTCATTTACTTCTAATAAGCTTAACGTAACTGGTGTGGTATGACAACATTTTCCCGACCTTTTTTTTCCTAAGATATTCGACCCTGGTGTGGTCCCACTATAGTAATACTAATAAATCACAGACATTTTGTCAGTGCAGTGGTTTCATTGCAGCAATTCATGAGCATAAATTGTTTAGCCAAGATTTCATAAAAAATAAGGGGACCTTGACAACACATGGTTAACATTATACTTTATACAGAACTCTCCCTTCCGGATTCCCTTTTCTAAATATTAGCATAATCCCGTGCAGGATATTGTCATTTGGGGCGCACGTTTTACATTAACGTGAAGATGCATTATCCACCATGGACTCAAGTTTTCTTACGTTAATTTTTTTCTTTTTGTCAAATTAAATGTTCGCCATTATAATTCACAACAGATTTTCTAATTCAGACATGCAGGAGGTTATCCCGTCGAGTATTTACCAAGTACGTTCAATCCTTCCTATTATGGAAGTCTGTAGAATATAATCCCGTGGCAATGAATGTAATTTGATTGGGATTACTCCAAATACTCTGCAGCTTTTTCTCAGTTGGAAAGCAGACTATTAGGCCTCTTCCTCAGAAGATATCCAATAGGGTGCGACTTTTGTACCCAGGACGGAGCTGGGCCCCACGTTCGTACCCAAGGAGAGCGGACTCTCCTACTCAAAGCGGAGGTGGGCACGACCCTTGTACCCAAAGGTTTGGGGGAGGGGGAACGATTCTCGTATCCTGAGGAGCTGCCTCTCGTACCTAGAGAGGGGAGCACGACTCTCGTATCCATGCAGTGTGATCGGACTCTCAGGCGTGCAATAGTCTACACGCAGGCTAACGTGGGTGTTTAAAAAAATCTGTGATGCCAATTATTTTAATTTGAGAAAAAATGTAGGGGAAGTTGGGTTTTTTAACTTTCGAAAAAATGGTACTGCATTGCATTTTTTACTTTGGGAAAATGGCATTGCAATGGTATTCATTGCATTACTTGTCGAATCGACAATTTGACAAGAATTGTTACCCAAAAAGATTTCTAACCATGACATTCAGGTTTCTCTTTAAAACACTCATTTTTAATATTACGGTCAAAGTTGTTTTCTTATTTACAAAGAAATTTGAAGTATCATCTGAAATTATTAGGAATCTTCATTAACTATTTTGATGATAGTTTGCTCGGGGAGTGGTTTGCTACGGTGATTCAAAATTCCAAATGCTTCAAGATAATAAATAACTATACACAACATTACATAGTTGGCACAACGTCTTACATGCGCACTTTGCAATAGCTTGGCTCCGATTTTTATCGAAAACTAATTTTTAATTTAGAAAAAGAAAATTATTTTTTTATTGAGTTGTAAAAAAATACGAATGGACGTTGAGAAGAACACGAAATGGTGGTAATAATGATCATAATGTTTTCACAGCTATTTTGAGTTCAAACCTTCACAAGTGTTTTTAAAACGCAATGGAAATTTCTATTATATAATTACTACGAAGCAAGCAAAACGAACAAATAAACCTGCATTGAGCGAGCACGACGTCTGACGATATTTCTAGCGAGTTACAGAAACAGATTTTAAGCCATTACCAAGTCTGTTTTCAAAATAATATTTCATAAATTTGTTAACGAAAACTTTTTGTACAAAGTGCGTGTGTGGGAAGATCGTGACGGAAGCTAAGCACCGGAAGGCCTATAAACTAGGCTACAATTTCCTTTATGACAAAGAATTTCTCTTAAATAGACCTTATTCAAAAATGGCCGCCGAATAAGAATTCGCTTATGTGCATATAAATTAGCCCTTATGACTTCGTTTTAAAGTAAAAATTCTTTTGAATTTCCCACATGAGAACGAGTTCATAAGGGCTAATTAATTTATATGTATATAAAATTTAATTCGGCGGTCATTTTTGCATAAGGACTATTGAATAAAATTATCTGAAGTTGACCAGAATAAAATAAAAATATCCTTCCTACAGGTGAAGAAAAAAACTGTTAAAGTTAATCGTGCTAAATTAAGGAAATTGTCAGGTATTCTATAGGTAAACATCTTTCATACAGGGAAGAGTTAACTGAACAATTAGTTAAAGATAGGAATTATCGGTAATTCTTTTTTGTCCAGGGCGCCCTTAGAATGACGGGGGAATGAGATAATTTCTTTTTTAATTTAACCTTTGCCTTCTATTGCAGATAATAGAAAGAAGGACGAATAAATCCACCTTGAAAGATAAATTTTCAGATAAAACGTCATTTGTTTTAATCGGACTATTAACTTTTTGTTTGTTTTATAATTTATTTACTATTATTAACGATATAGCATTAGTTCTGTTAGCTGATCTATTAAATGACTAGTTTATATATTAAATGACTAGCTGTATCTAAATGTATAGTAAAGCTCTTCTTTGAAAGGGTGAAAGACATATATATATAATAGACCATTTCCTGTTGACGTACGATGGCGTTGGGCGACTACAACTACCAGAATGCTTTGCCAATATTCTAGTGAGCATCAAGATGTTAGTAATCTTTTCGATACCCTAACCCTAATCAGAAATCTGGTTTACTCCCTAGCTTTTTGGGAAAACATGAGTCATCCCTTTTAGCCGAAACCCTAGAATACTGGCAAAGCATTCTGGTAGTTGTAGTCACCCAACACCATCTCACGCCATCGTGCAAATGGCTTATTACCATTAAACTTAAAATGCTTTGCAATTTTAAAACCTTATAATATTTATAAAAGTTTAAATCATAATTTAGGTATACGACAGAGGTCTATGATATGTTAAAATGACGCCTGTGTAAACATAAACTAGTTTATTAAATTGTAAATCAATTGTTTCATTTGTGTCGGTAACGGTTTCCTGATGTTAATCTTATCTTTACTTGACTTCATTAATCATTTCCAAATCTTGGTTCTGGCTTTTACACTATAAACATTGATCTTTTGAGGTTTGGGGATTGAAGTTATGTTTGTTAATGAAGGATGTTTTAAACATGAGATATAAATAACAAATATCTAAAAAGACGCTTATAGAAGGGCGTGGTGTTTATCATATGACAACAAGATACATACCATTATTACTAGATACTACGACAACAAGATACTAACGATTATTTCGCTTTCGTTCGAGCATCAATTGTTTATGATTAATTCATTATGATTGAAGCCAAGCACAACTGTTGTGGGGTATAGGAAACATTAGATAGCTTAAACATGATGTGTGAATGAGACTTCGATTTCAGTGTATTTTATCCTAATATGGCAGTTCAATCAAACGTGGGCAATTGTTTAATTATTTAAACCGTGTCGGCTTTGTCAATGTCGTCTTATCTTGTATTAACACATCTCGCCTAGCCACAGTATTTTGTAAACCATATAAAATATTTATTTTGGGGAACGACTGAAATGATATGTAGTCTGTGGGTTTTTTGAGGATATGTTTTCCGTTTAATGATCGTCTCGTGGTAGCTGATCTTATTTTAATATTACCACCAATCTGTTTCCGCAGTTCTTTTACGTTTGTTGCCATGGGTTCGATAATGTGTGCGATTACAAGGCAATAATTTGACGATTGATGCTTGTTTAATAATAGATTGTGATATTGTTTAATGTCTAGCCCAATTTAAACAATAAATTTGTAATCTTTAAATGATGACATAAACACGACGGATGATTTCCTTCTGTTATTTCTACCAAGTTGTGTGTTGTTTTTTTAAAATAACACCATTATTGGTTCAAATCTGCTTCTTATAATGGATTAAAATGGTCTAAACTGTTTTAAGTACGTGGAATTAGTTGTAACTGACTGCAAGACATATGACCATGGGGCTTAACTTGCAGCTGGCATGTTATTAAAATTAGAAATAGAATTTCATAATAATTATTTACGTTGTCTCAAAGTACATAGAACTAAAATGAACGTCGTTAAACCACAGCCAACATATTCCTCTCCCATAAAATAGATTTAATTGGTGATCTTTCAGAAATCTTGTTCGTTTCATCAGTTATATTTTCTTCATGTGTGTTTGTGTTTTGCCTTTTAGAAGAGTGCACCGAGTGGGGATGATTCAAAACTGCGCGAAGCTTCGAGAAAATTACAGATTCAACGTGAGAAGCAAAAAGAAAACGCAAGACAAAAACATGCGGATGAAAGTCGCAATTACAAATCCGAGAGGTGAAATTATCGCAATTATAATATGCTAAATTTTATTCTTAATGTTTTCTTTATATTAAATTAGACTGTTTAACAATAAGAGCAAAGCAAAAAAGTTGTAATCCGCCCAGATTAGTTTTGATAACGAAATACTGACGTTTCATGCCGAGCCTTGATGAAGGACTCCTCTCTAAATGTCAGTATTTCGTTATCAACACTAATGTAGCCAGTTTACAACCTTTTAACTCTGCTCTAAAACACTGCCGACGCAGCACTCTACATATTTAACAATTAGATTATGCATTTAGCCCAAAGGTTTTTAGTTATAGGAAAAATTATAAAAATAATTTCTACAGATATAAATAAATTTTTATGAAAAATTTCATTTAGCGAATAATCTAATTGTTTTTTTTGTAAATACTAGCTTGTGTACGTTTGTTCTTCAAAATTATTTCCAAAAACGAAGCTAGCCATTGTTTTTAGCTGAAAACAAACACCATTTTTGTATTTGGACTGCGCGGAGACTGCTACTGAATTTGCCACTTGGTTTTTGGTGGATCATTTAATTTGAGGTCAAATTAATTTTATTTTATCTTTTAATTACAGGACATTAGAAAAGAAAAAAGTTCACAACGTTAAAAAACCAACAAGCGTTGTTAAAGTGTGAGTAAACATTGTTTAGTTTTGGTATTTCTTGACTTGTTGGCGTACGGCCCGGCGTCACATAAATTTTAGGTATCTCGCAAACACCATCACTTGTTCGTATCAGTGTGAACATGGCAGGTCGATAAGTATTCTGTGAAAGGAATTGCGGTTACACAATTATTATATAATTCATATATAATACCATGATCACATTTATTTCTATGTTCGCGGGCATATTAATCTATAAATTTCCTCAGTTAAAAATTTATTATAGTTGCTCATTATCATGCATGAGCGCACATGGTTTTGAGAAAACATTGTTTTACACAAAATAGAAATAGAAACCAAGACACAGTGCTCAAAAGATCGCGTTAAAAATGTCCCGTCAAAAATGTCGCTTATTGATTCCTAACGAACGAAATCACACACAGAATATAAAGCGGTTTGAAAGTTAGCTGCGCCCGCAAGCTACCTTTCAGGGCACCGCAATTATCAACTTCCTTAAAAATATTTTAAGGTAACAATGGAACTTATTTAAAACATAAAAAATAAGTTTGCTAAGATTTATCACATCAATTAGGACAAGTTGTCCCTTATGTGTACAATTTATGTGCGCAGGGAAATTTCGCGTCGCCGGCTATTCATGAATGAGTTCTTTGGCTTTGGTTTATGTTTTTTATTTATTGTTTTAATTTACTGTAATTATTTATTATAATTCGACGACCACAAGGTTACTGTTGTATGTCATCCTCGTAAAATAAAGTTTATTGCGGTGCCCTGAAAGTTGGCTTGCGGGCGCAGCTAACTTTCAAACGCTTTATATTCTGTGTGTGAGTTCGTTCGTTCGTTAGGAATCAATAGTATATTTTTAACGCGATATTTTGAACGCCACAGAACACCGCTTTTTAGCACTGTGTCTGGTTTATTTATTTATCTATCAAGTTAAGGTATTCACGTGAAGATAGACTAGTATCTAAATTAATTTTTTTATCATTAATTTATATACGTGGTTTGTTTATTGTTATATACGTTGACTGTAGTGTTGGAAAGGAAAACAAAACCAGTGTTGTAAAGAAGGTCGAGGTGACGGACAACTTGGTAAGTTATTCATTTTTTCTTGATTATATTTACGACACCTTTTTGTTTACCTGTTATGATTTACAAATTAGATATCGATGTTACATAATTGAGCCTAGTTCACACTTGTCGTAAGAATCACAGCAATGTTATCGTGGCCGATGGCATAGAGTGCTGTCAGTCTAGACTGTGATTTGCATATATAAATATTGTATTGTGGCTTGACTGCTGTATATATGCAAATCACGCAGTCTAGACTGGCAGCACTCGATGACAACGGCCAGCATAACATTGCTGCGATTCTTACGACAAGTGAGAACCAGGCTTTAATGATAATACATAAAAATAAGTACGCACTGCATACATGCGTCTACAGGTTTAAATGTGTTGCGTGTTACACGGTGTAATTTTTTGGTGAAACTGCAATGGCTTGTTAGTCAAAGGAAGCGAGACAAGTTTCACGAGGAGCGTTACACGGTGCAGACATGTATGGTTTGTAAAATTTGTCACGAGATTTCAGTAGTGTGAGAACGAGTTTTGTGGTCGCTTGTCTTATCACGTGTCTGGGCAACCTGTGGCTTGAGGAAACATAGTCAGACACATAGTGGAAACATCCATACTGCTAACGAAGTTGGTTAGTGACCTTAACCTCGGTCACTACTGTGCCACTACTGTTACACTAGCGCTACATGCGCTACGAAACCTGTAGACGCAAAAATTTGCTCTATTCAAAACACTGCATTTCTGACTATAGAAATATCTTTTTGGCGAAGTAGAGATTCGTATTTTATAGCTGAGTAACGAACGGTGCGAGTTGCTATCATGGTGCGCCAACACCTGTCTGTCTGTCTGTCTGTCTGTCTGTCTGTCTGTCTGTCTGTCTGTCTGTCTGTCTGTCTGTCTGTCTGCCTGCCTGCCTGCCTGCCTGCCTGCCTGCCTGCCTGCCTGCCTGCCTGCCTGCCTGCCTGCCTGCCTGCCTGCCTGCCTGCCTGCCTGCCTGCCTGCCTGCCTGCCTGTCTGTCTGTCTGTCTGTCTGTCTGTCTGTCTGTCTGTCTCTTTGTGATTTAGTTTATCCTAGAAAAGCAGTCATACGCGATCTCGTCATACGGTAACGTTGTTGTTTGTTTTCATTTTTAATCAGAAGGAAGATTTGCGGAAGGAAGCTCAGTTGTCCAAGAAAAAACTTGAGTCAGAGAAAAAGAAAATTAGAAAGGAAAGTGACGTAAGTTAATTATCATTTATAAGTTATTCATTTTTTAGTAAATATATATATGTACGTACGTAATAGGTAGACTATGAGCGACCGAGCTCTATGGGATTTATGGGCTTTGGCCGCGAATTTGAATATACTTTACTATTAAAATCTTAAATGCATGTTAAAAAACTTTATAAAATAAGGTGTCCTCTACGCACGCTCTGATTGGCTGAGGTGCATTTATAAGAGAACAGAGATCATGAATGACGTAAAATGGCGTAGAATGGCGTCAGCTGGCCTGAAAAGCCCGCCAAATTCCAAAACTACCTTACTTTTAGTTTGATTTTTTCTCTACTTATTTTATAAAACAAATAACATAAAACATATTGCTCCTGTGCATATGTACTCTTATAAAGGTACGTTTGACGTGATTTGAACACGAAACAAGTGTAAACGCACGAGGCGATACTCAACTTCTTTCGTGTTCAAATGACGTCAAACGTGCCTTTATAAGAGTACATATGCACGGAGCTTTATGTTTTATTTGTTAAATAAAACTCGAAGACGTTTCGACGTTAACTGAACGTCATTATCAAATCTCAAACTCATTAATAATTCATGAGATAATCCGCCAATTACAATACTTCATTCAATCACCTGATTGAAGTTGGATACTGCAGTAAAGCCCAAGATATTAGATGAAAACCGGTGTTCATCTAATTCTTAAGATCTTAGTTATCTATGCAAAATAAACAAGTTGCTGTATGAATAAATTTTACACACACTCATGAATAAAATCTCATGAGGGTTTATTTTAATTGTATTTTTCAATTGAAATCGCTCGATTGAGATGCCATATCAGCAACTCGTTTATCGTGTTTCATCAGGGGAATCCAAACACTCGAAAACAATAAAACCACTCGGCCTTCGGCCTCGTGCTTTCATCATGTTTTCTCGTGTTTGGATCCCCTGATGAAACACTCAAACTCGTTGATACTGTATATTACGTCAAAGTATACGAGTTCGAATGAAGAGTTATAAATACTGAATACAAACAATACGTTAATATAAAAGAAAAATACAATAATAAAAAGATTATGTTAAATAAAGCGTTTCGCACGAATAGAGTCAGATTGTGTATTTAAATTAGGATTAAGTTGTTTTATGAAGAACATTTCATACACGAGGCAATCAAATTTCCCTTGGCACTTTCTCAATACACGAAGCTTGCCTTCTTTAAGGAGGTTTTTATCCTGTGTATGGTGAAGATTTCACTTACGGTGAAGATGTACTTGGTGAAGATATACTTGGTGAAGATGTACTTGGTGAAGATGTACTTGGTGAAGATGTCGGGCTGTATAGCCAACATAATCTGCATCACACAAATCACATGAAAATGTAAAGTTCTTTAGTGGACACGTACACAAATGCTTGTTATTCTTTTTTGCTTATACAAACATTTTTGTCCGTTAAGATTTGGTACATATTACGGACGTTCGAGTCTTGTGAGCGTAGGCTTCCCTATTATCGTTTTTAGATCATTTTCTAAAAATAATTAGATAAGTGTTGATCATATATGTGTTTGGATTTTATACAGTTTACGGTTACTTTATATTTTCTTGACTTTTTAAAACATTGCATCACCATCAATTCGGAGTTCTCGTTAAATTATCGTTAAACTGATGAAAGGCAGAATTACCAACAAAAAGCTGAACACGGTGTGTATTTGGATTGTGCTCCCCTTCCGAGAGTTTTGGTATAAAGTTTTAAACATCAATAAGGAGCAAATTTGGAAATTATATTCTAATGTCAAGGCAAGGGCGCAACCAGGATTTTGGCGCAACCAAAGGGAGGTCGTTTTACCACAGGGGCATCCCCCCCTTCCTGCCGAAAATTTTTTGAACTTTGGGTCTCTACTGCATTCCGAGGAAACGTTTGAGCAAAATATAAAGGTTTTAAATCACATGTTTTAACCATGCATCCCACTATTTTTAAGAAATATCTCGATGATTTCGGTTCAAATCTGATTAGACTTTCATTTTAATATTGTTTGAGGAAATATTTGATGATTTGTAAGTGTCAATTAGCTAAAATAACGAATTGATCGTGGGCACAGTTTTCTTTCAGGTTTTAATTGTGCTCATGTTAGAGCAAGAGTGTTGACTTGGTATTATCTTGGTTCGCAGTATTATACAATCTCAATATTCAATGGCGACCACTGCATGTACTCTACCCAATTAAACATAACAAAGTAACACACCAGACCTCAAAAGGAGTTGTTGTGTTTTCCAAGATAAAAGGTTTGGGGAGTGTTTCATCCGATCAAGTTTGACTCATCTATATAGTCATCTGCATCCTGCTTGTGATGATAAGCTATAGTATAGTAAGGTTAGATATACTGCCGAAACAGAGAACGTAGTAATCTAACGTTTCGAGCGAAGGCCCTTCGTCACGTTTCTCTCTGACGAAGGGCCTTCGCTCGAAACGTTAGACTCCTAAAGTTCTCTGTTTCGGCAGTATTTCAAACCTTACTATATTTCGATTGTTGTTTCTACACTGCCTACGCAGCACGCTACTTTTATTTTACTATACAGTATAGACTTGTTTGATGGAAAACAAACATGCAGTGAAGGCTGTTAATATAACGTTAATTGATTGCCAATGCAGCGAAGTTTCACCCCATTTTTTATGATTGCATTTGAAAGAAGACTTAAAATGACAACGTAACATCTTTCGTAGAATTTCGTTTCCTTGCTTCATTTGAGATATTCAGGTTTGTTTGATATGCAAATGTCATACTTATGACATCACACTGCATAATGACTTTTTGAAATAGCATCAATTTTAGGATAGTCCAAATATTTTGCACCCATCTACACACGTTTAGTGACCAGTCATGACTACATACATGCAAGTGCAAATTTTTATTAAGTACTTTCGATAAGCACTCTCAAAGAAAATCATACTTTCCTAAAAAGTCATTATGCAATGTGATGTCATAAGTATGACACTTGCATATCAAACAAACCTGAATGTCTCAAGAATGAAGCAAGGAAACGAAATTCTACGAAAGATGTTACGTTTTCATTTTAAGTGTTCTTTCAAATGCAATCATAAAAAACGGGGGTGAAATTTCGCTGCATGCATTGGCACTTTAACTATAAGTATATATAAGTAATGATTTTAATGAAAAAATTACTTGTTTTTTACATTTTTTCTTAGGCCGATAAAAAGAGTAGCAGTGTCAGTGATGAGGATAGTAATCGCCAGAGCGAGGTTTGTGAATGATTGCCGTTATATCTCGGGTATATCTCAACAGAACCTACGAGCCGGCCTTAATAATGCTACAATCATTTGCAAATTTTTACCTTACCTTTTTCAGTCAACATTGATTGGGGGGATGGGGGTAAATGCAAACTCAATATTCTTGAGGATTTGTGTAATTGGTGTAGCAACGTACACTCCAGGTCAAGTGACCGAACTAATTTTGCAACTGATTGTATAGCTACATCTATCATGCGAAATAATTCAATGCAATAATTGTTATTCACGCGTTATATTTATCATATGAATGACTACTTGTTCTCGGTTGTCAACAGGCGTGAACAATGTTGTGCTGCTCGCCGTGAGCAAGTTGTCAACAAGTTGTTCACTTATGGTTCGAACAACTTGTTCACGGATAAATGAACAGTCATGAACAAGTTGTTCCAACAGCACATTTTTTATAGCCAACAACGTTGTTCGCACATGATACAACATGTTGTAACAGCATGACGAAATAACAACGATGAACAACAATGTTACAACAATGGTGAACATGGTTGATGTATCAACACGTTCTTCGGTTGTTACAACATGCGTGAACAACGGTTGTTGTTTCATCAAGCAGTAACAACTTGTTGAAACAATGATGAACAATGTTGTTCATTTATCTATGTTGTTCACATATGTCAACAAGTTGTTACAGCATTGTTGCAAGTTGTTACAGCATTGTTCAGGCAACAGTGCTGTGACAACTTGCGAGATTTTTACACGTGTAGCTCTCTGAGCTACTTTTAAGTCCAAGTTTAAATAAAGTTATTCATTGATTGATTGAACTAAACAGAACACAGAACTAAACAACGTTAATAAATGGTTATATATGCAGTGGCCGAAACCTTTAGAAGTATCACAAAAATGAAATACGCAATGCAAAAGAAACAAAACTCTACTTCTGTATAAAGAATCCGCCATGGTTGCATCTTGCTAGAGTAGTTTGCTTCGTGAATTATAACGAGCGGTGAGAAGCTGCATGTTGACTACATACTCTAGTCCTGCCTTTAATAAGGTTCCTGTGCAATGATATAAACAAACTTGCGTGGAATTGACGGCGAAATGGCGGCTTGGAATCTGTAAATAATCCGGAAACTATTTAAATAGCCTGCGTGCAGCCTCTAGCCGATTTCGAAACTGGGTAGAGGCTGCACACATGCTACTATTTAAATTGTTACCTTTGTTTTGAATAATTATTTTCGTTTTTCCTCATTTGAAAAATTTGTTTTATTTTTGTCAGCAGATATAGTTGAGTTTATTGAAACTTTTTTTTTTATTAAAGCCCATTTACAACACAGGCGACTCTCGCTGCAATTTGTATCTTCTTCTGACACATGCGATTGAATGGATTGACTTACGAATGTATTGGACCATTTGTGCAAATCATGGAAATAATAGACTAGAATGCGGGCTCCTATCTCTCGTCAGTCGAAAAGAGAGTCAAAATGGCCGATTTATAAGGGCAAAGGGGACTCGTCCTAGGAGTTTTCAACAGTTTTTAACGTGACAGCAGTTGGTCACCATGTACATGGAGTGGGCGATGGGCTTATATTTTTCAAAACTGATTTTTTGAGAGGACGAAAAGGCTGGCGTGACCCTCTTTTCAACTTTGCAAAATTCAAAATGGCGGATTTATAAGGGCAACTTCTGTCACGTGACAGAGCTCGCATTCAAGGTCTATTATTTCTATGGTGGAAACCACTAATCTCGAAATACTGGTTAAGTATCTATTGTTTAAAAAATGAAGCTGGAAGTCAGCCATTACTAAGGGACCAAGTGATGGTCTTTCTAGCGTATTCTGGCATCGATATAAACATTCTGTTGAATGAGATGCTGAATCTTTGAAAGAAAATATAGTTCAATATCCTCTTTGGGAACAGAAGACGTTTTAAGAAGACATAAATACATTTTTCAGCATGTTTGGTCTCTTAGTAATGGCGGATTTCTTTTGTTTAGCTGGCTTCATTTTCTGAACTAGTGAACAATAGTGGTGGAAACCAGGAGGGAGGGTGGACTCGTAATGATATCTTAGCAAATCACCTTGTCCTATCCTACGCACCATCGTGACTTCACTCGCGGGCGTTTCTTGCAAGGTTTAAATGGGCAAATAAAAACAACTAACGCCGTAATGGCGATTTCCGCAATTAGCTTTGGTTAAAGTTAAGTAATTTGCATTCGTAAATTTCGAGATAAACGTAAAGATGAAAAAGATGAAGAAAAAGAAGGTTTGGTCGTAGCTATTAAAGTTAGTCGTACAGTCACGATGGTGCTGAGGGTAGGACAATGAAATTGATGAGTTCCCCCTCCCTTCTGGTGCAAACCTATGTATATGGTTCAATACTTTCGTCAGCCAGTCACTCAATTGTATACGCCAGAATGAGAAAACTCGCGGCAAAAATCCTTTGTGTTAACGAAGGCCCTTCGCTCGAAACGTTAGACTCCTACGTTCTCTGTTTCGGCAGTATATCAAACCTTACTATATTTCGATTGTTGTTTCTGCACTGCCTACGCAGCACGCTACTTTTATTTTACTCTTTAGAAAGTAACATCTTTCAATGGAATTCTGGTATTGATACGTCATTACATTATGTTGTAGTATATTAACTAGAAATACATAAATGCAATATCCCCTCGCTCGCTTTTACAGAACCCCCCCCCCCCCCTGCGCTCTTTTTTATTGGAGGCCTGGAAATAGCTACTCCTGTCGGAACGCATTCTCGTACCCAGATCCTCGCGAATGGTCGGAACGATGAAAATATAGTTTTAATTATGGTAGAATATTTGAAATAAAAAAAAAACACTCTATTTTTTTGAAGAAAAATGCCACAAAGAACAAAGAAAAATTTAAGGATGATATTTCGTAAAATATATTGAGATGAAGAAAATTGCACGTTGCCACCAGGGTTTGAACTCAATCTCGTTCGCGTGAAAACCGACGACGTTACCACCACACTACTGGAGCAGGCATCAGAATTTCATTAAAATATTAGGGTTATACTTTACAGTTCTTTCTTCCCATGTTTACAAAGAACATCGCTTGGTATCTAAAAATAGTTGCATTTTGAAAACTACTCAAACTATATTCATTTATGGCATTTTAAATTTATTTAAACTAATATAACAAAAACAATTTTTCATTTCGAAATCTGAATTGCTGAAAATGTTTTCACATACATGTTAATAAATATTCAGTTCAACAGCATTTGTAGTCTTTGTACGTTTTACAAAAGAAGAAATGTTCCTTCTCCATTTTTATGCTAAATTATAAACAACCGCTAAGTCATATGTAGTTTTACAATAAGAAAGTGTAACGATTATGTAAATAGTTTATAGTGAATTAACATTATTTGCGCGTGGGCATGATATAGCATATTGCGGTAGGCACTCCCTTCCCGTATCACCCTTCCTTTGCGTAGTAGATGTAAAGTATGTCAAGTCATAGTAAACGCCCTAGTTGGCTAAAGTATAAATGTAGAAAAATGATCATAAATAAAGTAGATTCGAACTGGATGTGTTAGTGTGTTATTGGGAATCTCGGTACGTTACAAAAGCCATTTAAAAGGAGATAAGACGGCAGCCACAGGTAAAAAATACAACGTAAGGGGCATTGGCAAGAAAAAACATGCAATGCCGGATATGATACGTACTTCAAGGACACACAAAATATAAAACAAAATTAACAGTGATAGATGTAAACAGGGAAACTCAACAGTTTTGCTACTAAGTGTTCGTGATTACTGAGAGCGACTGCTCTATATTTTTACCGTAGCTTTATAAACTTTTCGGCCTTTGTCTTCGTTTCTTTCGAGTTTTGGTTTGACGGGTTTCCTTTTAGTCAAGTCTGAAGACTTTATATACGTAAACCTTGATTTGTTTCTGTTCTTTTGAAAAGGAAACGTATCCCAAAAACTCCTTTCTCAAGTCTTTTTGTCAAGAATAATATCAAATATTTTTCAAATCTTTTTTGTCAAGAACTATATTGTTTCCAGTGCCCCACAATCTTCACCGCGCGTGGTCCGTCCACACATATATATATATATATATATATATGTATATATATATATACAAATATTCAGATCGCTCAAACTGATTCGCATTTCAACACGCGTGTAAAGTGGACTCCACGCATGTCGAGATTAGCACCCTCACCGGGCTCCGGGCCTTCGGCCCTACGCCCGGCTCGGGGATAACTTGACTCAGTTTTATTTTTATTAACAGACAGCGCTGCCTTTTCCAGGAATTCATAAACGACACAAACATGCCACTCCAGTTTCAGGTATTAAATTTACATTTTACAAAAAATATTTGCCATTTTACTCGATCGCATTGCATGTTGTGAGGATTTTTGCCGAGGGAAATTTTTGTTTGTAGGAATATTATACACTTAATGTCTGCTCCCGAGGGAAACAGTTAGTTTTGTTTTCCCGAGAGTCTTGATATTTCCCGAGACGAAGTCGAGGGAAACATCGAGACTCGAGGGAAAACAAAACTAACTGTTTCCCGGGGGAGCAGACATTAAGCGTTTTGTTATATAGCTTGAGTTTCACTGAATAATTTCGACGTTTATCAAGGGAAAGTACACAAAAGACAAACGCTATTAAGACTTACCAAAACGTTTCGCCTGGCTCCGTAATTTCACTTCAACCAAACAAATACAAGTCTCAGAACAAAAAAACAGCAATAATTTCTCCAGTCAATCTTCACACATGCTTTGAAGACCTATAAATATTCTTTTTTTCGTACCAAACAAGCTTTTGTTTATAGGATGCCATGAAGAGTTCAAAGTTCTAGCGGGCAACAATTGAAAACTTATTGACCGAGCGGTAGACATTGAAATTTAGCTAAGCTCATGTGACCACAAACCAATGACATTCATCGTTGTATCCAGTGAAACTCTAGCTATATAACAAATATATATATTTTAAGACAAAAATAATAATATGAAAAATCTGACTGCTGGGAATTAAACCCAAGGTCTCCGAATCAACACATTGGCGCTTTGACTACAGAGTCTCAATTCTCATTCATCTTCGACCAATTACTGCGATTTTCAGTTGAGCTTAGATTCGGAAAGTTTTATTGAAAAGTTTAAAACGCATACGTTACCAGGGGCAATTTATGATGTTGTCATGGGCAAATTTAAAAGTTTTGGCAACGCCTTAATTTCTATTGGTCAAAATGCTCAAACATTCAAATTTCCCATGAGAACGTTTCAAATTGCGAAACGATAAAACTTCCGGTCTCTAAGCTCAACTGAAAATTGCAGTATTTGTGTCTTCAGATTTCTCACACACGGATAGACTACCTGCAAACATATCTTAGTGATGAAATTATACTCGAGCAATTAAAGTGTTTTTTTCTATTGTTGTAGCTTACTCTACTGCGGTGCCAAACTTTACAGTCAGACGAATGTACGAGAATGCTCGAGAAGAGTTCCAGAAAGTTGAACTGCTCAGGGAGGTAAAGTACATGTAGCTTGCCTTTTTACATATAGTTTAATTTTTTTGAATGTAGCATTAAAGTGCCTCTGAAGTGAAAATTAAGACGAAGTAACATCTTTTTTCACTTTTTCGTTTCTTTGCTTTGTTTTTGAGATATTTCAGTTTGTTTCATGTGCAACTTAATTATCGTCGTTGCTATTAGCAAACCAAATTAATTCGAAGGAGCCCTGCAGTGGGTGTGTTTCTACCACAACATCAAACGTAGATATTCAAGTGATTTAATATGTTTGATACTATAGAGATACAAAGCATCGTGTGGCGAGCCCGAGTTCAACAATAAAATGAGTCTTCATCTCAAACAACACGCTTATCAATGTTTGTGTTTCTCCACGCTGCATGTGCTCGGTATATCTTTGTCTTTGCTTTGCTAACCTTACTTCCCTTTCTTCTGCTGTCTCGTCTGCCCTTCTCTGCACGCCTTCTTGTTTCCACTAATCCGTCCATGCTAGTAGTAAAAAGTCGGTGAAACTGAAGAAATGTAATTGCGGTACGTAGGCCAGGAGAATCCGGCGCTGATAAGTGAGTACTAAAATCCGACTAGTGAACAGGGTGAGTATGAATTTCGTGGAGCTCTCAGCCTTTCGCTGTCGTTTTCGTTCATTTCGTTGCTGCATTCTTGGCAGTCTTTGCTTCTAGTAATTTGTCCATTTCAAGTATGGTATGCATACACAGGTAAACCGACCGAAGAACAGCCGACGAGCGAGTATTAAAATCCGACCGGTGAAAAGGGTGAGTATGAATAGGCGAGTTTCAGGGTGTTACGCGCATCTCTTTTCAAAAAAACTAGCAAGCTCCACTCAAAGTAAACATACTGTTTAAAATCAACAAAGTATAGATACAGTTTCTGGATGTTTAACGCTGTTATTCTGCTGTTGTTGGCTCGCTAGCAAATCTGTTTGCCATTGCTTACTTTGTGGGGAGCCCGCCAAGAGCCCGCCAATTCTTTTGCAAAACGATGCTCACGCAGTACCCTGAAATTCGCCTGTTGCGTGGAGCTCCCAGCATTTCGTCGTTGTCGTTTTCGTTCATTTCGTTGATGCCTTCTTGACAATCTTTTCTTCTAGTAATTCATCCATTTCATAGATAGTATGCATACACAGGTGGCAAAAGGCAGTAACACCGAAGTAATTGCGCGACGCTAGGAGAACAGCCGATCAGCGAGTATTAGAATCCGAGAGGAGAAAAGGTTAAATACGAATTGCGTGGACGTACAGTTACAGACCGCGCAACATGTATAACCTACGATAAGTCATTATATACATGCATGTATGTCACAACATGTGATATTTACATTATCAAACGAAGCAAGGAAACCAAAAACTCCAAAAGATGTTACTTAAATTGTTATATCAAGTGGGGTTCATTTTCAAATAAGACAGAGTTAAATTTTGGTTCATGGATACTTTAAATTCATGATGTTGGTCTATTCCCAGTTGTCTATATGTATAAAGTGTTATTGTTACAGCTTGCTTTGTTTACATCATGGATTAACTCTTGTTCTCTGCTCATTTCACAGGCTATTGAAAGTCGACTTCAAGTGAGACTCCCTGATGATATCCCGGCATGCCTTGCAGATGGTACTGTGCTTTGCCATCTTATAAACCACGTGAAAAAGGGAAGTGTTCCTACGATATTTGTACCTACTCCTGACGCGGTATGTTCTTAATATTTCACGCTATTTCATGGCGCTAGTTATATCTTAATTACAAGATATTTCCACCTACCACTAAGGCAGTATATTCATGGCAGTAGTTATATCTTAATTACAAGATATTTCCACCTACCACTAAGGCAGTATATTCATGGCAGTAGTTATATCTTAATTACAAGATATTTCCACCTACCACTAAGGCAGTATATTCATGGCACTAGTTCTATCTTAATTACAAGATATTTCCACCTACCACTAAGGCAGTATATTCATGGCAGTAGTTATATCTTAATTACAAGATATTTCCACCTACCACTAAGGCAGTATATTCATGGCACTAGTTCTATCTTAATTACAAGATATTTCCACCTACCACTAAGGCAGTATATTCATGGCAGTAGTTATGTCTTAATTACAAGATATTCCCACCTACCACTAAGGCAGAATATTCATGGCAGTAGTTATGTCTTAATTACAAGATATTCCCACCTACCACTAAGGCAGTATATTCATGGCAGTAGTTATATCTTAATTACAAGATATTTCCACTACCGCTAAGGCAGTATATTCATGGCAGTAGTTATATCTTAATTACAAGATATTTCCACTACCCCTAAGGCAGTATATTCATGGCAGTAGTTATATCTTAATTACAAGATATTTACACCTGCCACTAAGGCAGTATATTCATGGCAGTAGTTATATCTTAATTACAAGATATTTCCACCTACCACTAAGGCAGAATATTCATGGCAGTAGTTATATCTTAATTACAAGATATTCCCACCTACCACTAAGGCAGTATATTCATGGCAGTACAGTACTGCTCAGAAATAACCTAACAGTGCGGTTGAGGTTGAGGTTAAGTTAAACAATGATAGAAATGGTACTAAACTTTAGTAAAGCACAATAAAATTATCTAGTAACACAGAAAACAGTCCATATTTTGATTCATAGTGATTTAGGGAAAGTTTAATTAACACTGAACAGAGTTATATTATGATTAAGCTGAGGTTAAACCTAGGTTTGACCTCGGTTTTTGTTAGGTTTTTTCTGAGCAGTACTGTAGTTCTATCTTAATTACAAGATATTTCCACCTACCACTAAGGCAGAATATTCATTGCACTAGTTCTATCTTAATTGCGACAAAGTGTGACTGAAGTGCAGGTATGCTTTGCAGTTAACTAGTTACAACATAAAGTATAATGCCATGTAATTAACAAACAGATTAAATTCAGTGTGTGTACTGTAATAGATCACAGATGACGTCACAGCGTGTAATGAACAAAAAAAGTACCACACGAGACAAAGTTGAGTGGCGTGACTGTTCTTTACACCGCTGTGACGTACACACATTCGCGTGCGATCTTCGTAAAGATCGGACACCATATTTTAACTACTACTTAAATTCACTTTAGCGTTTGCAATATATTAACCTACACGTTTAAACGTAAATTTGCTTTAAGAATTTTTCTTTGTATTTGTTTCTGCAATTTAGCCTAAACTGAACATGAGCAAGTGTGTAAAGAATGTGGATCATTTTCTTGCGGGCTGCCTGAAATTAGGAGTAAAAAGGGTGAGTATCCTTAAAACCCGTTTACACCTGCCATTTTTGCTGTGATTTGGACTGAGAGTTTTTGTTTGCTGACGTGACTGCGATATGATATCGATGTTTAAATGAGTTAAAAAAAAAAGAAAAGAATTTACAGACCTTGGGGAGGTGTTTATAAAAAGCCAGTCCTCTGTCAGGTTTACTATTGCAAATAACAAAGCAACCAATCACATGCAAGTACTGCTGATCAAGTAACCAATCACAGGCAAGTGCAACATGCTGATCAAGTAACCAATCACATGCAAGTAATTTTCCCTAAATTAAGACGAAATCTCTCGTTCATTAGCCAATCATATCCGAGTAATTTTATTCTTAGCAGCAAAAATCGCCAGTATAAACTGGATTTACAGTTTACACTGCTCTGTGTTGTACAATATCAATCTTGTCCTTAGAGACCTTGGACCCCAAGAGCAAGGTTGGCATTTCCTGGCTGCTTGTTTTCATTTTAACCTTGTGGTTATCACAGGCAACTATATAGTACTTTAGTCCAAAAAATTGTATTCAGATTATGATGATGAATAACATGATTGTACCTATAGAGCTCCCACGTAGCCTTCTTGTATGGTTTGGTATGTTTCAATGTATTTCAAATGTATTTTTAGGACGAACTTTGCCTTCCTGCTGACATTGTTCAAGAAAAGAATCCAGGAAATATTTGGATCACAGTCGAAGCTTTACTGAGAGAAAATAAAAATGAATAAGATACCACCACTGCCAACATGTCGCAGCCTTTATTTAGTAACATATGAATTAAGCAAGCATACTAATCATTCCGATGAAGCTGATGAAGAACGTATGGCTGCTAAACATGAATTTTGGTGCTGCATGGTAGAAGCCGGTATTCCACTTGGCGACTTTTTTCGCACTAAACGAAACAACTCGACGACCCCACCACCACCGCAAGGCCATTGGGTGCTGTGCTAACTTTTTCTTGTCTTAAAAACTCTGGACTAGATTAACAATTTGTTCAATTCTTATAATAGAAAGTCGATTTGCGAAATTATATTGCCGGAAAACCAACTTTGTCTGAAGTAAGCGAGTTCGTAATGTCGACTGCGCGTCAAAACGACGCGTTCTGCGTCGGGATAGAACTTATTTCAATTCATAACATCAGGCTGAGAAATTCAGTATCACGAATTCGGAAGTGTAAATGAGAATGCAAATTAATCCTGTGGTCTTAGTTTCATGTTATAATATTGATTGAAATAAGTTTTATCCGACGCTGAACGCGTTATTTTAGTGCGCACTCGAGATTACGAATTGGCTTATTCAAGTGCTGTTTGTTCTTCTGGAAACAAATCGGTTGCCATGACGCTAAATAACTCAAATTATCTTTCTTAGTTAAGTGGTCTGTATATATGTGCAAAGTTTTGAGAAATGTCGATGTATAAATTTGAAGATATACACGATATATAATCTTCGACAATTCTGCTTTCCTTATCTTACGTCATCATGCCGAACTTTCAACGCCATTTTTCATAATCTTAAGAGTGCTTTTAATCTAAACCATAACATTTTTGGGGTTATGGGCACGTTAATGCTAGGGACCATGTTAAAATGTAAGAACGTTCTACAGTGTGTATAAAAAAAAACCGGAACCGAAAATGAATTAGTATTCTGTTCAAACAACCTATTGTAGTAGTTTGAAAGCCCTAAAAGCGCTGCGTTATAAATTAATCAGCACATATTAAGTTAAACAGGAAGAGAAAAAGCTTTTAAATACTTTCACCATGCATACACTTCAAGTTATCTTAATTTCCCAGGTGTATAAGACCGTGTTTTTTACGCATCCGTGGCTCAGAAGTGTTTAGGGCTTTCAAACTAGTCTACTACAATAGGTTGTTTGAACAGAATACTAATTCATTTTCTAAGGGTTCCGGGTTTTTTTATACACACTGTTTATCTGCTTCAAAAACTCAATAATTCATGGACACAAAGGAAATCAGTACCATGTCTGTGGTTTTATATCTGAGACCCCGTTTACACGATGCCGGTACAATTTGACATGAAAACGGCACAAAATGAAGACGGATTCCTTGACGGCATGAAATGAAAACGGAACATTGCCCGGGATCGTGTAAACGCCCGTGCCGTAACAGTTTGATGATGGTAATCACGATATATACGACCACAGTTTTCGGGTCAGCAGTATTCACAAAGTCTTCTCAATTCTCATTGGAAGGGAATAGTCACATGCTAATCCGCCATTATATTATACCGGCACCGTGTAAACGCAAGACTTTTTGGCCTGTATTTACACACCGGCATGATTTTGTTCCGTTTTCAAATTGTACCGGCATCTTGTAAACGGGGTCTAAGTATGTAATACAGCATATAACATTTCATGTTATTTTTGTGCCGGTATCGTGTAAACGCAAGGCCTAAACGGCATGATTTTGTTCCGTTTTCAAATTGTACCGGCATCGTGTAAACGGGGTCTAAGACAATGTTATTTTTCAAACTTACTACGCCAATGAACTTACCAAATGAATCGTTTTTGAAGCTATTTAAAAATTCGCAGTACGTGTTTTATCAGATCTAAAACACTCGGCTATCACCTCTTGTTTTAAATGCGGGCATGTTTTAAATATGATATATAAAACTTTCTTTTTCATTTACATAATAAATGTAATTAAACGCATAGCCCGAGTCGAACATTGAATTTCCAAATATCGCAAACTCATCTCGATTCTCCATACAGCTGGCAAGCTCTTTTTTAGAAGAACTGATATACAGTAATTACTATATTACACTATGTTTCTTAAAACGGCTTGGCCCAACACTTTCAACATTTCATTCAACATCGTTCAACATTGTTGAATTCCACATGTTGAAAGCGTTTGGCCACCCCTGTTGAATGATATCGATGTTGAAGGTTGTTGACTGGTGTTGAACGAAATTTGAACATGTTTAAATTTTCGTTCAACACGCGTTCAACATTTCTATTGTTCTCAAAATGTTGAAAAGTGTTGAACGCATTTGGCTACATTTCATTCGGATATTGTCAGGGTGAGATCCTGAGCCAAGTAAGTCGTACTTGACAAAATGGCCAAAGTAGAAGTGCCAGCCGTAGAAAACGTTGATAAATCACATAATCGGCAAGGAGATGGAAAAAAAGTAGCAAGAAAAAGAAAATATAGGTACGCAACGCGTGCATGCTACTACGTTTAGGACTATATGGACACTATTGAATTGGATATCTTTCCTAATGCATATAATTTAACTAGCAACTACGGTGTTTGCAGGAATTTGCCAACAAATAATTAATAACCCAATACTTTAGTGAGTAAATCCACCAAATAGCATGCGCAAAGAGAAAAATCAGAATTGATTTATATTGAAATGTAATATAATTAATTTATATCAACAACAGTGACAGCGTTATTAAAATAACTTAGATAACACTGGAGCACACCGTAATGTGGCAATGTAACTAAAACAGGAAATGGTCTGAAAACTTTTCAGAATGTTTGTTTATATCTGACTAATACAGCATGCAAAAATTTGTTACGTACACATGCAGAAATACTTGAAATACTGTGTCAAAGATTTTACTTAACATTGTTTACCATTCTTAGTAATAATGTAACATGTACAATGTAATATATACAACAACGATAACTCCAAACACCATAAACATTTTATATAATTGAAGATTCTAAAATTTTGTATATTCTACAGTATTTTTGAAGATTATACACAATATAGCATATTACAGGTAGACTCCAGTAAATTACATACTTAGCATCAATATCGATGTAGTTGTTTGCCTAAACAGGCTGGTTGTTTGTCTTAATTGGCAAGTTGTTTGCCTCAGGGAGTCATTTGCCTCACTGGGCAAATGAGTATGATGGCTGGTTTAGCTTTTCGACAAGCACAACAGCTTGGTATGAACTCACACCCACTACATGCACTACAACAGAAAATAAAAGAAATATGAAAGTATCTATGAAGCAAAATACATATTATAATCATGGCAGGAGTATTTACTGAGAGTTTAATTTTTGTATCCGTTTTTGAAGAAATTGACTGCTTTGAGAGTGCTTGATATTATAAAAATACACAGTTGCACAATTATATGTAAGCAAATAGTGTAGTATAATAAACCGATAAACTGTGCCAATAGGCCAACTTTGTATACTTTAAATTATATGTCATGGGTGGCGTGCTGTTTGTTATTTTGTTTATGACATTGCACTACACCACCCATGCATTAAAACAAACATTGTTAATGGTTCCATGAAAAAGTAAATGTTAATCTGTCATCAAAACAAAGTGAAGATTAAACAAAACAGTACAGCCGGTATAGTCAGACTGTTGACATGAAGCAAAAACAAATTTTCATTCAATATAAATATTTATATACATAATTATATATATATATATATAACACTAATAACAGTGGCACAGAAAATAAAAAACCTATCTAGCCAAAGAAATTTAACGGTAAGTGATTTAACTTACCCAGTTAACACAGCAAAAATCTTGTCGAATAATATACATTTTCGCAGGTGTTTTTTTCCAAATGATCGAGTGAAACTTTGCATTAAGCCTATAGTTCTTCCTTAGTTGGATTTTTACTTATAGTTTTCAGTCAATTTCAGGCTGTTAACTACGTTTTTTCTGTTCTGGTGTTTTTCTTTGAGGTTCAACTTATATTATATTAATTATTATTATGGAATTATATTAAAACAGTTTAATTGTCACCTTTATATAAGTCTCTGTAATTATTGTTGTTTTTTTTGCTATCAGTTTTTGGTGCTATATTACTGACGTGGCACAAGTTTTTTCTTCACCACTGCTATATATTTTGCAATTAAACATTGCTTTGGAAATTTGTCAATGATAGAAAAACTACATGCAATAAAACAGAAAGTAAAGGAGAGGCGGAGGTTTAACTTGTATGCAAAAACAGGTCATGTGTGGTGTGCTTTAATCAGGGGGGGTATATTTACGTAAACGTATGTAAAAGCGGGCGAGAGGTTGTTGCGTTTATGTATTTCTAGTATTAATACATTTTCCATGTTCATTCAAACTAGTTTACTCGATTCCAGTTTTTTTTGGTAGCCCGCGTTCAATTAATTGTTGAACGATGTTGAATTCATTTGGCCACCCGTGCTTTCAACATTATTCAACAATGTTGAATGCGATGAAAGCGTTTGGCCATTTTGGAATGGTTCGTACTTCGTGCATGTCAGGTAGAATGGAATTCAAGGAACCAATGGGCTGAAAAGAAGGCTTTAGAAAACAGTAAAAAGTCACGAAAAACCTAAACTGTTAAAATTGCCACTTTAATGAGGAAGCGAATTCGCACACATGCTGACAAATTTCAGAAAATGTCACAAAAATTAGAAGAATTTAGGATTCAAGGACTTTGAAGCACTTCTTTATAAATTCAAGGACTTTCAAGGCCTTGAATTATTGTTTTCAAATTCAACGACTTTCAAGTTTTATACGAACCCTGTTGGGTTCACTTCCCCACTGTTCGGCCCAAAGCACAATTTACCATACTATTTATTCAGTTTTATCAGCAATAAAAGACGTCGGTGGTTTTCTCGAGTAAAATACACAAGACTCGAGGGTCGGATGCCGCCCTGGTTTTCCATGTGGCTTGTTTAATAATTAACCTAGACCTGGGGTCGGGTATCGCAAAATAATAGCACGACAACAAACTTAGCATTCGTATTTATTTTTATTCAAATAATGAAGACATGTTTTCATGTTTCAACTGCCTTGTTAGCTCTGGTGTAAATGATCTGGGAGTTATGCTTGGACACCAATTTAATAAGACCTTTACTCTGAAGTTCAGCGCATGCTCGTCGTGCCAATGACCCACGGATCTTGAGACGTTCTGAAACAACTGCTGGAGTTATCAACTTGTAGCTGGGAACCTCTTTATACAATTTATCATAAGTCGCCTTGTCAAAGAGAACCAGGTTATTAAGTTTGTCACGAACTTTTCCTTTAGACCACTTCTACAATTGGAAACAAAAAACAAAGATATGAATTAATACTGTAAAATTATTTTTGAACAGAAGACCCTGAAACCATACAGTCTCATTCCTGTAGAAAAGTTGTTTTCAATTATAAACATAAGAACGAGATTCAAAACACTAATTTAATAAAGCACAGAATAGAATATAAATTGAACCATCTTTACGAATACGATGCATGCAGGGACCTTTTCAAACATTCTAGTCTACTGTTGTTTTCAGACGAGAATTAGTAGACACAGACTACGTCACAGCTACATTCAACGTTATTTTCTTAAGATTTCGGCTTCTAATCCACAACCCTAACCTTGTCTAATCAAAACGAGCGTATATAAAGTGATTGAGAAATTCTTTGTCCTCTAACCTAGTGGCAATAGAATCTTTACATCCAAAACAAAAGGATGGAAAACACAGGAAGAACAAAATCAAACCGAGTTTAAAACTGAGTTTCGAAACTCAATTGAAGATTAGGTTTTTACTACAATATACCAGTACAGTGAAGCCTCGTTATAGCGCGCATCATTATAACACGCATCATAATACGCATCATTATAGCACGCATCATAATACGCATCATTATAACACGCATCATTATAACGCGCACCATTATAACACGCATCATTATAACGCATCATTATAACACGCATCATTATAACATGCATCATAACGCCGATCATAACACGCATCATTATAACACGCATCATTATAACACGCATCATTATAACACGCATCACTATAACATGCATCATAACGCCTATCATTATAACACGCATCATTATAACACGCATCATTATAACACGCATCATTATAACACGCATCATTATAACACGCATCATTATAACACGCATCATAGCGCGCATCTCGGTATAACATGGTTAATCCATGGAAGCCAAAACTTCATTTGCTTGACCACTTATGTTTACCATACTAGAGTTCACTAGCTGAGACTGCTTAATTTCTTTTCTAAGTAAATGTGGATGATGAATCATGCAAGAGACAAATTTGAAAACACAATTTTACCTTCTTCTTGGCTTTCCCACCAGATCCAGCAGGCTTATCCTTCTTAGGTTTTGATGTTGCCTTACTATCTTGCTTTTTAGGAGGCTGCAATGAGAAATAAAGCATATTTTTTTACAACTAGGTATAAATATTCTTGTGAACAGACTGCACCTACCCACGAACCTTTAAAACAAGTTCTTCAACCACACCCAGACTATTCAAGTTTGGAATGCCACCCACTTGCCATGTTTCAAACTTTAATCAGTTTTTTTTGGCATGAAGTATTAATTTTGTTAAATTTACTAACAAGTCTGGTTTATCTTGTACCATAATGCTGGACATTTTCATAAGTCCATACCAGAGATCTCCAGCATGGATACACGCAATGCACATTGGCATCACATTCATAAATCGCACAATATTAAAGCACTCCTGATGAAGACAATATCTGAATGTAGAATAACATCTGCTTTAACCCTTTCACTCACATTGTTCTTGTGGGTCAACCTAACTGGCTAATTAAAATGCCAGACAATTTTACTCATCAGAAGGAAGGCATCTCAGAAAGCCATGCAACAAAGGGTTAAAAAATACAATTATCACAAGTGTTGTTTACATTGACAATTGTAATTCTTGAGAAGGATACTGTATACATCAACTTGCAATTCAAATATTGCATACCACTGCACAGGCAACATACAAGCCATATAATTTTCATGGCCAAAATTCACTTCCATTATTCATTTTACAAACTTTCCAGTCTGGTAGTTATAAGATACAGTACTTTGGTATTAAACAATTTCTTGTAGTTTTCACCACTCCCAATTGTTTTTTTTATAAAAACAACCTGAGCTTCCAGTCCATAATGATAAAACTGAGTCACCTTCAGAGTAATTAATCAATAAGAACAATTCTCACCCTGGTACTGTAAACAATTACATTTCCCAAAAAGAATGAAAGTGATAAAGTCTATAAAGATTTCTAAACTCTTGCCACAAGAAGGCAAACCACTTAATGATGCATAAACAATTCTTTTCCATCATTCTTAATTTGGTTTTGTCTCTACCAATTACTGTAGATCTTAAAAAATTATACATTTAACTGAAATACATTACACATGCTACATTTGGCAAGTTGCCATTTGTAAAGTGAATGTGAGAAAATGTTCAGTTACTATTACTGAAGAGAACCTAGGTTCATGGAATGGAATGGAAGAGTAGGTTATAAGTTAAGTTTCTAATCAAACATGGCAGCAATTCAAGTTCTTGAATCTGTAAGAAAATCAAGTTTTCGAGTCCATAGAATTGCATCGTTAAAAAAACCCCACTAGATTGAGCAAGAAATAGTTCGGTTCACATTGCTTGACTATTCCTTGCACAATTTAGTGGGGTTTCTTGCGAATGAAGCAATCCAATGGACCACTAACTTTTGGGGGTGTATACTAATTGATCTGGATAAATAGCACTGATTCCATCCGTGGTGTAGAGGGCAAATACTTGAATTGATTAACTATTATAGCCATTTCCTAGGTTCACCAGAAATACCCCAAACTTGTACTTCATGGCATAGAATGAACACTTTTTACAGCTATCTATCAAGGTCAGGCCCAGATTTACCAATTTTGGGCCTATAGGCTAAGTGTGACAACACATTTCTAGGGGGGTCTGGAATGCTGCCCCAGAATTTTTTTGAATTTTGGGTCTCTGAAACAGCATTTCCCACATTTTGAGGACACTTTTGAGCAAAATATAAAGGTCTGAAATCACATTTTTAACAGAGTTTCTGACCACCACTGAGATCTAAGACCATCTAAGTCTATCTGAAGCCCTGAACAGAAAGATTTGTAGTTTATGGGCTAAAATAAAATTCAGGGAAAATAAAATTCAGGGAAAATAAAGTTTGGGGAAATTTTGAAATAGTGTCAAAATTTTGTTTTTTCATCCCAAAATGTGGGCCGTCCAAATTGTGGGGCTACAGGCTACAGCCTGGTAAGCCTATTGGTAAATGCAGGCCTGGTCAAGCTTAAAAATTCAGACTGAATGACTATTGAGTATTATTACCCTGGTTCCAGAGATTTTCTCCCATCATTTTATAGTGGTAAGACAGGAAAGGACAGAAAACCTCTGGTAGAAAATGGTACGAACCTCGCTTTCATGTAATTCAGGCTATATTCGGCTACAAATATCATAGGCTAATCTGATACAGGTTTAACCAATCATATCACCCTAGTAATAAGAAGTTTAGTGAATCAAAACTCTGTTTGAGGCTTATCCAATCAGAGATGGTGAACATGTTCTGTTCAGCTAGAATTCTATTGGAGTGGTTTAATCAACCATCGTACCACTTCCTACCAGAGGTTTTCTCTCCTGTCTTACCACTATAATTAAATTATGGGGGAGAAAACCTCTGGGGTAATTGAATATTGACCAACTCTGCTTACTCTGGGTCTTTATATTAAAAGGTTGATAAAACTTCATAAATCAACACTTTCACTGTTTCACATCAAGTCTTGCAAGAACATAGAGTATTTTAACAAGAGAAAATACAGCTATTAATTTCTATGAGAGCAGAACGTTTTTTAGTCAATTATTAAAAAATAAACGAAAACATCGTCAGTACGTAGAAGTATGTGCTGTCTGTGCACACAGCACAACGCTTAATGTTTCATGTTTCGTCAAAATCTGACGCTTTCTTTACAGAATAATGAATAACTTGACACGGCAGATACGTTACTATGTTGTTTTACACAGAAAACGTAGCATGTGGTCACTAAACAGCAATCTAAATAATCAATTTCTATCAAAGCACATGCTAAACCTTCTCACCATTTTGCCAAGTTCTTCAGTAAAAGAACTAACCAACCTCTGCGCATGCCCCACATTAACAATTACTACTAGAGGGGGGTACCCCAGATTGATCGTAAAGTTGAGTGGGATACCCCCTCTATGACTATGTACCAAGGTATCCCTGATGTTCCTCGACCATCCATATTACCACTGTAGTTCGATGAGTCGATCATCGATATATTTGATTATTTCGATCTTTTAATTCATATTGATTATCGAAATAATTGAATATCGATCTAATCAAGTGTCAACTCATACACTTTTTCCAACGTTGTCAAATGCCAGCTTTTAAGGTAAAAGAATATTAATTTCACTTTTTCACAGACAGATCTCTGAGGGGAAAAGTATAATTAATGGTAGTAAAAATATATTAAATATGTTATTAGTATAATGATTTGGGCAAGATCTTCGGTGCAGAGCATAAAATTTTGGTGCACGTTTTTGGTGCAGTTTGATCAAGCAGATAATTATGGCTTAGTGTTTTTAAACTTTCTAGTTTTTAGTTTCCTCTAGTGCACATATAATAAATGTTTGAAAAACTTTGGTGCAGAGAATTCTGAAATTGACCCTGGATGTACTGTACAGTACATATAAATTATAAATAATTATATGTATAGGTAATCATATGATAGTGAGTACAATTAAGGATTTACACTATAAGTGATATTTGAAAATTTTGCCAAAATTGCACAAGCTGTTAGGACTGTTAGGTGAGTGCAATTTGGCATAATTTTCAAATATCACGAGTAGTGTAAATCCTTAATTGTACGAGCAAAATCATATGATTACTCACTTATTATGTGCATGACAAAATTATGACATGTACGCTTCGTACTTACTAACTTGACAAGAAACATTTTCACTCTGGGTGTTCTCTGTACTCATTTCAAAATATTTACATGGAATTTTTAAGTTCATAGTGTACCACAAGTCGTTGGAAATGTGCAAACTTTCCATTGCAGAATTGGTTGCCATTTTGAATTTTAATGTCAACATCGTTTCCAATTTACTTGTCTTATGCACAGTACATCTTGTCTTTTGTAGAATGAAGATTTGCCATTAGATTTGAAATATGGTACATACAATGACCCTGTGTCAGGAACATCACTATCCATTCCAATGTTGGTTAGTACATAGACAATCATTACAACAACCACAAACTACAATCATGATGAGGATGAAAACCACAATGATCATGAAAAACACAACAACAACAACAACAACAACAACAACAACAACAACAACAACAACAACAACAACAACAACAACAACAACAACAACAACAACAACAACATGAATAATAGTAATATTTTTTTTTATAATAATAATAATAATAAATAAAAATAATAATAATAATAACAATAAAATTTTTATTATATTATGAAATTTAAAGAAGAAGTAACAACAATAATGATAATAATAAGAATAATAATCATAATAATTTAAATAAATATTAATAATTGGTTTTATTAAAACATGGTGAGATTTGGACTCCTCACTATAACATATATTTCCATTACAGTATTTACTTTTGTTTTACTTCTCAAGTGGTAACCTTTCAGAAATCTACCTGTCACAAAGGGTTATTTCAGTTAATAACAAAGCTATACAGTATAATTAATATACATAATAGATACTGTAGAATAAATTCTGAAGAATAATGCCAACCTGAAAACTCAAGATATGAGTCAAACAAGTGGAACTATAGTGAAAATTGTAATATTTCAACTTTATTTCAAAGTCATCATGAGACAAGTGAAAATACAAAAACATGCTAGGTCTATATATACAAGTCAAAAGTTTATGTAATGACATCAATAATTATGTAATATTTATGTCATAACATTAATAATTAATAAATTAATTTTATCATGCACACATACATTTAATGCATGACGATTGACAACACAAACTTGCAAAGTTGGGAAGGTTCAAAAAATTGTGAAGAATCTGACAATACTGCACTTTAGTGCACCACACAGATGCTAACATGAACTAGTTATATACTTTCTTATTAATTAACATCACTGTATAAAACTTTGACCTTGTTATCTCTATTGCAGTGACCATGCTTAACTCTTAAATTTCTGGACACTTGGGGGGGGGGGGAAGGGGGGGCAGAATTATCATGCACCACTGAAATTGACCATATCAAAAAAGATGGCGACTTGTACATATAAACCACAATCCTTTGCATGCAGAAAACACCGTTTCTTGCAGAATGATTGGAAGATATGGTTTTAAAAAGATCAACTTTGGTAGGAATGAAGTTCTTGCTTACTTAATCCATTTTAGCATGATAAACAACGTTTAGTTGTTATTTGAGCTGATTTGAGGTCACAAAGCATTGTTGTTAAATGTACTTCCAGTCTTCTACCATCATTTTTTGTTCTGTCAATTGGATGCCCTTCCACAAAATCCTGGCTATAAGCCAGTTAGCACATGTACAGTACATGGGAAGTGAAACTGGAGCCGTTTGCTTGAATTGGGACAATAAAGAGACCACATTCTCATTATACAGTATCTTTCCTTTAGCAGTATTTATCTAATCCAGTTTTTATGAAGAATTTGTTTACCAACCAGGAATTTTTTGTTCCATTTTAGTGTCACAATAAATTTGCCTCCCCTGGGGAATGTGTTTTGTTTAATTTGTTCATCTTAATTCTGGGTGTCAGTTAATGGATAAGGCCCTGTTTACATGAAGCAGTAATTTGAGACCTCGTTTGCACTAGAGCAAAAGTATCTGGATTCACATGGTTTTTTATTCCTATGAGGATGAAAAACAATGTGAATCCGGATACTTTTGCTCTAGTGTATAAAACGGGGCCTGAGTGTTCAAGTCAAATCTCGCATGTTGTTTCTCCTTGTTATGTTTTGAGATTCAAGCAAGGATCGACTTGAATGACAGAATGTCTCCAATCTGATTAATCTAAATTTTTAGTTTGACTTGAAAATGACTTGATACGCATGAGTGAAGTTAGTGTGTGTCATGCTAAATGGCAGACATTGAGGGAAGCACAGAAAATAGTGTTCCAAAACCGAAAACAATGTTCCAAGTAGATCGGATTCTCCATGTAAACATGTGCGCGGATTGACTTCACTCGCGTTTTTCGATCCCATTGGACTGTCAATCCTCTTCATGTAAACAGGACCTAAAGAGTTTATAAGAGCTTTAGGGGGCGATTACATGGACCGGGCTAGCCCGCTTTATATATAAAACGCATGTTGTTCATTTCGATTACATGGCAAGCGGGCTAGCCTGGTTGAAAAACTGTTGATCTCGCTTCGATACGCGTTCGTTTGCTTGACTGTGTGAATAAACAGTGCTGAAAGGAACTGAAATAGAACATCAAAACGTTGTTTGTGTGTTTCGTGATCACAGCGAAGATTTAATAAATTAATTAGTCTTCGTAAAGACGCTTTCGTGGAAAAACGTGGTGATTTATGTTTCTGAAACACAGCGCAAAAAGGTTTCAGAATTGTACATGTACGCAATTTAATAGAAAATCTAATTATACTATTAAAAAGAAAAAACTATTGAATGATTATGAAGTAACGTTCTTGTACTAGGGTTCTCAACGTTGGTTTTACTGATGAAAAGGTTCTTGTTAAGCTTTCAAAAAACTAAAACTCTATACTTGTCAGCTAAATATACTGGGCTTGCCTATTATGCGCACGCATGGGTTTTGTATGTTACTTGCATAGAATTATAGTCAGAGTAATCAGTATTAGGGATGAGCCGATAATCGAGAATTAATCGGTAGAAGCCGATAATCGGCAACTTTCAGGCTGAAGCCTGATCGGTAATCGGCCGATCACATCGACATATATCGTCGGTCCGATAAATACCATGCATTCTTGCTTTTATAGTTGTGAATTTTCTTTTCTTTTATAAGAAAAACGCTAAGTTGCAGTGACTCCACTAAGAAACTGTCAAATTTGATTAATTTGATCATTTAGAGTGCATCATCACGTCATATTTTTTGTTTGGTGAAACATTTTTTGTTTCCGGTCTTGCAGATGACTGACGGTTACTGATCACATTATCTTTGCCACTTGTTATGTTTTCAAGTGTCAGGAATTCTTGTTGACAAATATCGGTAACCATCGTAAATCGTATCGGAATTTTTCGGATAGGCAAATTTGATTTTTCCTGATCGACATTTTTCTTGATCGGCTCATCCCTAATCAGTATGATGTTTTGTTTTGATTATTATTGTTTACTTGTTATGATCTTTGTTATTTGTCCTAAAGGACTCAAAATGGATTGATGGTGTGGAAGTAGAATTTATCAGTTATGTTCCACCAGCAATAAAAGTGAACTTACTTCAACAAACAAGTACAGATCCAGTTCCAACTGAATTACAAGAATGGGAAGAAAGAGCAAGTTTTATTTGCAATGATCTTAAGTGGTTGCTGTGTCAATCTCATAGTCAGTTTTGGAATCAGGTACAATGTACTGCGGGTCGTAAGCTCTATATTTGAGAAGTTTGTATACGGCCATGCAAGTTACACCAAGCGCAACAATGCCACGGTATCAGTTTTGTAAGGGAATTTTATTCTTTCTGAAACAAGATACAACAAGTATTGACCCTAAGATTTTTTAACTATCAAAAGTGATTTTTCTTTTATTTTGAAAAATGGCGAAATCGCGTCTTATAGCTTGTTTGCGTTAAGCCTATTTCCTATAGGCCATTTTCAAAATCACGTGATATGGTTCATATATATTATGCTGGAAGGACAAAATGTTTAATATGGCATCAATCTCGCTGAAAAAGTGATGTAGGATCAGTTTATCATGTTTTGCCATTACAGCTGTTGTTTACTCAAATCCTGAAGCACTTTTCCTCCGATATCGATGGCGTTATAAAATGTTGTCCTTCCAGAATAATATATGTATGAACCATATCATGTGATTGTGAAAATGACCTATTAGACGACATTTTTTGCACGATTTGACTTTCTAATTAGTTCCAGTCCAGAGCTTATCAGACAAAAGAAAACGTCGCTTTGCGCGAAAAATCTTGCCTGTTTTGCAATCACGTGACATCGGACGCCATCTTTGTTGATTTGTAGGTAATTTCCAAAACCCGTGCCAAAACAAATATGGCAGTCAGAGGTTTGCCAACAGTGATTGCCAACCGAAAAATCAACCAAGATGGCGGATGTAATGTTATGTACTTGCAAAGTTAGATCTGTGTCTAAATCCTAACTTGTATCCAAACGGACAGTTTTCAAACATTTTATTCTGACTGGTCAATGAGTCATGTTACTTTGCATTTATATGATAAAATATTGTGCTTACACTTACACTTACATGCATACATAATATAAATTATTATCAATTCGAAGAAAAATATCTTGGAAAACCGTAACCGGTTTAAGTCAGCCTATGGATCAAAACACAAAGACTTCTTGCTTTTACAAATAACACGGTTGAGTGATTAAACCTAAACGATGCATGCATGCTATTGAACGGTCGATTACCGCTTCATTATACCAAAAATACATTGTCCTCACCGTGCACAAGTTTGCATAAACGTGAACAAAAAGATAGAGCAAAGATTTTTGCTGAGTTTCCAGACCATCTCTCCATTGACTATGCTATATTGCTTATTTCGCTTCTTCCTTATAAATGGTTTTATAACCAAACAAGACCTGACCAGAGCTGTATTTTTAATCAAGGTTTTAATTTGTTGTACTGTAGGTTATTTTCAACAAGACAATCAACATGTGCCTTGATTCATTTTTGAAGCTATCCCCAAGGTATGTAGACATTGATATGTTATCAAACTAGAAGTTTTTATCAAAAGTGAAGTGCTGCGAGTTGCTACCATTTACTATTTAGTAGTAAAATACTTGTTATCGTCCGAAGCATTTTACGTGTGTACTGTGATAAACAATCAACACCTACATCATAGCTGTGATCCGTCGTCTGAACTGTGTCGTATGGCGGCTGCCTGGAGCACCTTTAATATGCCTCGACATGTCCACGTTGATCTGCGTCCTTCGCATTTCAGCCACTGGCTGCAAATAAGGATGAGTAGGCCCCAGTCCTTTATCTGTATCTAATAGATCACAGATGACGTCACAATGTGTAAAAAACATCGCTCAACTTCGTCTTGTCACAGAAAAAATCACGAGACGAAGTCGAGTGGCGTGACTGTTGTTCTTTACACGCTGTGACATCTTATGTCATTTTAATACTTTGATAAGAAATATAGTTTATGCATGTGAATACATATCACAAGTAATATTTGGCATTTCAGCTGGATGTTCTAGATAATTTTCGAGTGTAGAATATATACATTATAAGACCAAACAGGGACCAGTTGCGAAAAATGCAAGATCAAGGCCTTCCGGGTAGGAATAGAACCCGCGATTCTGCGATGCTGGTGCAATGCTCTGACCACTGAGCTACGGAAGCCGTTGCCAAGAGCTTGGCCACGAGTTCTGTGTTTAGGCATTAATCTTATTTTGTAAGCTTGGCAGTTCTTATACCCACAGTGTTCTTGAAACCTACTTCTGGTCTTATAGTCTGCTTGTATTTTTTAAGGTCATTTGATTTGTGGAAATTTCTTCCTGAGAGAATCTTGACAATAGAAAAACAAATTCACCGCAGTGTTTTCATGGTCTACTTGAGAATGTCAACTCATAAAGAATCCAAGGCAAGAATAAACAACTTTTTGATTTCAATGATCTGTCTTTAACCAGGGTTTCCACCAGGATATTCAGGACGAAGGGGATTGTTTCTGCGAATATATTTAGGACAAGGGGGGGGGGGGGGTCGTCTCAAGAGTGAATCCTTTGGTGGGGAAAAGAGCTCTAGAAAATTATGTATTGGCTTGAAAGATACTGATCAAGTGTGATAGTTATAGAGATAAATCGCAGCAAAAATCGACTGTAAACGAGCCTTTAGACTCTGGGTCTGTTCTCACGACACCAAGGACGAATATAATTTTCCGTTCACATGCCCCAGGAACGCGTGGTTATATCTATGTTTGTGCTTGGAATTATAAGGATATTTGATGCAAATTTTAAAAACATTTAAAAACGAAGGAATATCCCAAATATTCTCCGTAAAGCAAGGAGACTCATGGCCGCTATCCTCCCGAATATAAATACAATGGTTGTCTTCTTACAGCTAAATATTTTTTCTTCAGACTATTTTAACTTTTTGCTCTTCGGCGCCATATTGGAAGCACATATCAAAAGAGTCGTACGTATAACCCCGATTGTCCCGACTTGTTGAGGAGAGTTACCTGGTCATGAACTTGTCCCAGGACGACTCAAAATGGCATGTGAACACTAATAGGCTTCAAAATAGGCACCGGGGCAATTTCTGTCGCGGGCCACGTCCTTCACTCGGGACACTGATCACGAGAACAGGCTCTCACTCTTCTTAAATGAATTATACTACGTGAAAGTAAATTGCATTAAGTAATTTTAATAATTTTTTGTATTTTATTTTGTTTAGAAAGATTTCTTTACAGCAAGTACATTTGGTGAAATACTTTATGAAAACTTTTTGTTTGATATTCCAAAAATAATGGATCTCTGTGCAGTTTATGGAGGAGAAGAGAGTGGAAATAACAGTCTTTTAACAAAGATGCTTGAAAACATTTTTAAAAATCAACCAAAGTGAGTATACCTTACTGAGATCATGAACGTTTTGAAGACGTTTTTGAGCTATGGCACTCAAGGAATTGTGAAGATATGTGTATAGCTACTGTAAGGAAAGTAAAAAAAAAGAAAATGTAAAGCGACTAATATATGACAGTATTTAGAATTTAGATATTGACATCCCAATGGCCCTCCCCCTAATTGATGGAACTAGCAGAGGCGGATTAAGGGTACCTGAGGCCCCTGGCTGTATTTCTGATTGGGCCCCCCAGGCCCCTTCGTGCACTGCACGTAGGGGCCTGGGGCATTCTTTTTTTAGTAAGACATCAGCGGCCCCGGGCCTCCCTAGGATCCGTGAGGCCGCGGGCCCCTGGCTGTAGCCGTCACCCCCCCCCCCCCCCCCTAATCCGCCACTGCGAACTAGTTCGTAGAATTAAATGATGAAACTATGGTGTCGATTTTGCAGAGGGGGGAAAACCGAAGCTGAAAAACTCTCGAGGCACAGGAAAGAACCAACAACTCTACTCACATGAAGCTAAGATGGTCACCAATCCAAGTATTATTAATCCAAACAGTGAAATCAAACTAGTGTGCTGCGTAGGCAGTGTTGAAACAACAATCGAAATATAATAGTAAGGTTAGATGTACTGCCGAAACAGACCGTAGTAGATAACGTTTCGAGCGTAGGTCCTTGGTCACAGAGAAATGTCAAATTATCAAGTATATTATTAACCCCACTCGACCAGGCTTAACGTCAGCCGTAGTGAGACGCGCTAACAGCTTGTGCTAAAGGCTGTTTTCCATGCAGTCATCGCAAAAACCAGCTCGCAGCTCGCTGGGAGTGTTTGCATGTAATTAAAAACAACTCGTAGTGTTTGTTTTCTCGTTGTGAGTTCTTTTTAATGTTGCTGCGAGTACTTGGATCTCATTAAAAAGAACTCAACGAGAAAACAAGCACTGCGTGTTGTTTTTAAGTAGATGCAAACACTCGCAGCGAGCTGGTTTTTGCAATGACTGGAAAAGAGCCTTAAGAGTTCTAGTCTAAGAATCGAATCCATAATCTTCTAATCGCCATGAGGTCGTTGGGGGTATAGCTAAACGTTTTTTAGTCCAACTAACATATCTTGACCCCATGGAAATTTCTGGCCCCCTCCTCGTGTCAGGAAGTAAAATGAACATAATATTAAAAGGACAAAATAAAGGGTTTTTTCGGATTCTGATGAATTCATAAATTAGTTCATATTAATTACTTAATCGGTACAAATATAACTTACTTGATTACAGTACTTGTGAATTAACAAAAAAAACAAATCGCTAGAGTTACATGGTCACGGAAAGCCTGAGAAAAATAGAAGAAAAAACGAAAGACCGGTTTAGAAGTAATATTTCATAAACGAGTGCGAGCTGTGTTTTACCAGGTGTTACAAATACGAGAGGACAATGAAAATTACGAGGCCGTTAACCGCGTAATTTTCATTGTTTTCGAGTGTTTGTAAAACATGAGAGATTACCTTTACTGGGTTTCAAAACTCATGCACATGACCAAATATTTTTCTCTGATTGGATAATTAGCTCATGAATTATTAATGAGTTTGAGAAGGGAAGGGAAGGACCGCAAAAGACTAATGTATTGCGTGTAAGATATAAAATTTAAATACTCAGTAAATAAACAACTGAGATGACAAAGAAGAACGCCTGGTTTCAGCAATAACAGTTTGAAAAGATTAACTCGAGTGCTTTTTGTTTGGTCACTTCATTCTTTAATGTCAGTAACTTGTTTAGTTGGTTTGTTGTTGTTGTTTTTTAGATATGTCGACGATTTACATGAGATAATTCCAAGTATTTTTGAAACATTTGAAACTATTGAAAGAGAATTTGGTCTAACACACAGTCATGGTATTGTTCCTCAGAAACTTACGGAAGAGCATCAGAATGGATTGAATATAACTACTGTTAATGATATTCTCATCTATCTTTACGATACTTGTCAAACATTACTGTCATTATTCCAAGCACTTCCAATGCTATGTCAGCATTTTTTTAAAGCTGGCCTCGTGCAACGTCTTGTAGTGTTGTACGAAGAAGCAATGCCTGTCCTTGACAAGAAATATCGTGGAACAGAATTTAAAACTGAAAGAAGTTTTCTCAAGAGATGTAAACTTGGTTTAGTAAAGATATGTCGTTGTATTATTGATGTCTGCTGTATGAAGCCATTGCTTAACAGGTGAAAATAATTGAAAATAATTAATTTAATTTAATTATTAATTAATTAATTAGTTAAGTAAGTAATTAATTAATTAATTAATTAATTAATTAATTGTAATTAATTAATTAATTAATTAATTAATTAATTAATTAATTAATTAATTAATTAATTAATTAATTAACTAATTCAAGTTAATTAAAAAAGCCTCAAAAAAGCCTCTTGCTGACAACGTAGTGTATAACTATTTTTGGGCACTAACTTTAGGATCTGTCTTACTGCCCCCGCCCCCCTCCCCCCCCCCCCTCCCCTCCCTGACTAAAAAATCCTGCGTACAGCCCTGCTCTTTTTGTTTATAAAATTGATGTCATTATTTTTATTAGTAATAAAGAAGTAAGTCTAGAAACAAAGGAAGATTGTGTTGAAGAATTTTTGTCTGTAATTATGGAAATACTTTCTTTTAAAAGGTAAGTAGCATTTTGAGTTTTCATCAATCAGTTGTTTACATTGCTTGACTTTTCGAACGTAATTTCTTGTCATTTAGCTTATTCTTCGAAAGAACAAGAGACGGATAAAATCTAATAACATTTGAAAAAACGTTTCACAATCTCGTAGTTCCTACGTTGTGGTAGACCGCCAAGTAAATACAATTTTCCTTTCTTTTCATCTTAGATTCCTCCATATCTATAACATTCATCATAATATTGAGGTTGATATAGATATCATTCGTTCATCATGTCTTCCTGTCGATGAAACAAGGATGCAGTATATTCTATCTGCTGCTGCTCTATTGCAGTCGTCGTCTGGTAATGCTAAACCAAAGCAGAATAACATGACGAACATTTCCAAGGGAGCTGAAGCCATACCAGAAACGATGATATCCCACCAATATGTTGCCCAGCCTCAAGTAAGAATGTACTGCTTATTGTTTCTTTACATGATCATTCCAATATAAACGCTTTTCTCTCGAATAAGGTTTTACTGTCGATATCACTGACCTATATATATAACTGGACTGCGGGTTCCATCCCAAGAAGTGACCAAACGAAGATGGCGGGAATATTCCCTTACAAGAATTCCACATGAACCGGTTCCAAAATGACGTGTGATCACATGTGATTTTGGAACCCGTTTATGTGGAATTTTTGTAAGGGTTGGTCCTTTCTCACATGGTAGAGACCGCTGACCGTATTTTGTTCACTAGATTGTTTTCAAATGACGTCACATCCATCTTGGTTGATTTTTGGCTGGCAAACACCGTTGACAAACCACCACTGACCACCATGTTTGTTTTGGTGCGGGTTATGGAAATTAACTGGAAGTCGACTAAGATGGCGTTGGATGTCACGTGATTACAAACGATCTGTATGTTTATTTGACTGTGGGCTCAGCCGCGCCTGCAGACCAATCAATGCGATTATAAAATTATTTATGAGGGAAAGGTCAGCGGTTACTACTGACACATAAACCGCCATCTTGAATCAGTCACCCATTGTCAGTCATTGATATAGAGTACTCACAGTCCAGTTATATATAGGTCAGTGGTCGCTCTATCAGTCATTGATATAGGGCACCTGCAATTCAGTTGTATATAGGTCAGTGATCACTTTCTTTGAGTCATTGATACAGGGCACCCACAGTCCAGTTATATATTGGTCAGTGATCACTCTCTTTCAGTCATTGATATAGAGCACCCACAGTCCAGTTATATATAGGTCAGTGATCACTCTCTTTCAGTCATTGATATAGAGGACCCACAGTCCATGCAGTTATATATACGTCAGTGATCACTCTCTTTCAGTCACTGATATAGAGCACCCGCAGTTCAGTTATAAATAGGTCAGTGATCACTCTCTTTCAGTCATTGATATAGAGCACCCACAGTCCAGTTATATATAGGTCAGTGGTCGCTCTATCAGTCATTGATATAAGGCACCCTCAGTCCAGTTATATATAGGTCAGTGATCACTCTCTTTCAGTCTTTGATATAGAGCACCCACAGTTCAGTTATATATAGGTCAGTGATCACTCTCTTTCGGTCATTGATATAGAGGACCCACAGTCCAGTTATATATACGTCATTGATCACTCTCTTTCAGTCATTGATATAGGGCACCCACAGTCCAGTTGTATATACGTCAGTGATCACTCTCTTTCTGTCATTGATATAGAGCACTCACAGTCCAGTTATATATAGGTCAGTGATCACTTTCTTTCAGTCATTGATATAGAGCACCCACAGTCCAGTTATATATACGTCAGTGATCACTCTCTTTCAGTCATTGACATTATATAGGTCAGTGATCACTCTCCTTCAGTCACTGATATAGAGCACCCGCAGTTCAGTTATAAATAGGTCAGTGATCACTCTCCTTCAGTCACTGATATAGAGCACCCGCAGTTCAGTTATAAATAGGTCAGTGATCACTCTCTTTCAGTCATTGATATAGAGGACCCACAGTCCAGTTATATATACGTCAGTGGTCACTCTCTTTCAGTCACTGATATAGAGCACCCGCAGTTCAGTTATAAATAGGTCAGTGATCACTCTCTTTCAGTCATTGATATAGAGGACCCACAGTCCAGTTATATATACGTCAGTGGTCACTCTCTTTCAGTCACTGATATAGAGCACCCGCAGTCCAGTTATAATATACGTCAGTGATCACTCTCTTTCAGTCATTGATACCCGCAGTCCAGTTATATGTAGGTCACTCACTGGTCGATACCAGTATTTCATTGTTCTGATTGTTATTTATAGGCCATGACAACCAACGTGAATGACGTCGAGCTTCATTCAATGGTTTCCCATGTAAAGGATTTACTTCCTGACTGTGGTGAAGGATTTATTATCACGTGTCTACGAGAATTGAATTATGACGTGGAGAAAACAATCAATCTAATTCTGGAGAACACTCTTCCCGCCAAACTACAGAATCTTGATCATAATCTTCGTAAAGAGGACATTGTGAAGTCGTCTGATGTTCTTTCAACAAGACATTCTGTTTATGACCATGATGACTTTGATATTTTCTCAAAAGATAACGTAGACCTATCTCGAGTGCAGAAAGGAAAATCACGTTTTACTGATAATGTGAAGTCAGTATTGGATGATAAAAACGACGTCGAAACTGTAAAAGAATTAGTTTTGAATTATGATGAGTTTTTTAATGATTATGAAGATGAATATGACGATACGTATGATACCCATGATGTTGGAGCTCAGGATATCGACTCAGCAGATGAACTAAGTGAACTGACCTTTAGAAGGTAACAACATTAAACACTTATTTACTGGCACCGAGGGAAACAGTGTGTTTTGTAACCCCGAGACCGCCGTTGTTTCCCGAGGCGAAGCCGAGCGGTCGAAGGTCACAAAACACACTGTTTTCCTGAGGTACCAGTATATAAATAAAAGTGTCACCCGCTGCCATGGGTTACGCGGAAAAGGGAAACATTACGATTTTCGGACCACCTCGCGAGGACCGCTTACCCAATCAGAAAGCTAGAAAACGGACTTTGGCCCTTGATATATAACAAAACCTCTTCCTTGCTCTTTTATTGATTGATTTTTTGTGGGTGATTTAGGATAGTAATTTACCAGAGATTTGCACAGCGTTTCTCGGACGAGTATGTAGTTTGTTCGCTATTCACACTGCATAAATTAGAGCATCGCATATAAAGGTCAACAAACTATGAATAAATTGTCAGTGTGGTCAAGTACAGCGACTCCGACAACATGTGCTTCTATGTTGCAGCCTAGCCTTAGCCAGTATTTTACAGCAAGACAAGCTCTTATGGCCTTCTAAACAAGGTCTACTACAGCTTAATTTCTATATATGTTGATGGTTGTCGGGTTTTGCCACACGAGCGACATAAAGGCTGGAATACCTGAAGCGTGTCAAATATTTCCGAGCTGAGGTATTTTTCTTATTTTTCTAATCTTCTTTGCTTTCTTCCTCGGTTAACAACTAGAATACCTTGTCGGGCACACGGCCTGATCGACCGAAATCGATGCTTACTGACTATGGTAGTCCGATATTTTCTAACAGACAGTGGTGCAGTATTGGTGAAATGATTTCTTCCGCGACAAGGTTCGAGGGATTATCATAAGTTTGTTCTTCACGTGTTGTTCATTGAGCTTTGTCTATTGATCAGCGCTAATGGGCGAGGTTTTTCCAGTTGTTTGTGAAATGATTTCCTCGTCCACGTACCACGGGGATGAACACAACTATGTTATCCCCGTGTGGTTTATCGATCACAATGCAGTCAAGGTTTGCCAGTCGAGATTTCGCCAGTTATTTGTGAGATGACTTCCTTGACCAGATAGTTCAAGGGATGATCACAAATGTTTTTCACGCAAGGTTCATTGATCACCGGCAAGGTTTTGCCTGCAATTTCGTCTGTTGTTTGTGAGATGACTTCCTTGACCAGATGGTTCGAGGGATGATCACAAATGTTTTTCACGCAAGGTTCATCAATTACCGGCAAGGTTTTGCCAGGGCGAGATTTCACCAGTTGGAGGAATGACTTCCTTGACCGGTTGGTTCGAGGGATGATCACAAATGTTATTCACGTGAGGTTTATCGATTCCCGGCAAGATTTTGTCAGGGCGAGATTTCGCCAGTTGGGTAAATGACTTCCTTGACCGGATGGTTCGAGGGATGATTACAAATGTTATTCACGTGAGGTTTATCGATTACCGGTGTCACAGGAAATCTGTCCCCCCAAAAAATGTGTTCCCCCCGGGACAGATTTCCTAGGAAATGTGTCCCCCCCGGGACAGATTTCCTAGGAAATATGTCCCCCTCTTCGGAAATTTGTCCCCCCCTCAGAATGATTCCTTACAGGATAATTGATTTACGTGTAATGTGGACAAAACTTTTTAAAAGTAAAAAATATATATTTCTGAATGATAAATTATAACAGCTAAATATATATTTACAAAAACTGCAATATATAAACTTATTTATTTAATAAAAACTTTGGCTTAATTGGACTGTCACTAAGTTTTGATGGTGGAACACATGAATGGCAAAGCCATTCCTGATCACCTACCCCCAGAATGGCAAAGAATGGCACATGCATGGCAAAGCCAGCATCACCTATTTCCCAGCTACTACGTACACCAGTATGCATGACCAATACGGGTCGCTTTTGAGAGTCATCGCCCATTGAAAAAAGGCGTCTACTGCGTTTGTGAATGCATAATAAATACTTCCGTATATACCGTTTTTTGAAAAACGGCAAACTACACTATTATAATAATAACAAAGCAAGAAAATGGTGAGCTGCCGAGAATTTCGACAACGAAATACTAACGTTTCACGCGGAACCCTTCATTAACCTCGAGCCAACACGCTCTTGGCGTAAAGCAGACAGCAAATTTTAATAATAGCGAGGGTCTTTGGTGAAGGAAAATTTCGAGTTTAAGAATATATGCAGGCCAGCAAACACACATGCACACATATATATTGTGTGTGTGTGTTTGCTGGGCTGCATATATTCTTAAACTCGAAATTTTCTTTCTCGGCACACATATATATATCAGTATATATATATATATATATATATATATATATATATATAGTGTGCCGTGCATATATATAGTGTGCCTCTTCCTTTTCATACGCCTCCAGTTTTTGCGAAGTCCAATTTCGTCGACGTCTGATATTTTCTCCTACTGAGTGCATATGGCTATCAGACTGTTCCACGTTATCCGATAGTTTTGGTGTCAAAATAATGAAAGGGAACGTCCGAAAGCCAGCTCGCGGAAGTGCATTAGAATTTCAATTTCGTCAGTGGTCATGGTCATGGTCATGGTCATGCTGAATTTCCAATTTATTAGTTAAATAGATGTTCAAGTTTCGTTTTTTTATTGATTGTAACATCGTTGAGCTGATGTTTCAAAGCGTTGAAACAAACCTCGGTTTTCGGGTCTGGCATACTCTGAAAAAGGCACTATTTCAGCACGGGTTTTTCTCCGAAGCACTCGGTTTCAAAAATAGAAAACAAACACATTAATCATTGCCGACTGCGATTAACATTTCAATGGCGCCGTGGGAGACCTTTCAGTATAAATCGAATATACTTACGTACGGCAAATCACAAACGGAAGCTTTCAGTCTGAACATACAACCTGTCCTAACTTCTAACGGCTAACTGCTGATTTCGAACTGCAGTTTGCGGTGTGCCGTAATCGTAAATGTGCGATCTATTCTTTATTATTTAAGGCCTCTAATATAGATGTATGTTCTAAGGATTTTTGGTGAAGGAAAATTCGAGTGTAGAAAATCCTTGAGAACATGCTATGTATAATCTAGTGAAATGCCCAATATTACTTATAATATAGATGTATACCGTCTTGAGCAGTAATTAGTAGGACCCTTCAGAAATATATATTTTTTACTTTTAAAAAGTTTTGTCCACATTACACGTATATCAATTATCCTGTAAGGAATCATTCTGAGGGGGGGACAAATTTCCGAAGAGGGGGACATGTTTTCTAGGAAATGTGTCCCCCTGGGGGGACATATTTCCTAGGAAATGTGTCCCTGGGGGGACACATTTTGGGGGGGACACATTTACTGGGACACCGGCAATTAAGTTTTCCCAGGGCGAGATTTCGTCTGTTGTTTGTGAGATGACTTCCTTGACCAGTTGGTTCGAGGGATGATCACAAATGTTTTTCACGCAAGGTTCATCGCTTACCGGCAATTAGGTTTTCCCAGGGCGAGATTTCGTCTGTTGTTTGTGAGATGACTTCCTTGACCAGTTGGTTCGAGGGATGATCACAAATGTTATTCACGTGAGGTTTATCGATTACCGGCAAGATTTTGTCAGGGCGAGATTTCGCCAGTTGGGTAAATGACTCCCTTGACCAGATGGTTCGAGGGATGATCACAAATGTTATTCACGTGAGGTTTATCGATTACCGGCAAGGTCTTGCCAGGGCGAGATTTCGCCAGTTGTTTGTGAGATGACTTCCTTGACCAGATGGTTCGAGGGATGATCACAAATGTTTTTCACGCGAGGTGCGTCGATTACCGGCAAGGTTTTGCCAGGGCGATCGCGAGATTTCGCCAGTTGTTTGTGAGATGACTTCCTTGACCAGATGGTTCGACGGATAATCACAAATGTTTTTCACGCAAGGTTCATCGCTTACCGGCAATTAGGTTTTGCCAGGGCGAGATAAGTTCGTCAGTTTGTGAAATGACTTCCTTGACCAGACGGTTCAGGGGATGACCACAAATGTTATTCCCGTGAGGTTTTTCGATTACCGGCCACGTTTTGCCAAGGTGAGATTTTTGCCAGTTGTTTGTTGCGAAATGACTTCCTCGACCAGATGGTTCGAGGGATGATCACAAATGTTATTCACCTGGCTGAGGTTCATCGATTACCGGCAAGGTTTTGCCAGGGCGAGATAAGTTCGCCAGTTTGTGAAATGACTTCCTTGACCAGACGGTTCAGGGGATGACCACAAATGTTATTCACGTGAGGTTTATCGATAACCGGCAAGATTTTTCCAGGGCGAGATTTTGATAGTTGTTTGTGAAATGACTTCCTCGATCAGATGGTTCGAGGGATGACCACAAATGTTATTCCCGTGAGGTTTTTCGATTACCGGCCACGTTTTGCCAAGGCGAGATTTTTGCCAGTTGTTTGTGAAATGACTTCCTTGACCAGATGGGTTGTGGGATGATCCGAAATGCATGTTATTCCCGTGAGGTTCATCGATTACCAGTCAAGGTTTTCCATGGTGAGATTTTGCCAGTGTTTGTTGGAATGACTCCCTCTGCCTGGTGGCTCAAGTTAACGTGAGGTTTATGCCTTTATGGATTACCGGGCAATAAGGCTTTGCTAGGGAGAGGAGTCTCCAGTTCCTGGTTTGTGATACAACTTCCTCTTCTAATATGACCCGATGGGTGCGGGTGAGGGTTGTCGATTACTGCATGGGCAAGAAGTCACCAGGGTGTGCTTTCACCGGTTTTTGTGCTATGCAGTTCAGAGTTGTATTCTGAAATATGGGCGAAATTTTCCAAGTTGTTTACAATGAGATGCAGCCCTAACGGGCCTGTGCGACATCGGTTCTATGTCGATTACCTTAATAATACGTTACTCTGTTGGGTTTGACAATGGGGACTTTAAGATCTACGACGTCAACCTCAACGACGACGGCGGTTAAAAGGCAAGACAAGTTCTGCAATTTAAAGATTCTGAATTCCAAGCTATTCTATTTCTGATAGCATATTTCTATTGATGTTTAGAACTTCAAATCCATTATGGTTGGTACCAAAAATTCAGTGTTGACAATAACCCCTCCAATGTGTTGGTTTGTGATTTGTGAACTGGAAGTAGTTTTTGTACACTTCTCAAACCGAGTGTTGTAATCTCAATTTTGACTACAAAATAAATTGATACATACAGTGTGGCTTTGTATTTGTACAAGTTAATTTTGCATTCAGTTCATGTGGCAAAAAGGCAGTACTTTCCTTGCGATAGTAACTCCTAGTATATTTATTTGGTATTTGAAGCTAGTTAATGACTTCCCAAACACCCCAGTATTGCTAAAATGATCTTAAAGTCCCTACTAGATGACGGTGCAACGTTAATTGCTGTGCCCTTTATTACGTCGTATAGGTTTAACGGTAGGCGGAGTTCCCGTCATGGAGTCTTGGTAGTTCTGAAAACGGGGTACCTCAATCAACCCTCCCAGTTTAGTGGGTCAGGACTGTCACTTCTCCACTGACGGTGGGTTCCTCCTTTTTCTCCTTGTTTTATTATAGATTTTGTTGTTGTCTTATTTTATATGATGTATTTTCTTATGCCAACTTGGACATTGTTGCTAGAATGGGCGTATCATACTTCATTTGCTCCTAAACTGAAGTTATACTAACTGCTCAAGCAGGTCAAATGTCCATCACATGACTGAACTTTGTGGAGGGCCCCACTGTCGGTGGCGAGGTGATGTCCTTGGCCTGGTACATGATGTTAACGCGTCACTGCGGACATTCCCACCTGTTTGTTATCCAATTTTACTATATCCTAATTCATCAGAGCGTTTGGGTAATCACCCCACAATCGGTTCATATATTTGTTTAGATTAAGAAAATGTTTCCGCCGAAGTTCGAGGCCGTCTTCGACTTTTCTGGGTTTTCGTATGAAGAAAACATTGCCGCATAACGTCTCGATCACCACGGCTAGCTATATTTCAACTGAATGAACTATTCTACAGTTTCTCAGCCTTTTGGATTTCTTTCTATAAGAAAGTATTAACGATTGGCGCGTAGTCTTTGGCACGCGGAGCTAGGGACTAAGCGCCATATGCTAGGGACTAAGCACCATATGTAATGTATCATTTCCTCCACGCCAACGTATGTTTGACAATATCAAACGGCACAGTCTGTGTCCAACTTTACAGAAAACCAATAGTCTCTTTTTAGGTGGGTTTAGTTTTGGAATTAGGTATCCGTTGTCGATCCCGTAAAGTAAGTATTATGTTCTAAGACGAAATCAATGATAGAGTTTAATATATTATTAGTTGCTGGGAGTTTCCGCGAGGCTTCAACATGCAGTCGATCATTAATGGTCTCTTGTGTTAAGGGATGAGAATTGGGGTGTGAGAATTGGGGTGTAAGAATTGGGGTGTAAGGTTTGGGGTGTAAGGATTGGGGTATGTGACCCAATAATAGTCTCCTGGTAGTGTACAGAAGCATGGAAAGCTACAGAAAGGGTGGGGAGGCGAATTTTCTCCCCAAACCTTAATAGCGATGCGATATATATTGTTGCAGTGTGAAATAGAATACTATTCACACTGCATAAATTAGAGCATCGCATATAAAGGTCAACAAACTATGAATAAATTGTCGGTGTGGTCAAGTACAGCGGTGTAGGATACATAGCGTGCGATGCAGCCCAGTATTATATTGGAAGGTTTATCGTGATTCCTGATATTGATGCCGATTTATTGTGAAAATGACTTCCCACCCACCCACCCAATTCTGAACATTGGACTGCAGCTCTTGTCGTATCGCCGAATTTTCTCCCGATACCTTAATAGCGATGCGATATATATTGTTGCAGTGTGAAATAGAATACTAATTCCAACGAACACGAAGATGGCTACGAACATTGCATGCAAAGGAATTTCTCAAGTTTCGGTGTTTCGTGCGTACAATAACTCTTTTTAGCCTTCTATAGTTCACACTATACCGGATAGGTGCCGGTACGAAAACCTGTGAACAGACTCGGTACGAAACGGCACAAAAAGCTATCCGATAAAAGATGTACCTCCTTCGAGATCGGAACAGGCGTTTTATGTGTGTACAGAAGGTCTATCCGGGATGGTTTTCATGCCGGATACGCTATAGTGTGAACGGAGTGAACTATAGTGTGAATTTTTTTTATCCGTTTTTTAAAAAATCCGCGTCCACACGAGAACAGGGAAACGGCGTTTTTAAAAAGTTCCACTTTGGAGTCTGTCTTCGAAAAGTTCCATTTTTGATAACCGCTTCATCGTTTACGTGTGGACGGAAGGCCAATCCGTAACATAATAGTTGCGTTTTCAAAAAAATCCGGATATACGTGTGGACGGGGTCTAAGAGAGCCAGCCCCCCCTGAGCATCGTTCATGTGAAAAACTTCCAGCCCGCCTAGAACCGCTAGCCGTCTTATATAAACACCATTATAGGCCGGTTTTCCACTTGACGGAATTTTTCGCGCACTACGCAATTTCTTTCTTTTTTTTACTGTTTGTAATTAGTTCCACCGTTCTGCTTAGTGGAAATACGGTTTAACTCACTTATAGTTATGCATGTTTGTATACTGTCTTGTATATAAGTCAGGTAGCTTCACATGGAATCTCGCCTGATGTTAGTTCACTCGAGGCTGTATCCGGGTGCCCTTAAAGCGTGTTGTCATTGTTTTCGTCGTTGTGGCGACGGTTGTGATGGTGTTTTATTGCTGTTAATGTTCAAAAACTTGCTTTTCAGAGCCTTCACTACTCCGCTCGTGCTTCGGAACATGGCTGACTCTAATGACTCGAGTGATGACGAAGAGAAGGTGAGTTGTTTTGTTGTTTGTTTGTTTTGGGGTGGGGTTTTTTTTTGGGGGGGGGGGGGGGGAGCGCGGGAATTTAAGGAAATGGAATTTAAGGGAAGCAAAAACTCACTCTATTTACTTAACTAAATATTATGTATATATAGATAACAATATAAAATTAATTAAAAGGTCACAAGAAAGGCAAAGAATAATTGACTAGGAGCCCGAGGGTCGCAAGGACGAGAGGGCTAAACATTCCAGTAATTTCATGTTTATGTTGAAATATCAAGAAAGAAAGATATATAATAGAGTTCTTGGAAATTTTACAGTTTACCGTACCCGAGTAATCCAGCGATTCCTGTGTCACCAAGCGAGACTGTTTTGATGACTTAACCCAAACAAAAAACCCTAACCTTAAGCAGTAACTGTGTTTACCGCTAATTTGATATATACGCTAACCAACCCTCTTGCCTAGCCTTATGCGCTAAATATAAGATAAAACACAATCCGAAGACGAACTATCTTGGTCTGATGATGACTTTGTAATAGAGTCGAAATATAACCGTTTCATCTTTGGCTAATTGTCTTAATCCATATCTTGGGTTTTCAAGATGTTCGTCTTCGGATTGTGTTTTATCCTATATTTATTTAAATTGTCGGCTGACCTTGGCTTACGCGCTAAGCTGACACAGTAATATGATTTGGGTACGGTAAAAGTAGTATAGAACATGAGGGTATGGGCGCACTTTTTATTTTCTCAACAAAAACAGCCCCCAGATGATCAGATTTAGCAAGGAGGATTGTTTGAAACGGTAAGCTTTTTTAAAAATTTTTTTAAGTATAAGAGAAAGGGACGAAAAAGGACCAAAACCAAAAAAAAATGATTTGGAATTCATCAAGAAGAGATGTTTGAAAGGGGAAAAAAAATTTTGCGCCTCTTAAAACCCATTTTCGTCTGCTTATACTTCAAAAAAGTGAAAAAACGACCCACCCCTTTCAGACGCTTTTGTTGGATTTGATATGAAACACCTCAGAGCGATCAGGGTTGTGGTTTTAACACACATCTTACTTACTCCCCGATTTCTCTTCAGATACTTTTGTTTTGTGTTGATACACATGTTTTCCCACAGTTATACCTCCGGATAGCAGTCCGAGACATGGTATGTACGGCGTGATCATGGCCACAACCTTACCAACGTCACTTTTTTAACAGTTTGTCTTTTTGTAATTCATTGTCTAGCTCCTCAGAGCTTTCTACGGCGTCCAAACCACCGAGAACATTAGAGAATCTACGGATTAACATATCAGTCAGGAATTCGTTAGCTCTTTCCATCCTTTTGGCCTCGTATTCAGCGTATAGCTTGTCCACAACCTTTACAGATGCCTTTTTGATGTAGCTGACTGACTGAGTTATCTCACCATCCTCTGACAGTTTTATCAGCTCACTTCTCTTCTTGTTGGCATCATCGGTTGGTGGAGGTGTTGGGCTGGTCTCCTCAGTCTTTTTCAGATCATTGACGAGCTCATCGACTAGGTTGGGGATTTCAGTAGGTATTTCCGTTTCTGGGTCCTCAACAGATGCTCCGACTGGTTCTACAGCGGGTGCCTTGACTTTTTTCCCAACTTTCACCGTTTTAGTTTTCCTCTCAGCCATCTTACTACAAACCAGATTTTGGGATGACCACCTTATACGCGTACGGATGCCTTAACATAATCTCAAGCCGAGCGCATTTGTTTTCTTTTAGCTTTTCAGTTATCCCCATAACCTCATCACGGTCTAAACCACCAAGGTAGTCATCAGTGATGACCTTCATATCGGTTTTGTTGGGGTTGTAGAACGTTACCAACTTACTGATATTCTCCCTATAAGGTTTTGTGATAGCTGTTAGATGTTGTGTGATTACGATAGTTGACAGATTGTAGTGTCGGGCACTGAAGGCTAATTTAACCAACTCACTTGTTCTGTTCTTTACGGGTTGTCCACTGGCACAGTCGTCGAGGACTATCAATGTTTTGGATCCCTTGAATATCCGAACGATGTGTTCCAGTAAAATTTCAACGTCGTCCTGACTACAATCCACAGCGATGAAGTCTGGGTCGGAGGTGTATTTCCAAGTACCATAGGTTTTGTTCCAGCTGAACGTTGGACAGAGCAGAACGATGTAGTCGAAGAACCTGAAGTATTCATCTTCTAACATCTTCAGGAGATACCAGGTTTTTCCACAACCTGTCATACCAACGATCAACATATTGAACGGATGGTCCATTTAATATTGGATTGATTTTAGATTTTTGTTTACCATGTTCACCAAACCATCACTCAGCACAAAGATCCGACAGACTACGTTAGCCACAGTCACCTTCTTAGTAATCTCAATCAGGACTCCAGACTGTGTGTTAACGATTCTTTTTCCAGTCCCAACACTGTCGCGGTCCTCAATACTTCTCAAGTCAATCGCCAGAGCGAAACCATTCTTATAGAACTTCTGGATTGTCATAAACTGATCCGTGTTTTCCTTCCCACCAAACAGTCTTTTAGCCTCATCGTAGAACCGACTCTTTGGGATCCCCTGACTGAAGACAGCGTTGGGCACACCCTCGATTGTTAGCTTAACACTCTCAATGTTTGGATAGACGTATTCCTCACTATTAGTTCGGGTCTTATTTGTGAACATCATCACAATCCCTTTCATAGACTTCCGTGGGAGGTTAATGTGTTCGTTGATTAGGGTTGATCCGGCCAACCATTCAGTTGACTTCATCAGCGTGGCGTGTTCGTATGACAACGATCGACCAGCTGTGTACAGCGACGTTATTTCACTGGCGATGTCGGTGTTATCAATCGTCTCATACTCCAGTTCGAGGTTTTCCAGTGTGTACCCATCAACGGTTTCACTTGACTGGGCCACCATGATGTCACTCGCTTTCGGTAGGCTAATGACATAGCGGAAGTTGTTGTACATTTCAAAGGGAGCATATAGTCCATGGTTCCCGAGGATCTTATCCAATCTCACCTTCATCCTCACCCCATGGATTGTGAGCATCAGAGCGTCGGCTACCTTTTCAGCGTCCCCAGAGGAAGCCCCACTGTCGTCCTTAGACATCAACTTTCTCAGGTTCTCTGGACCGATTCCATATCCAACCATCTGATTCCTTACACTCTTCGGTAGCCAGAGATCCCTGTATACACCGAGGACACTTTCACCTGTGTTGTCGTAAACAGTCTCGCCGGCTAGCTTAACAACCAGCCTTTCGACAAGGAGTCTGGAGAGATTGTTTAGGAACCACGACTTGGTGTTCATGTTTTTGAAGTCGAACAATAGATGAAAACTACCCGGGACCAAACAGCTATCAGGTTTTAGCTTTGGTATGTCGATGTAGAGGTCCTCACCGGGGTTGACTGTGTTGGGGTTCATGGTGATTGTGTGTCTTGTCCTACTTCCCTTGATCTCCGACATTCTCGCCCGTCTGAATCCAGGTAACAGCTCTGTCTGACTTCTGTTGGTCATATACTACATAACAGGTTTTATTTTCGGTTTTTGCTGTTTTTCCAGTAGTCATACAACAACCACGTCATAGCTATGGCGAGAACCCACAGATTGTTGGCTAACCACGCTATCCCTTTTGCTCCCCAAGTCAGAACCTGTGCTATCACACTGAACAGTGGTGCCAACAGAGGTCCCAAACTCTTACCTAGGTTAGCGAGTGCCTTAGCGAAACCACCTACGGCTCTCGCTCCCCCCGAGACAGTCCTTCTAGCAGCAACAACTATTGTGGTTACAATCCCAGCTATGGTGATGGCTATGGCAGACAGACCAACCATATTCTCCCTAGCCCACCTCTTAAAACGCTCCAACCTATTCAGGTCATTGTTCTCCACCTCATCGCTTAGGATAGACATGACATCTGTGTGTTCAGGTCTTTCATTAATCCTGATTCTTATACTGTCTGCCTTTAGTTCTGCAATTTTTCTGACGTTGTCGTAGAGTTGTTTTTTAAGAGGGTTGACCTCCTCTTCCGCCTTTCCTCTGTAGCGGCCGGCTTCTTCCTCAAGAGCCCCAATATTAATTATATTTATATCTACATCCGTATCCATATCCGTATCCATATCAATAGCTTGTTTGTTGATTATTCCAGAGATTTCTCTTACTTCCTGTTTGGATATGAATACCCCTTCCATTTGTTTCTGTAGGTCTGTCACTCTTTCTTCAACCCAACCGTCGATCTCTGATTTGGACTGTGAGAGTATATTAGCCACCACTTCCTCAGAAAGTGTTGGCTTACCACTGATTTGCTCAACCGCTCCCTCAGCCGTATTGTAATGTTCGATTCTGGCTTTTTCTAATAGTTTCTTAAAACGATCAACATACCCTTTTACCTTTTCTGATTGGTTATCACTATACTTAATCCCGTCACTATAAGACACCATGATCAGTACATCATGAAACCACGCTCCGTTGACGCGACCGTTTTTGAGTCTGAACCTGGTGTGTTCTATCAGCTCCTCAGATGCCTCACCATCTCCCTTATTTATTACAGCATCTAACATCTCGCGGAAGATCTTTTTCTTATCATATGTGACAGACCTTTTCATTGACCCGACATCACTACCAATGTCAGGCATCTCATCTCCAATACGGGTCACATGGTCAGAGGGTCTGAATAGGGAGTAGTCCGATCCGGAGTCCTCATTGTCATCATCTATGAAACTCGTCTCGTTGATATCATCCTCTTCTCTTTTTCCATCTTCACCACGCTCACCCATTTCGATATCAACTCCCCCTTCAGCTATTATATACTAGCCTGTGTACAACTCAAGCAGAACAGCTCCAATCCCAACCGGTCGACCCACTGAATGATCATTATTTCCACGAACCCTAAAGGTCATCTTACCATAGACACCCTTACGGATCTCAGCTTTCGACTCAATGTCTGTGTAGTGCTGTACACTCCCTTTTAGACTCTGTTCAGAGGTTATCGGAAGGGTACCAATCAGATCACTCCTCCTCCCATTGTCCAGACTTTTTTCACTCTCAACAGCGTCACACGAGATCCTGACATACCTCAACCCTCCGTTGATGTCCTCCTGATTCGGACTATTCGTCCACCCACCACCACCAGCAGTTATCACATCGTTTTCATCAAACCCTAAAAGAAGACCCATCTTCCCAAGTTTCAGCTTTTCCGACGTTTTCACCTTAGAAGTTCCGTTGTAAACATTCTTTCCGAACTCAACCACCCCACTGTGGGTCCCGGCTAAGGTCTTAACGAACGTTTCCAACGCGTCAAAGCCGAAATAACCTTCAGGAGCGGATGCCTCCTTACCATCAAACGACACCGAATCGTTCAGACCTGACACCACATTGTTATAGTTCCAGTATACTGTCGCTTTCTTCAGCATCACCTGTGGTTTTGGACCTGTCACCATGATAGGCTGTTCGAAGTAGACAGTCTTCTCACCGTTTTCGATCAATAATGTTAGCCTCATTACCCGGGTATACATTAACCCAGGTTTTGTACGTCACTCTCGGGTATCCATGAGTTGTGCCTGTCACCATAACCCAACCACTTGACCAACACCATCTTCTTTCCCGCGACTCTCTTCCTCCTCAGCACCTTCTCAACCCTATAAACGTCATCCTTCTTATCCACCGGCGACAACTCCTCCTCATAAAACTTCCCGATAATCGGCTCGCCCTCAGCGTCCTCAATCTCGTAAACGTTTGGATCACCACGGATGACCTTCGTAATCCTGAAGATTTCCTCAGTGAAGTTAGCCTCATAACCTTTCGTAAATATACTCTTGTACTTTGACACCCTCACAGTGTCCCCAACCCGGAACTTGGGTAAGGGATGATCACCAAAATGGTGACCGAACAACGTATTCCAGACCTGATTCTCGTTTGACTTATCAACGTCCTTGGGCTTCAGCATAACAACACTGTGTTTTGTGTTGTTATAACCCTCAACGAGGTCGTCCAGGACATCAGTCCACCTATAAGTCCCCTTGGTGTAGAAATACTTCCACATAGCAGTTTTAAGTGTTCTGTTAAACCGTTCGACGACTGTTGCTTTTTTGTCCGAAAACGTACTGAAGTACTCAACACCATGTTCCTTCAGCAGACCTTTCACACCGACGTTGTAAAACTCCTTTCCGTCGTCGAACTGAGCCAGGTTGGGGTAGTCACCAAATCGGTCTCTGAACTGTTCCAACAGCTTACTCACAGCCCCAGTCATGTTTTTCGTGTCCTTCCTGTAAACGGGGACGGCGAAAGCATACCTACTCAGAATCTCAACAGCCGTCAAAATCCAGTAATACCCCTTATTCTGGTTCTTGTACTTCCCCATATCAACCAGGTCCATCTGCATCTGTTCACCGAGGTGGCTGACGAACGTCTGTCTGAACTTATGCTTTCTCACAACCGGCCTATACCTCGTGTACGTGTCCTGTGTTTTCAGCCAATCCCTTACTGCCTTCCTACTCACATCAAGACCTTCCTCCAATGCCTTCTGGTACAACCGTTCAGCTGACTGATATCCTGTTTTCGGATCATACCATATATCTCTCAGTTCCTGTTCCAGCCCAACCCCAGCGTCCATATAACCTAACCTATGATATATGGATAAGACCCTAAGAGAATTTTTCATCAGATACCCATACGCCGATAGAACTAAGTTCATAACTGATTCAGTCTTCGGTCAGTCAGAACCTGGTGTGTTCTTTGGACCTGTCGGTGACTCATACATCTACACTGGTGACGCGGAGTTTAAGAACAATAAGAACTACACCAAGTATTTAACAATAAATAAACCACCACCCAGATTTCCGAAGATATGGCTTGGTGGTGGTAAGGTACAGAAGATGCAGGGTAAGCGACACTGGAAGAGGGACATTGAGGGGAAATATGACTTCTCGAAGTTCACATACCTATCAGACAACGCCATAGACTACGACCTTAACAATTTCAAGGTTTATGTTAACGACCAAGACTTTTTTATGGCAAAGTTACCAGTCCTAAACCCAGGGAACCGGACGGACATCGCGGTATGGTGGAATAACAATGAACTTTATTACCAGCTCATCTTTGCTGTCTATCTCAGTTCGTACTGCTGTGGCGTTGGGGTAGAACACCTAAAATTCTCAGACGATGTCTATCCAGTGGTCTCCTCGATCATGCGTTTCCACCTCTATTTCACCACGCGGCGTATACTAAGACGTTTGATAACGGAAAAGAGGAGTGACCTAATGAGAGAGTTTGGCGTTGGACACGATGTGATTGACAACATGGCGAACATACCCAGAGAAAAAAAGTTTCTGATTAATCCGAAGTCTGGTTACAAACACAACCGTTCGTTCCATGAGTGGATGTGGCGTCTCAATAGCGACTATAAGACACACTACAGAAGGTTCATCCCTTTACGGACAAATGGTTTCACCAGGGTAGGTCTGCAGTATCTGAATGAGTCCATCGAGGCTTATGTTTACGCCGTTCTCGGCTCACAGGCTAAAACAAGGATCAGCATTGTTAACAAAGGTGCTGGAAGTCTCGAGACACAGCAGGAATTCAGAGTCCTTGTAGAGGATGCCGTCGTTAACTACAGCGTCAGCACCTGGATTTTGAATATGAACAGGGCAATATCGGATACTAACGTCACCCAGAACCTGGCCATAAGTCCTGACACGTGGTTAGTACCAGGGTCACTGACGATACTGAGGGAGAAGATTATAGGATACAACAACGTTCTCAGACGTGCGTCGAAGGGTATGAGATTTGGTATTAATTCTGAAGTCAACTATCAGGGTGTTCACAAACAACCAAAGAAGCTACATCAGGAGATTGGTTCACACCTGGAAACACTAGACGGCAGTGACGGACAAACCGACAAACCAGCTGTCCATACATCTGACAGACCAACCGTCCACACACCTAACAAACCAACCGTCCACACACCTGACAGACAACCAAAGCCGGACAATGAGTTGGGAATCCTACTAGTCCTAACAGCTGTGTCTGGGTATCTGTTTAGTAAATACGTCCTATAGTATATGAGTCTGTTTTATGGTTACAACAGACTGGACACAGTGACTAATAAACATCTCAGCGACAGGTTGAGAGAGGTCCTTAACACGGAGCCGGACTACAAGGTCATCTTTGACCTGAACGTAACCAGATCTAGTAAGAACGTGGTCTCCAGACTCCATTTTGTTGACTACATAGAAGACAGGGATGGTGAGATCCACTCAGCCATGTTTTGGAGACCCCCAAGTGTCAACCCACAGCTGAACACCACCGGTGACCACCACTTCCTTTACCCTGAGACGGCGATAAGAACAGCCTTCCAGGCTAACGTACCCAGATTCATGTTCACCAATGTCTCAGTTTTCGTCGTGGTAAAGAGGAATAGTGTGAGATCGGCGTCGGGTGCCTGGGAAACAATTGTTTCCAATGCCAATGTTAACGATGGTAGAACCCTTGGGTTTAAAGCTGGGGTGAGTAATAGACTGGTCTTCGGTGGGATGACACCGTCTAGGTTTCGTGAGTGTACGGTTCCAGCGAAGTTCATCGGGAAGAAGGTTCTGATATCTGCCCACTGGCTATCCGGACTTAGAGTGTCACACGTCAGGATAAATGGTGAGATATTGAGGGACTCATACACTATGTGTGACATCGGACAGTTGGGAACACCCTACCTGAGTGTCCTCGGGGTGAACAGCTTAAGAAGTTTTTATTCGGACATCAGCTTTTCCGGTATGAGGGTTGTGGAGGGTCGTCTGGGAGAACCCGAGATCGGGAGGATTGGTAAGGAGGTTATGGTTGAATATGGCCTGTAGCCGCGTCTGGGTATTTGTCCTATAGTATATGAGTCTGTTTTATGGTTACAGCAGACCAATCACTAATAAACAACTCAACGACAGACTGAAATCTCACATAAAGATCCGTGACAGCAGAGTTATCTTCGATCTGAACGTAACCAGAGCCAGTAAGAACGCAGTGTCCAAACTCCCTCCCTTTGTTGACTACATAGAAGACAGGGACGGTGAGACCAAAACCAACTCAACCATGTTTTGGAGACCCCCTAGTGTCAACCCACAGCTTAACACTGCTGGCGACCACCACTTCCTTTACCCTGAGACGATGATAAGAACAGCCTTCCACGTTAGCATACCCAGACTAATGTTCACCGACGTCTCAGTTTTCGTCGTGGTGAAGAGGAACAGTGTGAGATCGGCGTCGGGTACCTGGGAAATGATTGTTTCCAACAATGACAACAGCCTCGGTAAGAGCATTGGGTTTAAAGCTGGGGTGAATGACAAACTCTTTATAGATGGGTCGTCACCACATAGGATTCACGAGTGTACAATTCCAGCGAAGTTCATCGGGAAGAAGGTCCTGATATCTGCCCACTGGCTATCCGGACTTAGAGTGTCACACGTCAGGATAAATGGTGAGATACTGAGGGACTCATTTTTTATCAGTAACATCGATCAGATAGGAACATCTTATATGGATGTCTTCGGGCTAAACAGTTTTAAAAAGTATTATTCAGACATCAACGTTTACGGTATGAAGATCGTAGAGGGTCGTCTGGGAGATCCTGAGATTGAGAAGATTTGTAACAGGACCATGGCTGAATATGACCTGTAATTAGAATGGGGAAAAAGAGAAAAAGCGTCGTCAGCTTCAACCACATTGGTAAAAACTTCCAATCGGTTGAAGTGGACAAACTAACCCGACTCTATTCGTATTACCACAGGTTAGCGACCTGTTACAAGTGGAAACACACCCGACTGGAAAGACTGAAGATGATCCTCGAGACGGTCTCTATTGGGTTGACTGTGGTTGGGGGAATAGCCGGTGGTGTCACAGCTAACCCATTGATCCTCGGAACCATAGCCGGTCCTGGCGTTCTGATTCAGGGGTACATGACCAAGTCGAGAATGTCTGGTAGGCTGGAGAACTGTGAATTCGCTCACGTTAGCTACCACAAGGTTCTGACACAGATCAGAAGCTTCCTACGTGGGGCTTCCTACAATGAGACTGTCTTCCTGTCCGACGTCCGTGTACTCGACGACATTGTGACTGAGGTCTGTCCACATTCCGACAGTATGATCACACGGTACCATAGGACTTACGACTCAGCTGAGCATGCCGGGCCTGGCTGACGGTTCTGACGATCTCTGGTATGTAGACGTCCCGGTCACCCGCACGAGCCATCCAACCGTGAAATCCGCTAGGGATCCCACTGAGGGTATCGACTACCTCCGACTCATCCGGACCGAAGTTTTCCCAGTCGAGGGTAATCACCTTAGTTCCATTAAGAGCTATGTCCTCAGTCATCTCCCCCATATACCTCCCCACACACCTGAGGTAATCCTTAGTCACACCGGCTTCACATTCCCGACCTCTCCTGAGCATTCGGTCGTAGCAGGTGTCAACTGAGGCTTCTAGGAATAGTAGAGCGTCAGGGGCCGGAAGTAGATTGTTTAGTGAGTGGAAGACCTGGGAATACTCAGAGAACTGTTTGTCGGTTATCCACCCATTACGCCAACAGTTCTTAGTAAAAACCATACAGCTGTGATGTGTTCGCTCTAATCACATTCCTCCCTTCGTTGATTAACTCCAGAGCCTCTAGGTAGACATCAATTCTCTCACCGAGGAACCAGGTCTCCATCTCATACGCCCACCTCCCGGGGTCTTCGTAAAACATTTCGAGGTATGGATTGTCGTCAACTGGCTCCTCAGCAAGGTAATAACCATTTCTTACGGCAAATGGTATAGCGAACGTTGTCTTCCCCACACCGATGTTTCCGTCGAGGGTGATCAGTCGGGCACCGGACTCTGTCCCAGTCATTATACCCCAGGTATACGGTACGGCTCTAAACCTCCTGTATTTTATATGAAGATTCCAAAGAGACTCAGACGACCCATACTGATTATCTTCCACGCCCTCAGAAGAGCTATCGGGGTGATGAGACATTGTGTTAGGAGAAACCGTAGGGGAGAGTACTACGTGACTGAGTCTGTTGTTGTCTGGCCGACGGTCTTAGAAACCCCTACAGATGACCTCACAGACTTCCCACAAACAGCCTCAGAGATTCCTACAGATGGTCTCACAGATTCCCCAGAGACGACCTCAGAGATTCCTATAGATAGTCTCACAGATTCCCCAGAGACGACCTCAGAGATTCCTACAGATGACCTCACAGATGAAACATAGATTAGTGTATAGATGGCTGACGAAACATCTGAGAAAACCCCAGAAGTCCCTAAGGTGACATCAGTGGTCAAGACGGAGAGAGTCAAGGACCCAAAACAGGTGGAGACTGGTAAACGGCTGGCTCAGATATCGAAGGTAGCCAAGGAGAGAAAAGCCAGGGAGCGGTTGGTGGCTGAGATTGGTCCTGGGGTTGGTGGGGGTCGGTCAGCCTATTACGGATATCTGATCGGAACCGTTGGGTTGGTTATCGGTGGGGCTTCACTTTATTACACTATGAGGCAGGAGAAAAGGGAGGTTCAAAGGCTAAAAACCATTGATGAGGAGAAGGTAATGGAAGGAACTATCGAACCACAGAACCCCGTTCGGACTTCCCCGGTCTTAGACACCTTCGACGAATGAAATATGTGTTAGTATAATGTCAACCACCGACCGAAAAGAACTGATGAACGAGCTCTACGACGCCCTCCTGATCACAAGCGGAGCTGTGGCGGTCTCCATGGCTTCGAAGAAGGTCTTGAGGGAACCTTTGGGTACTCCTGAATCTGTAAAGGGTACTGCTAAGCTGGCTCTAGCCGTTGGAATTAGTACAGTTGGGATTAAATATGTCCAGTCGAAGGGGTACCTACCGGTTGACCCTTTTTCGAAGCCCAAGTAGCCTAAGGGGGTTCCATATGCAGTGGTTACTATGAGCGTGGAGGTCGAGACACGTTGGTTACCCCCTATGTCTAGGGGAGAGAGAGAGATGTACAGAACGCTTTACGCGTTAACAGAATTGAAGCGGTTAGGGAGAAGACCTTTGATGGGTTAGTGGGGTTGGGTGGTGGTCTTCTGAGGTATGACTTCGCGATACCTATTAATGATGGCGCTTTCATACTGATTGAATATGATGGTGAACAACATTTCCACCCTTCCACCTGGTCTGGTAAGTTGACTCAGGAAGAGGCAGAAAGGTGCTTTAGGGTACAGAAGGAACACGATCGGATGAAAGACGAGTACGCCGAGGACAACGGTCATTACCTAATCAGAATTCCGTATTGGGAAAGACGTAACATCCGTTCTATTATCGGATCTTTGTGACGGAGTGTATTATCTCTAGTTATATATATATGGCTAGTGTGGTTGCTGGTGGACTGTTTAACGCCTTGGCCTTCGCGGGCGCTGGATTCCTGTTTTCAAAGTTAAATCACACCGGGTATGAGGCTGAGATTAAGAGACACAACCACGCCCTTGAGCAGCTGGCTAGAGAGAAGGAGAAATGGTATGAGAGTGAGGTGGGTAGGAAGGATAGGATACAGAGGTTGAGACAGGAACTGTCTGACGCCAACGCCGACATCAACACAACGAATCACGCTCTGAATCTGCTGAGGGGTAGGTTGAGACAGATTGGGTTGTCCCAACCAAAGCCTGAGTTGTCTGACTATTACAAACCATCGAGTGAAATGAAAGAGTATCAGACCCTGTTTATTGGGTCTGTTGGTCTGGTTGGTGGGTATCTGATGTGTAGGTTTGTTTTGTAGGGGTTAAGGGGATTTGTTAGGGTTTAGTTATAATGTCTGTTTTCTGGTCGGACTTACCGAAAGGACTGAGGGATTGTGGGTCTTTAGGTGCCGAATGGGGCTGTAAGCAGATGGGGATTGAGTTAACACCCCCGACTCGGGATCCGCCCAGATGTAGTACGAAGTTGTGGTGTGAAGATTGTTCCAGATTCTGTGTGAAGGTGAGTACTGAGATGTACTCCTGTCCAGGATGTGGTGATACGGAGTATGGATATGTTGTCGGGAGATACCGGGCAGCCGGTCGTAGAAGTGAGCATTCGAGAAATCATTGGATGAGGAAGAGACTCACCAGAGTGGTCAGGGACACAGCCGTTGACGTTGTCTTAGCCGACTTTTCCAAAGTTCTTCGGGTGATGAGAAGTAAGGGTCTGATAAGAGGTCGTAATGTGTCCAGATACAATTATTATATCATCAGATTGTGCTCAAGGAGAGGGATTGGGTTACTGAGTGGTTTGAAGGATCTTAGGGAGGGGAAAACAAAGGATCTATTTGATAACAATCTGTTCGGGATTGTGTATAAAGAACTTGGTTGGGAGCAGACTTCAAACAAGTTCTACACCGAGTGGTTGGAACGACACCTAACGGAATGTGATCACCCCTGTTATAACGATGGATCCAGATGTCATGATCCACCAAGACGACGACTTAGACCCTGACATGTTTGACTATTCCGATGATATAGCCCCCGTCTCTATGAGAGACTAATCGGTTATGACATAAATCAGTTAGACAGAGCCTTGAGGGGTAAAACTAAGTCGTTCAGTTGTGCTGTTGTGTCCCAACACCCACTGGAACAGGTAAACGCCCTTAGGAATGATGTGGTACGGCTGCTACGTCGGGAGTTGGCTGAGATGAGGGGGTTGAAGTTCGCTGAAACGCTGGTCGTGACGCTTGAGAAGGAGGTGTCCGGCGGAACAACTTATAAGACGGCTCACTTCAACAGCCACATCAAGGCTATAATCAACGGCGGTGAGATCGGCCAGGACGTTGACACCACGAATGAGGAGGTGGTGGTTATAATAGCCCGATGGATAAGCGAGGGATCTGGCTGGACAGTGGAGTCAATCGACGGTCACTACATCAATCTGACTGTCTACAGTCCACTGGAAGGCTCGTCGTATGTCGACCTCCCTAAGGAGCTGAGACATAAAAGGGGCTGATCAACGTTAAGAATAATGATGACAGGTGTTTTATGTGGTGTCATCTGGCTCATAAGTTTCCTGTCCCACAAGACTCACAAAGGGTCACAAAGTACCGGGACCATGTTGACGACTTGGATTACAGCGGAGTCAGCTTCCCAGTGACCCAAAAACAGTATAACCGGGTGGAGAAACAGAATGAGATACGTATCAACGTCTTTGGTTATGAAAACGGGTTAACCTTTCCGGTTTATGTGTCAGAGGAAAGGTTCACCGACCTCATGAACCTCCTGATTATAACCAACGAAAACAACAAACATTACGTCCTCATCAAGGACTTTGATAGGTTTATGTACAACAAAACGAAACATAAGAGGAAAAAACACTTCTGTGTTTACTGCCTCCAATGTTTCAGTTCAACGGAGGTTCTGGATAGGCATAAGGTTGTGTGTATCAGTGTAAACGGTAAACAAGCCGTTAGGATGCCTGACCCCGGTAAGAACGTGTTGAAGTACAGTAATTTCCATAAACAGTTAAACGTTCCGTTTGTTGTGTACGCTGACTTCGAGGCGATCACGGAAAAGGTCAACAGACCGGAGGTGCCGGAGTCAGACCGAGAGGAGAGAGAGAGGAGACCGTACATGGAGAAGTATCAGAGACACACCGATTGTGGTTATGGGTATAAGGTTGTCTGTTGTTATGACGATAGGTATAGTAAGCCCGTTCAGGTGTATAGAGGCCCTGGTGCTGTCAACAAGTTTATCGGAAAGATGTTGGAAGAGGTGGAGTACTGTAAGGGTATCCGGAAAGAGTGTTTTAACCAGGATATGATTCTGACTGATTCCGACAGGGCGGACTTCAGAGACGCCAACGGATGTCACATCTGTGGCCGGGAGTATGGGGAAAGGGATGTTAGGGTCCGGGACCATTGTCATGTGACGGGAAGATATCGAGGATCGGCCCATCAGCTTTGTAACAGAAATCATAGAATGACTGATAAGATACCAGTCATCTTACACAACCTGAGGGGTTATGATAGTCATCTCATCATGGGGGAGATCGGAAAGTTCGGGCAGGAGATTAACGTCATTCCGAATAATATGGAGAAGTACATGGCCTTCATGTTAGGTAAAAACCTTGTGTTTCTGGACAGTTTTCAGTTCATGAGTAGCTCATTGGATAGGCTGGTTGGTAACTTACCGGCTGGGTCGTTCAGGTACACAGCTGAGGAATTCGGTGATCGGTTGTGTCTTATGAGATCGAAGGGTGTTTATCCTTATGACTACATGAGCGCGTTCAGTCGGTTTGACGAAACAGAGTTGCCCCCAAAGAATGAGTTTTATAGTGTGTTGAATGACGAACCGATAACCGACAAACAGTATTCACATGCTTTGGAGGTTTGGAGAGAGTTTGAGATGAGAACAATGGGGGATTACCATGATGTGTATCTGAAATCAGATGTTCTGTTGTTGGCTGACGTCTTTGAGAACTTTAGGAAGACCTGTGTTCAGTACTATGGGTTAGACCCCTGTCACTATTTCACTTCACCTGGGTTGGCATGGGACGCTATGCTGAAAATGACTGGGATTGAGCTGGAGCTGATGACTGACATCGACATGTTCCAGTTTATCGAGAAAGGACTGAGAGGTGGTGTCAGTTACATAGCCAACAGATATGGGAAAGCCAACAACCCATACATGAAGGGGTATAGTGAGAACGAGGCTGTGAAGTATATAATGTATCTGGACGCCAATAATCTGTATGGTTGGGCCATGAGTCAGTGCCTTCCGACTGGTGGATTTAAGTGGATGAGTGAATCTAAGCTGAGAAACCTGGCCTGGGAACTTCCGGAAAATGACAGTCGAACTGGGATGATACTTGAGGTTGATCTTGAGTATCCTCCTGAACTCCACGATCTACTCAACGACTACCCATTAGCCCCTGAGAAGATGGAAATACGGGAAGATATGTTGTCGAAGTATTGTTCTGAGATTAGGAGGAAGTTCGGTGTCAGTGTTGGTGGTGTGAGTAAGTTGGTAACCAACCTGATGGGGAAGGAAAGGTATGTTGTCCACTATAGAAACCTACAGCTGTACGTCAGGCTTGGGATAAAGGTGAAGAAAGTTCACCGGGTTTTGTTGTTCAATCAATCGGAGTGGCTGAAGCAGTACATCGACTTCAACACGGTGAAGAGAACTGCTGAAGGAAACGTCTTTGAAAAGGACTTCTTCAAGCTGATGAACAACAGCGTCTTCGGTAAAACAATGGAGAATTTGAGAAAGCGTGTAGATGTCCGGTTGGTCACGTGTGAAGAAAAGCTGTTGAGGCTGGCTTCCAAACCAACCTTCGTATCCGCTAAAATATTCAACGAAAACCTTGTTGCTGTTCATAAGATTAAGGAAGTCTTGACGTTAAACCGACCGGCTTATGTTGGTATGTGTATTCTGGATCTATCGAAAACCCTGATGTATGATTTCCATTACAATTATGTGTTAGATAAATATGGAAGTAGGGCTAAGTTGTTGTTTACAGACACGGACAGCCTGACATATGAGATTGAGGCGGAAGACGTTTACAAAGACTTCTGGGCTGATAAAGACATTTTTGACAACTCAGACTATCCGGAGAGCTCACCGTATCACAACAAATCGAACAAGAAGGTTATTGGAAAGATGAAGGACGAGGCGGCTGGCGTTCCCATAACCGAATTCGTTGGTCTCAGAAGTAAAATGTATTCGTACCTGAAAGACGACGGAACAGGTGGTAAAACCGCGAAGGGAATTAAGAAGAGCGTCACTAAAAAACAGATCAGACACGAAAACTACAAAAACGTATTACTCGGTAAAAAACAGGTATTTCAAAAAATGAAAACCATCCGAAGCGTAAAACATGAGTTGGGTAGTTATGAAATTAATAAGGTGTCACTCTCATGCTTTGATGATAAGAGATACCTGCTGGAAAATGGGGTCAGCTCCTACGTGTACGGACATAATAATATCTAATTAAAACCGACAACGGGGCAGCACATGAGAAAAGTAATATAGTCTATTATATTATGGAAGGGGGAGAATCTTATGAAATGGAAGACAGAACACCTGAGTCAAATGAGTTAGATGAAACTGAGGGCCAAGACGAAACTGACTTCGGTGGGGGCTCAACTGTTCGTTACACAGCCACCGGACCAGAGGGAAAACCATCCGTAAACATAAACCTGAATAATAGGTTAAGACTTAGGGATGAGATGGTGTTGGAATCACATAGAAAATTGGAAGAACTTTTCACAGAAACTCTTAACCTTGAGTCACAATGTATAGATCCTGCCTTCTTACGTTATCTGCTTGATAGGAGAATCTTTGCCCTAAGTAAGATTTATGACTTTGAAAACAAAGGTGAGTATTATGAGTTAGAGTACCTTGGTGAAGAGCTTAACCCCACCACAATCACAGATCAGAGTGCTGATGACCTAAGAACTAATATCCGGAAGTATTATGACGAATGGCAAGAAAGTCTCTCAGAAAGGGCCTTGAAAAGAGCTAGCATCATAACTGCTGTTGGTTTATCAGTTATCGCGATAGTAACTGGGTTGTCGGTTGGACTGACACGAAAAGGATCAGATATCGTACACCAAGCCAAAAAGTGGGAGAAGCTACATCCGGCAGCAAAAGGATCTATCATACCATGGACGGTCATAGAAAAGGCAGGCGGTAAAACTATTATTCTCACAGGAGAGTATCTGGTTATTATCCTATCATGTGGTATTATTTACTACATATGGAAAAAGCGTTGACCACTCACTATGGGAAAAGAGTGATGTCGTAGCCATGATCACGCCGTACATACCATGTCTCGGACTGCTATCCGGAGGTATAACTGTGGGAAAACATGTGTATCAACACAAAACAAAAGTATCTGAAGAGAAATCGGGGAGTAAGTAAGATGTGTGTTAAAACCACAACCCTGATCGCTCTGAGGTGTTTCATATCAAATCCAACAAAAGCGTCTGAAAGGGGTGGGTCGTTTTTTCACTTTTTTGAAGTATAAGCAGACGAAAATGGGTTTTGAGAGGCGCAAAAATTTTTTTCCCCTTTCAAACATCTCTTCTTGATGAATTCCAAATTATTTTTTTTTGGTTTTGGTCCTTTTTCGTCCCTTTCTCTTATACTTAAAAATTTTTTTAAAAAAGCTTACCGTTTCAAACAACCCTCCTTGCTAAATCTGATCATCTGGGGGCTGTTTTTGTTGAGAAAAAAAAAAGTGCGCCCATACCCTCATGTTCTATACTACTGGTAAAGTGTATTGGTAATTTTCACAACTGCAGGTTGTTGCACCGTAGGGTGACGACAAATTGTGACGAAGGAGTGGAAAGCGAATGGACATACGTGCAGATTTTTCTTCTCATTTCTGCTTTGAAGAAAAAAGAAACGTATTATCGTAGTCTCCTGTTCAAGGTGCCTTAAGCCTCTTTTCCTGTCATCGCAGAAATAGGCTTGCAGCTCACTGCGAGTGAGCTAAGAGTTAAGTACTCTATACTACTATTGTACTAAGATGCAATTGCATCCATAGTCATTCCGAACATGGTCTGGAAACTCAGCTAAAGTCTTTGTTCTATCTTGTTGTTCGCCTTTATGCAGATTTGTGCACGGTCGCTGAACCCATTGTATTTTAGTATAATGAAGGAATTATCCAATAGCAACGTTTCAGTTCAATCACTCAACCGTGCTATTTAAATATTAATAAACCTAAAAAAGGATGTGCACGGTGTAAGTTGTGGTTCAACATAAACCGCAGCTCATTTGTTAATCACTTTGAAGTTTGCCGATTTTCCAGACCATATCTCTATAGGCGAGTTTCAGGGTGTTGCGCGCGCATCATTTTTCAAAAAAACTGGCAAGCTCCACTCAAAGTAAACATACTGTTTAAAATCAACAAAGTATAGATACAGTTTCTGGATGTTTAACACTGTTATTCTGCTGTTGTTGGCTCACTAGCAAGTCTGTTTGCCATTGCTTACTTTGTGGGGAGCCCACCAATTTCTTTGCAAAATGATGCGCTCGCGATACCCTATTGATCGCCTATTGACTATGTTGCATCTTATTAAAACGAACTCACAGCCAAAAACAAACACTGAGTTTTTTACTCTCTCTCAGTCCTGCTTGCCACAGAATAAAGCATGATATATAACCGCAGAGACTAGACTGCTATTTATAAAACAACACTTTTTAATGTTTTTTTAATAAAATACACAAATTTAAATGTGTGTAAAAAGGATGTATAATTCTACACACCCAAACATACAAGTCTTAACCATGCAAGCTGTGTAAAAAATGCACAATTGGTTATGTAATTTGAAAATGTCGTGCGGAATTACACGCCTGGGCCAGCAAAGTGTGTAATTTTGTGCATTTTATGTGTCACACTATCTTTTACAATTGCCGTTTCACTGAATGCCAGATGATTTAAGTTATTATCCTCACATATAATTCTATTGTGTAATTTAGACCTCAGACTACCAAGAAAGTTCTTCAACTGACAAACAAGAAAAAACCAAAGCAGCAGAAGCTCCCACCCACCATCAAGACGACCAGAGACGTGGTTACCATGGTAATGCTGCAGGAACGTCGAATGCAAAACGGAATTATCAAAGCGGGAATCATAAAGAACGTGATCGTTCTTACAAAGACAAAAATAAAGCAAAAATTGCTAATCATAACAGAAAAGCGGCCGCAGCAAAGAAACATTCCAGGGGGATGGCGTCCTAACAGATTATTTACAATATGTCTTCTCTTTTTCTCTTAACTGATTTTTCTTCCACGTTCCTAATTACAAGTGATCTGGTGCTCAGTGTGCGTTTTACTAATGTCAAAAAGGCGTCTGAAGTTTATGAACGACATTGCTCTAGAACCTGCATGAATGTTTCTGGGACTGAACATAGTTATAGATTTCGAATTTGTTCTTTATAATTAGGTTACGTAAGTACAGGTTTAAAGTTTCCTACAAATTTTCCAATTTGTCTGAGACTGCGGAGTTTTGATATTTTGTGTATACTCTAATCTACAATGAAAGTATTTTTAAGAGTAGAAATAAAAACACTCATCTGACGCATACCTGCATGATTGGTCAGTCCTATGTATACATCATGCTACTAGAGTAGTTGAGTCGTGAGGAGCTGTTTACATGAGCCTGGTTAACTGGGCTCACGCGATTGATTAGGATCTCACTGTGGTTTTGAAGCTCGCATAAACTAAATGTACAAAGAAGAATTCGTTTAGTTTAGTTTAGATATAATTCATATAAACGAACCCTATAACGTTCATTAAAATCTCTTTTGTGGTCGTGAAAAGAATTTCGTGACACGAGTCAGCCAGGCTCATGTAATCAGCGCAGAGATAAGAGTTAAGGCCCATTTCCACTCAGGAAAATGTTCTTTGGACAGGACATTTTCTTTTGTCTCAAACTCATTAGTTCTGCCCAAGAGCTCACAAGACAAAGGGAAATTTCCTGTCCAAGGAAAATTCTCCTGAGTGGCATTTCCACTCAGGAGAATTTTCCTTGGACAGGAAATTTCCCTTTGTCTTGTGAACGCTTGGGCAATGAGTTTGAGACAAAAGAAAATGTGCTGTCCGAGAAAAATTTTCCTGAGTGGAAATGGGCCTTAAAGGCTCATTTCCACTCAGGAAAATTTTCCTTCGACAGAAAATTTTTCTTTGTCTTCAGTTCATTGGTTTCACCCGAGAGCTCACAAGACAAAGAAAAAATTTCTGTCCAAGGAACATTTTCCTGAGTGGAAATGGGCCCTTTACAACGTACGACAGCTTGTTAACGTGTAATGAGAAAACGTGCATGTAATTCTTTTGTTATAAGGTTTGCCAAGCAATTTGAAAGCACATACAAGAACTTAATACATTCCCCGCTTAACTTTCTTCTCTCTTGGCAACATTTTTACTTGTTGATAGTTTAGGAAGTAAAGCTTGTTTTCCACTAAGCGACTTTATTCGCGCGAAGCGAATTTTTCTTTTGTCGTGGAACTTTTGAAGCTCTGGACTGGAACTAATTAAACATCCATTCAAAGTCGATTCGCATGGAAAAGAATCGCCTATGGAAAACCGGCTTAATGTTAGGCCCTGTTTACATGAAGTGGATTGAGTGTTCAAGTCAAATCTCGCATGTTGTTTCTCCTTGTGTTTATATGAAGAAGACTGAAAGTTTTCGATCTGATCGAAACGAATGGATGAAGTCAATCCACGCAGTGGAGTGGATTGACTTCAGATTCAAGTAAGCCATGATCGACTTGAATGCCTCCAATCTGATTCATGCATGTAAACACGGTTTGACTTGAAAATGACTTGATACGCATGAGTGAAGTTAGTGCAATGTCTAAATGGCAGACATTGAGGGAAGCACAGAAAAATAGTGTTCCAAAACCGAAAACAGTATTCCAAACAGCGATGCTGGTACAATTTGAAAACGGAACAAAATCATGCCGTTTAGGCCTTGCGTTTACACGATACTGGCACAAAAGTAACATGAAATGTTATATGCTGTATTTGCATAACGGCATGATTTTGTTCCGTTTTCAAATTGTACTGGCATCGTGTAAACGGGGTCTTAGAAGATAATTTTTTATACTCAAAACAAAGAGATCAGAATGAATAATGAAGGGTCACTGTAATTGGTGTTTAACTGTTTTGGTGTCCCAGCTTCTTTTCTCTTTTTTTCCCTAATTATTTTATTTCTTATGTAATTTTAAGAAGCGAAGATAAATAAATAAATAATTGCATGTTCTTCTCCACCTTATACGACGCCATCCTTGTGTTTATATTTGTGTTTCATATCAAAAATATAAGCCACGTTTGTTCGCCGTCGGCGTTTTGACCGTTTGTTTTGACCAAAACGCGGACTGATTATTTTTAGAACTTCATATTTGTTGGGTTTCAGTCGGGTTACTACTATTGGAGCGGTTACGCGGGGTCTCAACTGTAACACGCACCATGTCCATATACTCTGTATATGGACATGGTAGCCAAAATTAGTTGAATGATGACAAATTGAAAATCTAGGAATTCTTATTAGAAGCGAAAATCCGTGTCAATTAAAGGTCGATTTTATCATCTGTCCAATCATAGTCAATCGAGATATGGTCTGGAAACTCAGCTAAAGTCTTTGGTCTATCTTTTTGTTCGCTTTTATGCATTTTTGTGCACGGTGCACGGTCACTGAACACATTGTATTCTAGTATAATGAATGAATTGTCCAATAGCAACGTTTCAGTTCAATCACTCAACCGTGCTATCTAAATATTAATAAACCTAAAACAAAGGATGTGCACGGTGTAAGGTACGGTTCAACATGAAATCCCAGCTCATTATAGGCGCTTTGAAGTTTGCCGAGTTCCCAGACCATATCTCGATTGACTATGGTCCAATCTAATGCAAACTAGCTTGAACAAATGCTTTTATTAATTTGCATTAGATTCGACAAGTCACGCACATGAAAAGTTTGACGTTTGACATCGTGTGATGTGTGTTTAACTTTGTTGTACTCGATCATTGTGACAGTCGACAATTCAAGTAGCTAGCTGATAATGCCATAGCGGCTCAGATTGGTGAAAAATGAAGATTTGTGGTCGCAGACAGATATTGTTCTTGCCAAAACGTTTTCTCTCTTTTAAATTTATAGTTAGTTTGTTGCTTATTTTACTTTTTATCGTACAACATGATTTCCGAAAAAACTATTTTTATGTGAAATACTTTCAGAAAGCTGATGGTAAGTAAATTATGAATGTTTATTTGTTGCTATATTTCTTGACTCTCGGCGCGGTGTACAACTTTCAAGTTTTACGCATTATATTTCTAACGCACCCCATGCATACGATTTCACCCTGGCAAACCACTTGGCTGACGCACATGATATGTACTGCATGATAGAGAATGGTTAAGCCTGGACAGGCTAGTGATCAATAAAAGTAGAATGACGTGTAGGTACTGCAGTGTTTTGGATAGTGCAAAGAGAAAATGTGGTGAACTGCTAAGATTTGTAGAAACAAAATGCAGCTGACGTTTTGACCCAAAAGTTCTCTCGACGACCCTGGTTCCTTTATAACAATACTCATCATGCAGCTATATAGGACGACACGGCGGTTAAAATGCAAGATAAGTTTTACAATTTTAAAAAGAAGTCACGACCAAGTATATAATATTTGAAGTTAGTTTAATGACTTCGAAAACGCCTCCAGTACTGCTAAAATTATTGTTATAGTGTCAGTATTGAAGTCCATCTCAAACAACATGCAGTTCTCATCTTTTGGCCGTTGAACGTACGTCGTCCTGAAGACGTGAAAAAGCTATAAGTGGCGTTGTATAAAGAATGAGGACGGTGTGGTTGAGATTACTCTTGGGACTAAAAATTATAATATTCATTCTCTTGGTTTTGCAAAAAGATTATTTTGTTTACAGTGTGCATAAAAAAAAACTGAACCCTTAGAAAACAGCCTATTGTAGTAGTTTGAAAGCCCTAAAAGTGCTGCGTTGTAACTCAATCAGCACATAGTTAAACAGGAAGAGAAAAAGCTTTTAAATACTTTCACCATGCATACACTTCAAGTTACCTTAATTTCCCAGGTGTATAAGACCGTGTGTTTTACGATCTGTGGGTTCAGCGAAGTGCTTAGGGCTTTCAAACTACCACAATAAATTGTTTTCTAAGGGTTCAAGTTTTTTTATACACACTGTAGAGGACGTCGTCGTTGAGGTCGACGTCGTAGATCCCTAGCCAAAAAATATTAGTGGGCCCATACCACCCTTCATGTTTGTCTTATTTTATCAAATCATAAAGAGGACCCATGGTAGTGAATTGAAAAGGCTATGAGGACCCCATGACGGTAATAACAAAGTCAAAAAGCCCATGGTACTAATAAAGCCATACAAGAGCCACCATGACAGTGACAACTTCAAGAAACCCAACGCAATGTAATGTAATGATCTATACTAAAACTTCAGTTGTTGATTATTATAGAACTGAGTTTATCGTTCAACAGTTCAGATAATGTATTCTTTTGCTTCATTTTGTTAAAATTGTGCCCCTTTCGACTGCGGGCCCTGGTTAACGACTGGACTGAAGGAATCGTCAGTTCACTGAGATATATAACAGATTTAATACACATGCAATAATGGATAAATAAGTTCAAGTTCAAATGAGGTCGAGCCAATGCACAACTGTAAAGATAAAAGTTCTCCGACAGTCCTCCAACCACTGAGCTATATTGGTACCGTAATCCAGAGTTTCTCTTGGCAATCGCCTCTCAATTTTTCCTTCTCTCCCAACTTCCCGTCTTAACTTCGTGCTATTAGGGTCATTTAGCATCACATTAATCCCGGGAAACGCCAGGCAAACTGCAGCTATAGCGGTTTGCCTAACAACCATGATCGACTTTAGCATGGAGGTCCACTTCGCGGCATTTTGGTAAATATTCAAAATGGCGGATTACAAAACCTAAATTTTAGCCTTAAACGTGAGTTTATTTATTTTAAGTTGCTAAGAAAACTTGCCGTGAGTCACTTACCGCTCGAAGGGCTCCTATATGCATGAGGTTTGCCGTTTGCCAGAAAAAACGCCATGCTAAATATATATAATGAAACACGTCGAACCATTTCTATAACATGCAGTAATAATAGAAAACATGCTTTAACCATGGACTATCCATGCTTCAACTCATATTGCAATTTTTTATAGAAAAGCACAAATGAATGAGATGGGTAATTTTCGAGTTTAGCTCTGGGTTCCACGAACACTACTCCCTTTTTTTCCTCAGTAGGATTTAATTACTCGATGAACTGAAGTATCCTTTCATTCGCATTCTTGTTGTGGAACAACTTTATCTTCTAAGACCCCGTTTACACGATGCCGGTACAATTTGAAAACGGAAACAAAATCATGCCGGTATGCAAATACAGCATATAACATTTCATGTTATTTTTTTGCCGGTATCGTGTAAACGCAAGGCCTAAACGGCATGATTTTGTTCCATTTTCGAATTGTACCGGCATCGTGTAAACGGGGTCTTCAGGCCGAGACACACCGGACGCGAAACCGTAACGCGACGCGATTTTTGTCATTTCGGAAGCGAATAAATTCGTCCCTCATGAGAAGCTTGATAAAATAACAATGACAGGATAACTTGTTGATTCTAGTGCATACAAAACCTCCAAATGTTCGTTTCTAGGGTAATTTTATTCGCTTTTAAAAACTGGAAAATCGCATCGCGTTACGGTTTCTCGGTGTGTCTCGGCCTTTACTCTGGAACTGTCTAACACTAGACGATTTTACTCGTCCAAGGGAAATGTCACGGAAAGTAATGCATGAAAGGGCTAAGGGCATATAAGGAAAGGGTTTAACCAGTTGAAGTATACCTATACCAGTCTACCTCCAAAGAATAAATACATCGTTAACATGATTTTCTCGTCAAGGAAACAATCTTGTCCGACAAAAGATTAAAGACAGTGGCGCATTTCTATACCCGCAAGCCAAAAATAAGACAGGTACTTTCATAATTTTTTTCTTATTACCAGTAATAATTCTATTGTAATAAGGCTGTCATCTAAACTATAACTAATGTAAGGCATACTTGCCCACATGATATAAATACAGACAAGTTACACATGCAAAAAAAGCCAACCACATATTCTCAAAAAGAAAAAAAGAAACTGAGAAAAACCCAAAAAATGACAAAAGATTTTCAAAAGATATAATTAGACACACAAATAGCCAACTATAGCATCATGGTAATAAGCACTAAAGACATATGCCAGTAATAACTGAGGTATAATAAGCGCTAAAGACATACACGTGCATAGCCAAACTATATATATAGGCTATTATTGCCTTATTACCATGGCCATGCTATACTTTGGCTACGTGCATGTGTATTTTTCATGGCTTGTTACCTTATTATACTTTATTACTATGCTAAAGTTTGGCTATGCATGTGTGTTAACGGCCTATGGGTGAAGTCTATGCTTTAGTTAGGTTATTACCATGCATGCTATAGGCTAGTTTGGCTATTCTCTATAGTTTGTTTATATATGCTTTAGTTTGGCTATGCTTTAGTTTGTCTATATGCTATAGTTTGTCGTCTATGCTTTCGTTTGTCTATGCTTTAGTTTGGCTATGCTATAGTTTGTAGACCAGCTATAGCATAGACGAACTAAAGCATAGCCAAACTACAGCATGCATACACAAACTAGAGAATATACAAACTATAGCATAGACAAACTAGAGAATAGGCAAACTATAGCATGCATAGACAAACTAGAGAATAGGCAAACGATAGCATTGCATAGACAAACTAGAGAATAGACAAACGATAGCATAGACAAACTACAGTAGATAATAGACAAACTATAGCATAGATGCTATAGTTTGTCTATGCTATAGTTTGTCTATGTTTTAGTTTGGCTATGCTGCAGTTTGTCTATATATGCATGCTATAGTTTGTCTATTCTCTAGTTTGTCTATGCTATAGTTTGCCTATGATATAGTTTAATTGTCTATGCTTTGTATATAGTATTTATAAGTAACAATTGTTGTTTTTTGCAGATAAAATCTCAGGGTTGGCAAAAAATTTCCCTACCCTATATCTTGTATTTATGAAAGTAAAAATTGTTGATAAAATCTTATAGGGTTGGCAAAAGTTTTGCCTACCCTATTTTGTTTGCAAGAATGTTATTCTTATTTTTTGCAGATAAAATTGTATAGGGTTGGCAAAAATTTTACTTACCCTATTATGTTGACCACGATGGAGTTTTTCTTTTTTTGCTGAAAAGATTTTGCCTACCGTGTTATATTTTTCATTTTTTTGTTGATTTTCTTGTCACTAACTTATATTCTCTTTAAGAAACCAAAATTTTGCGTCATTCTTAATTTCGTTCGCAAAACGCAGCAGTTTTCTTCGTACAAAATATTTCTTCCGTGTATTTATGACAACGATCGTATCTGGACATTGTTGCCAATTGGTAAAAGCAGTAATTCTCCTACGTATAAGAATACATTTGTCATGAATCTATCCTTACACGCCCGAGAATTGTTGCTTTTACCAATATGACAATTATTATATTTAGATATTGTCGCCACGAAAGTATTTATAAAGAAAATATTACCGCATTGTCTCAACACTAGCTGGCAGCTGCAGATTTTTTATCCAGGGGGGTGGGGGGGGGGGGGTGTGGGCAGTAAGACAAATGCCGAAGTTAGTGCCCAAAAGTACAGTATGTTGTCACCAAGAGCGTTTTTTGTACAGCACCCCAGGAATTATATAAATGTTTTGATTTCAGTAGTTTTTCAGCACTTGTACTATATAATTGTTTGAATACCAACGGAAAATGATGATTAATCAACATTATAAAAAAACATATTTTGGATTTTCTTTGGGGAGCAGTTGCCCCTAGTTGCCCCTGCTGCCCCCCCCCCTAGGCGTAGCAGGTGGGGGAGGTAGGGGGCAACTGCCCTCCCAAAATATTTGAAAAAATAAAATTTGGGCACTTTCTGCTAGAAATTTCGGGAAATTTCGACATGTATTGCTGTGAAATGTTTCAGAAAAATTCATACGTTAAACTAAGACTGAAAAATACGACCTAAAAATCAATATTTAACTCTAAATGTTTCAGGCAAAAATCTCTGCCCGCCAAACAGAATTGGGCTGCTACGAAAATGCCCCCCTCCCCTGCTGTACGGCCCTGGGTACTGGTAAAGCATTCTGGTATATCACAAAGCACCACTGTGCAAATAACTCATTGCATGAGATCCATTGCACTTGACTCGCTTTATTTAAACATAATATTTCTTTTTACTACATTATGAATCAACGCAAATTAAAGAATACAGCTGGTATAAACTCATAACATTTAAAATTTTAAAGGTGTTGAACACAATGAGCAGATGTTGTCTTCAGCATGTCTACCAAGAAGTGCTTTGAACAACAGCCAAGTAAAACTTTACAGTAACAGAAAGTCAGATAAACAATGTAAGTGTTTTACAGCTTTGTTATTTTAAAACTGGTAGTCATGCAGCCCCTGGCCCTGTGAATCAAAGGTATTCAATTTTTTAAAAAATATCTTTAGAGTTTATGGGGTTGAATAAAATTAACTCTCATAGATTTTTAAAGAATTCAATGTTTCTGTTATCAAAAATCTAGAAACTAGAACAACACTTTTTTTAAATATCAAGGCTACTGCATCCTTGAAAAATATTTTAGAAGAATAAAAAGAACATCTTTCGGGGTAGTATTTTCAGTAAATTAAATTATGTTTTTTCAAACTTTATCGTTATGGCTTTTTAGAAAATTATTTGCTGGGCAATTATCTTTTTGACAAGGCCTGATGAAGTCCTGAGAGCTCACAACTCAGTCTCACCTGCAGGACGAAAGCTCAACATTAGAAAATGGAAACGTGGTTGCTTAGCTCAAAATAGAATTTATTATAGAAACTGTTGTCCTTTGTGAAAATATAGCTAAACATTTTTTTTTATCTCTTTCAAGATTATCTAACTATTGATATTCCAACCATTAAAAGGAAAACTGGAAGTGAATATTTGATGAAAACATTAAACAGTCTAGTTTCAAATGACAATGAGATAAACAACCAATATGATATTCTTATCGTAATCTTAGTGGGAGATTCTGATAAGAACATCAGAAAAGATCTTTCCAAAAAGATAAACGAACATTATCACAAGTTTATTGAATCTGGTAACATAGATATAATTCAAGTACTTCCTGAATATTATCCTTCTCGAGCTAAACTTAAAAGACACTTTGGTGATGCTGAAGTCAGAATAAAATGGAGATCAAAGCAAGTTGTTGATTTTTCTTTTCTATTTTGTTATTGTTATGGTTTGAGCAAGTATCATGTACAATTGGAAGACGATGTTGTTGCATCTCCTCACTACTTTCTCAAGCTAAAAGATTTCATTGAAGAACACGAGAGAAAAGAATCGTGGTTTACTTTCGATGCATCTGTACTTGGCTACATAGGGAAAGTTTATCACAATAATGACTTGAAAGAAATTGCAACGTTTTATTATCTGTTCTTTGACGAGATGCCTGTTGATTGGTTAGAGTATATCTGGAGGGATGTTAAGGGGCAAAGTGGTCGTTGGCGTTTCCGAGTCGCGTCACTTTTTCAGCACATTGGTTTAGTGTCATCTTTGCTTGGAACGGAAAACCTTGCCAAAGAACCTTACTTTGATATTCATAGTAAAAAATTCCTCGGACAGAATCCACCTGCAAAACTATACACAAATATATCAAGTAAATCTCTTGATAAAATAGAAAGTGCATATGAAAAAGGAAGTCGTTTCTTTTGGGGAGAATGTAATGGAGAAAGATGTTTTGTTAAAATAATCTTTCAAGACACTGTGAGAGTGAAGCGAATTGACGTTGAAACAGGAGGAAATTTTGCTGTTAATGACATAATTAACATTGGAAATTTAGAACTAGGAACAGTAGTCCATGGAGGAGACTGCCTTCAGTATAACAGTGCAACTCCAATGAACTTTAACCATGGGAGATCGGATATATCATTTCCAGAAGGATTGTTAGTAAATTGCTTCAAGATCATTGTTGAAAAACAGAAACAATGGATATTTCTTCGAGAAATTAATGTATGGCAAATATAGAAAAATAAAATTGAACAAACAAACAAACAAACAAACAAACAAACAAACAAACACACACACACACACACACACACACACAAAACAAACAAACAAACAAACAAACAAACAAACAAACAAACAAACAAACAAACAAACAAACAAACAAACAAACAAACAAACAAACAAACAAACAAACAAACAAACAAACAAACAAACAAACAAACAAACAAACAAACAAACAAACAAACAAACAAACAAACAAACAAACAAACAAACAAACAAACAAACAAACAAACAAACAAACAAACAAACAAACAAACAAACAAACAAACAAACAAACAAACAAACAAACAAACAAACAAACAAACAAACAAACAAACAAACAAACAAACAAACAAACAAACAAACAAACAAACAAACAAACAAACAAACAAACAAACAAACAAACAAACAAACAAACAAACAAACAAACAAACAAACAAACAAACAAACAAACAAACAAACAAACAAACAAACAAACAAACAAACAAACAAACAAACAAACAAACAAACAAACAAACAAACAAACAAACAAACAAACAAACAAACAAACAAACAAACAAACAAACAAACAAACAAACAAACAAACAAACAAACAAACAAACAAACAAACAAACAAACAAACAAACAAACAAACAAACAAACAAACAAACAAACAAACAAACAAACAAACAAACAAACAAACAAACAAACAAACAAACAAACAAACAAACAAACAAACAAACAAACAAACAAACAAACAAACAAACAAACAAACAAACAAACAAACAAACAAACAAACAAACAAACAAACAAACAAACAAACAAACAAACAAACAAACAAACAAACAAACAAACAAACAAACAAACAAACAAACAAACAAACAAACAAACAAACAAACAAACAACAAACAAACAAACAAACAAACAAACAAACAAACAAACAAACAAACAAACAAACAAACAAACAAACAAACAAACAAACAAACAAACAAACAAACAAACAAACAAACAAACAAACAAACAAACAAACAAACAAACAAACAAACAAACAAACAAACAAACAAACAAACAAACAAACAAACAAACAAACAAACAAACAAACAAACAAACAAACAAACAAACAAACAAACAAACAAACAAACAAACAAACAAACAAACAAACAAACAAACAAACAAACAAACAAACAAACAAACAAACAAACAAACAAACAAACAAACAAACAAACAAACAAACAAACAAACAAACAAACAAACAAACAAACAAACAAACAAACACACACGTAAGATTTAATTATTACTATCGTCCATGTTTTAGTGTTTTCTTCTGTTGCAATTCTCCCATACCTATTTACTTACCCACCTACTTCGTCACTTAAATAAGCTTGGTAAAATGATGAATTAAATAACAAAGAAGATATTTCTCGGAACTTCGCACAAATGATATACTCTAAAAAAAGATGTGTTAAGCAACACACCTTTTTGTCCAGAAATTGTCCAGAATTTGAGATTGATATCATATTTCTCAAATTATAATTAGTAGTATCAATTACCCTGTGGAATTGGTCAATTAAATACGGTGGCGCTTGATTACGCATTATTTTATGCATCATTATTAGAATATGCTTGAAGCGCCTAACAGCTATAATTTATCCCATCCCAAATCATTTAAAATGTCGATGGATTGTATCTCACGAGGAGCTGCTCGATTCTGTAATTTTTGAAGTCGGTCACTTTGAGCATGGATAATAAAAAGACCTTTTACAATCCATGCTCTGAGTAAACTTATGTTATTCCATACAAGAGCACAGTAGTCAAATAATGGTTGAATTAGGGAATTGTAAAGATTTTTCAACGTATTAAAAGTCTTCTTGACAATCTATCATCAATTTTGACTGCAAGAGATTTGCTTGATTTAACACGGGACAAAAAAATAAATACCTACTTATTATATTATAAATAATTACTACCAATTATATTATAAATAAATACCTACTTATATTATTAAAAATACCTAATTATATTATTCTACTGGAATTATTTCTAAACTTCGCCATTATATTGGTGCTGAAATTCTGTTTTATGCATTATAGTCTATCCATTCCTAATGTATGGACTAATAGCATGGGGAAATACTTATTCATCAACTCTACATCCTTTATCTATTTTGCAAAAGAAAATTTTGCGTGTCATCACCTTTTCAAAATTTGATGAACATTCTAGCCCACTCTTTAAGTGCTTGAATATCATTAAGATGTTTGACCTTGTTTACTTTTCAAATTGCATTATTCATGTATAAATTCTATAGCCATCTTTTACCATCAGCCTTCGCCTCATTCTTTACACAAGTAAATGAAATACATAACTATAACACAAGACATCATCAAAATCTACTTTTTCTCTTGCTAAAGTGAGAACAAATTATGGGACTTTTAACATTACATTTCAGGGAGCTAAAATATGGAACTCTCTTGATGAAAATGTTAAATGTCTTTCAATTTCACAATTTAAGGTGGCTCCATACATTTTCTTGAAAAATGGAAAATATAAGTTTGAGAGTTCAAAACACGAACATAAACAATTCGGAAAAAGATTAAAACTAAATTTTATGCATAGTTAAGCATTCTGACAATCGAAAACTGTTAAAAATAAATACAATGACGTTTCAAAAATGGCTGCCAGTTACCCTTCAAACTAATTTAATTCGAAAAAAACTTTGGTGACCCCCAATTTTTTTTTCATTAAAACTTTTCTTGAAGTATGAGTAATCAATAGGCCGATTTTAAAAAAATTCTGTAGAACGAATAATTCTTTTTTTCCGGAAAAATTATGTTTGTTAATTTTTTAAAAATTTCGTTCTACAGATTTTTTTTTAAATCGGCCTATTGATTACTCATACTTCAAGGAAAGTTTTAATGAAAAAAAAATTTGGGGTCACCAAAGTTTTTTCCGAATTAAATTAGTTTGAAGGGTAATTGGCAGCCATTTTGAAACGTCATTGTTGCCATAGCAACAACTGTTGCTATTTATTTGGTAGCAGTTTTTGATTCAGTCAGACTGTTAACGTTAACTATGCATAACATTTAGTTTTATTCTTTTCCCGAATTGTTTAATCACGTGTTTTGGATTCTCAAACTTGTATTTTCCATTTTTCAAAAAAACTGTATGGAGCCACCTTAAACAGAAAATAAAATTTGATTTCATTGAGAAATATTAATTCATAGAATTCCATTGCTTTTATAATATGTAATTAAGTGAATTATTATTGGTTTCCATTTTTTGTTGTTTACATGTCCAATCTTGTACCAGTCTTTACTGAAATTGTTTTTCATTATGTGTGAGATTTTTTACAAAATTGTGAATTAGAATTAATGTAAACTGGCTGCTCGAGCTTTTCTAGCCCTAATGGTTATTTTTGGTCGTATTAACGGTACTTAGTTTGTACTTAGTACTTAGAATGTATTCAGGCAAAAAAAAGTGGTCGTAATAACAAGGTGGTCGTATGACGGGGTTCCACTGCAGTTGGAAATATCCCGCGTGGTTCGCGGTGAAAATTTGATTATCTTTGGTAAGTTGAGCTGGGATGGAAGTACTGTATCTGAGGACTTTCGACTCAATAATTCATTGATTATATTCCATATTTACCTACGAACCACTCAATTGTTAAAAAAGAACCTAGGTCACGTCGTTGAATAAACATATCCTAACCAACCATAAAACGTTGTCTTATAACCCTTACTCCAGTTCTAACTCTTACATGACAGCAAAGAAAGATGGAAAAAGACAAATTTAAAGCAAGTGCACAGCACACAAAAAGCATCACAAACTAAAGCTCTTAGGAGCGGATCTAGAAATTTTGAAAGAGAGCACCAATTGAAAAGAAAGGAAGTTAGAAATTAAATCGCAAATATTTATGGCCAACCCTAAATATAACCACAACCCCCTCGGTTGGCTCTAAACCTAACCACAACCCTACGGAAGGAAAGTTCCACCTCTCGGACCCCAACCACAACACCCTGAATTCTAAGTGAGAGGACATGTTGGTTTTGCCTCACCTTTTCGTCCAGTGATTGACTAGTTTACTTAATAGTTAGTTTACTTTAAAGCTAATATTTCGCTTACTATACAAAATTTACGAAGAATGATATTAGTGTACGAAAAGTTTTAAAAAAAGCTACAAGTGTCGGCGAAATTCATCTAGCGATAATAATTTTTTACCGGGATGTTTGGGTAGCAATCTCGATGATGTTACTCAACTTGTATCCATATCGCGATTCACTGTTACAACATTATCTTATTGATTCTATTTGCGCAAAATGTTTACTATAATAAGCAATAGTCTTCGAAATATTGGTTAAACCGGGCAGCTCCTCAAGGTCAGAGGTCAGCTTTCCAGGATCAGGAAGCCTCGCTGTGATTGGTCCGTTTAAAGGAATGGAATGTGTGCCTCGTTTCAGGCGTGGTGTGAGCGAGCCATAAGAACGTCATCCAAATTTTAGGAAGTTCGTTCTGAAGTTCGCAAATTCGTTGGTAAGTTCAAAGTTCGTTTTGAACCACGCATTTCATATATTGGCTGCTAGCAACCAAATAACCAATCAAATGCAGAGTTCAAAACGAACTACGAACTTCCAAATGAACTTGCAAACTTCCGAGCAAACTTCCGAAGTCCGAACGAATATTTGGGTGAAATTAAAGTGAGTTGCAAATGACTGTAACCTCTGCTCCACCTCAAACGCGGGCCTGTAAATATAATTGCAACAGTAAATTAAAATGCTGTCACCATGAGGTATGATCTAATTCGTTTGAAGAAATTCACGCCAGTTTCGGCTGTTTTGCTTCTTGGCAAAAGTAAACAATGTGCTTTATCTTTTCTATCGTGTATAACAAGAATTCTGTGATGGCGTGAACGGATTATCCCAGACAACCGATCCGAACGTTGTATCTAATAAACTACTAGACATTATATACACATTGTATCCAGTAAGTTACTGGAAATTGTTTAATAAAGAGGTTATTAATGAAACCTTTCCCCCCTCGCCCGAACCCCCTAACCCTAATCTCAAAAATGTGAATTTCCCGGGGGTAACCCTAACTTGAAAAGTGTCGGGGGGGGGGGTTGTAACTCCTCCTCCCCCGCCACCCACCCTAATAGTGTTTGTAATTTATGGTCAACAGTTCTTGACAAAGATTGTGGGATGCGCAGTGAGTTTTAATCCGTTAATTGGCGCATCGAGAATTAAACAATTTCCAGTAACTTACTGGATACAATGTGTATATAATGTCTAGTCCCCGAGCCGGGCGACGGGCCGAAGGCCCGGAGCCCGGTGAGGATGCTAATCTCGACACGCGTGGAGTCCATTTTACACGCGTGTAGAAAAAGCGAGGGAGACGAAGAAAACTAATAAATCTGTCAGTATTTCGGCTTTATGGAGCCTGTTCTACTTAAATAATAAAAGAGAACGACGAAGAAAAGGATACAAACAGCCGGTTTAATATATCTTGAAGTGAAACCAGAGAACCTGAAGAAACCAGACGCCGTATGGTAAACAAAACTCGATCTGAATTGCATTGGTTGTGGTCACTCAGCTGTGGTCAAATAATTTTGAAGTTATAAATGGTAGGATTCTTGTTGTCTTATAACCTAAACAATATACAGCTTCACGTTTTCGTGCTTTCCCTTTGCTCGTCCAAACCATAAGTCAGCTTAACTAAAGCTAACATAAAACACTTCCTTTATAAGCTTATGTTTATGTTATTCATTGACTTTGCATGGGCTTTGGCGATTTATTTTGCTGTATTTCCAAATTTTCGACTGAAACGTGGGCTGTTTAATACTTCTTTCTGGGATCCGATTCTACTGAATTGTTTTTATCTCAGACTCTATTATAAATGTAATTTTGGGCTGTTAACTTTTAATTCTGCCTTTACAAAACATGTATACATAGCCACATAGGGAAGCCATAAGCCATTAGAAGTGCTTGCTAAAAATAATCCCTTCTGAATCCTCCTATAAAAACAGTATATTTTTTACAACCAGATCTAAATTTTGCTTTGATATGTTCAACTTTCATTAAATCAGTTAGTCTATCCGTAAATTCTATAATTATCTCGAGGATTATCATTTGCTTTAAAATCTGTTTGTTTTTATATTGGTTGTATATCAAGAGGGCTTATTTTAAATCAGGGTGGGTGGGTGGGTGGGGGGTGTTTCAAAAAACCATTTAATAAAAGTGGGCGAGGGGTTGTTGCATTCATGTATTTTTCCCCGAGCCCGGGCGTAGGGCCGAAGGCCCGGAGCCCGGGTGAGGGTGCTAATCTCGACGTGCGTGGAGTCCACTTTACACGCGTGTAGAAAAAGCAAGGGAGACAAAATCTGGAAATAGTTTATATATATACGTCGTAGGGTGTCACGCGGTACAAATAATTGGGCACTGGTGACTAGCTTTGAAGCAAACTTATAGTTATTTCCATATTTTGCGAAACAAAATGGTTTCAAATGGTTTCGTTTTAAACGGAAAGAAGCAGAACAACGAATAAAAGGAGGATACAAACAGCTGGTTTAATATATCTTGAAGAGAAACCAGAAAACCTGAAGAAACCAAACGTATGGTAAACAAAAACTCGATCTCAATTGTAGTGTTTGTGGTCACAGGTCACTCAGTGGTCTCAAAATGACGGTAGGTCATTTGTTTTTATTTATTTTGCTGATTGTTATCAGCATTTATTCATTAATATATTCTGTAAACGCCAAGAACGGCACCTCAAATAGAACACTTTTAGACACTCGTCAGTTACTGTAAACTTAACCTAGCAACTATCATATAAAGTTTTATACCTTGTCCTTTAATATGTTGTTTTCAAGTTTTTGCTTTACCCATTAAGCAGTATACAGCTTCACGTTTTCGTGCTTTCCCTTTGCTACTGTGGACGTGATGTTTTTCATTGACTTAATTGCAAGCACTTATCATAAATACTCATAGGCTTTGTCCATTTTCTTTTGTCCTGTATTATACAGACTGAAATTTATAGGTTGTCTGTTGTTTTTATCTCCTATTATAAATGTAGTTTTTGAGCTGTTAACTTTTAAGCCTGCCTTTGCAAAACATAAAAGTAATTCCTTTGGAAACTTCCTAAATGGCTAAAAACAATATATTTTTACAACCAGAGTTTAATATGAAATCTGTAAGTTTTCCTTTGATATGTTCAACTTTCATTTCAGTTATCCTAATCATAAATTCTGTAATTATCCTGAGGAGTTATATCAGGAGTGCTTATTTTAATTGGAAGGTGGGGTGGGTGGGGTGCATTTCAAAAAGCATATAAAAGCAGACGAGGGGTTGTTGCATTTATGTATTTCTAGTAGTAGTTTATTAGATACAACGTGCGGATCGGGTGCAGTCCCAGAGCCTCTCGTTTCCCGCCCGCTGGGTAAGGGGAACGTGGGCTCAGAAACAGACACCTGAAAGAGTTCTGCGACGGCATTGCTGTTTAACTAACAAAAGAAAACGTTGTCTACAATGGCTACTTCCCCAACAGATATCGTTCCAGTTGATGAACTAGAATCCTTACTCGTATGTTCCATTTGTCTGGAGACTTTGAACTTCTATGCTTTGAACGGACCTCGAACATTGCCTGTTTGCTTTCATTCGTTTTGTAAAGTGAGAAAGCAGCTGGTAAAGAGATTGAAATATTCAACTGTCCGACATGTCGGTCAGAATTTAATCTGAAACCAAAAGATGAAGTAGCAGGAATGGCGAGCAGTCATTTTATCAGAAATATGTTAGACGTCATGGCCCATGACATCTAACATATTTCTGATACTCATGGCGATGCAACGACGAGAAAGACATCACTCGGCAGAAAGAAGAAGTTTTAAAAATCTTAACCCAAAAGCTGGAAGAGAAAGCCAAACTAATGATGAATGAAGTGGACATGAAATACAAAGAAACTCACGAACCACTTGTGGAACAAGAAACCGAAGTGAAACGTCACGTGGATAAAGTAAAAGGTTCTTTCAATCTAGCCAAGAACCTTCTTGAGAAAGGCAACAATGAAGAAATCCTTTCGTCGCAAAAGATGATTGAAGAGAATATAGAAAGGATGAAACAAGAGCGACCACGGAGTATGAAACCTGTTCATGATGGCAACATTGAATATCAAAGCACCCCAATCAACGACAATTATGATGTTACGACGTTGTTGGATAAACTGGGAAAAGTTGGTAAGTTTGTATAACTAAAAAGAAATAAAAATAAAAACTAAATTTAGATGGTACATCACGTACATGCGGTAGTTGATGTAAACCTATTTTCTCTAGGTCTATATTGATAGTCTATTTTATAAAATATGGTGGGTAGTGAGACCTTCACTGGCGTTGTGTCAGGACTAATTTGGAGCATAATACTTTGTGTTCTACCACGGCGGCGACAACGCACTGTTATTTGTGGTATGTTACATAAATCCGCCATTGAACCTTTGAGTACGTAATTTTGTCACAAGTATTAGATTGAGGTAAAAGATATCCATCATATAGAAACAACTTTGAACCAGTCATGTTCCTCATATATATACAGTAATACTTTAATGGCATATTGGCCATTATAACATCTGCAGCCAAGTGTGTGTTATATGTGGATGGTACGAAAATGTATAGAGAAATTAGAGTGTCTGACATTCAACTACAGTACTAACACAGTAGCACTGCAGAGTCAAAGAGTCTTCTCAACATGCTCTAAAGCAAAAACATGGAATCAGGATTTGTGTTGTATGAAGATATTGCATAGATGTAGGGTGCGGGTATATTTTACTAATCACCTATTACATACTTGCTAGTGCATCTGTACCTGGCCCACACATGTGACGTTTGGGCACCTCAGACAATAACTAAAATCAGTAAGGTTGACAGACTACAATGCAGGGCAACTAAATATAATTTAAGTTTTTGAATTGGCAGGATGATTTATCATACAATCTGAGTGATCATCTGAAAATAGTTAATCTACCACAATACCATTATCATACTGGCATGACTTGAAAGATCTTATCTATTTTAAAAGTTATACAGGTTACTATAATATTCCTATTAATAGTTTTGTGCAACTCGATAATTCAGTCAGAATCACAGTCTAGAAATAGTTCAGAACTACATAGATGTACTAGTTTCTATACTAAACTTTCTAAGCTATAGTTAATACTTGAACTGTATATTTAAACTTTGGAGTACGGTAGTCTACCTTGCTCAATACCAGATTCTACCTCAGTTAATCAGTTTAAAACTCAACTTTCTAATCACTATTAGTTAATGCTTACGACGTCAATAACATTTTAACTTTTTTTTGGAAATCAATGTTTAAAATTTTCTTCATCCCAACCTGTAACATATTCTCTTCTAAACCCTACTGCTACTGACCTTAATCACTTATACAGGTATCTATTGTATTTGTTTACATGATTTTCCTGAATTGTGAAATGGTCTAGAATTCCAGATAATCCTGAATATTAAAGAAAATGAAACCCAACCCTGACCTCCACCTCTAAACCTGACCCTAAACCTAACGACAACCCCCAGTAACCCTAAATCTAACCATAACCCCCCAGGGAGAAAGTTCCACCTCTCAGATCCTGTTGACTGCAACACCCCTGCTGTTTTTTTGTTATGCTTTTTAGTTTAACATCCCACATGTGGGACAGTCCCCTAGGCTTCAGGATAATCCTGAATTCTAGTTAATGCTTTATATTCCGCCTGTGGATTTGTTTGTTCATTCACATGGAAGTGACATTTTTGACGTGATGTTTTTCATGCTAATCAACAGCTAGGACGTGCACTGTCCTTTAAATAGATCTGTCTGGTTCAAATCATTTCTCCAGATTTTTTAGTAACTTAGGGTCTACCATTCTATCTACTGTATTAGAAGTGAGAATATGTGGTAGAGCCATGTTTATTGCTGAGATGTTGACCTGTTCACTCAGGCCTTCATTGCAGCAAAAGCCAATTGTGTTGACATCATATAAACAAAACAACTAATCACTTCTTTTTCAATTTGTCACCATGCAAACATTTTAAAGAATTAACTTAGGGCCTGTTTATATGACCCTGGTTCCCCAAGGCATCTCGGAGAATCTCTGCTTGCTTATGAATATAATTTACTGGTTTTTCTCAGTTGTGGTTACATGGAGACATACAATCCCTGCCTCCCCTGGTGTAACTGTAAATGTTAATACGTGAAGGGGCCAAGTAAAGTACAGTATAAGGAAAGGAGTAAAGAGAAGTAAAGAAATAATTGAACTCATAATGCTGCCTCTGTCTCAAACTGAGGTGCGATTTGAAACAGGAGCACACAAGGAGCAATGGTGCAACACCCTCGTCTCCCAAAGACACCTGGGTATGAGGAAGTTGCTGTCTAGGATGTCTACATGTCTGAGGGTTCTCCTTTAGACAAGTAAAATCATCTGGTGGTAGGCAGAATAAAAGAATATATAAAGAGGCTGTTTTAGGCTTGCTCATCAAGGAATGGGTTAAGTATTTTGTTAATCCGTTGCTGGCTGAGTAGGATGTCTGCATGTCTGAGCAGGGTTCTCTCTTTCACAAATAAAATCATCTGGTGGCAGACAGGATAAAACAATAAATGGGCAGTGTTTGGCCAGCTCAGGCAGTCCCTGAAAGAGTTAATCATACTTAATTTACTTTCTCATCTAGCATGTTGTCCTGCAGCAGTTCCTTGTGAATTATGTAATACGTCACTTATTTTGAATGGTCATTTGGAATATGGCAAACAAATGGTAGCATGGTTGGATGATCATCTTTGTTATCGAGCTAGCAGAGATGGATGGGGTACACATTATTTTCATAGATGTTGTGAGGGAGTCACTTTAGTGAAAGTTGGGGATTATATTGGCAATAAAAAAAATATAATCCCCAACTTTCACTAAAGTGACTGTAGGTCCCCTACAGTGACTTTAGTGAAAGTTGGGGATTATATTGGTGGATATAGACCAGAACTGGTATTTTTGGTGGATATGCATGTACAGACCAGAACTGGCATGGAGGTAAAGTTCTTAACTTCAAAAGTGTTCAAAGTTGTTTCAACACCATATGTACATGTACTATAAAAGACACATGTAAGTAATATTTATCATTATTTTCTCTGGAGTTAGTCTGCACAACTGCACCCAAGCCCTAATACCCCAGCTACTCTGAATAAAGTACACTGTAATTTTAATTAACAATAAAATAATGGTGCAGGAATTAGCAAGTCAAAGGGGTACAGCTTCAAAAGACAAAATTTGGAAGGTAGAGCTTCAAAAGGACATTTGGCGCTAATGTTTTATCATAAAAGGGCGCTTTTCTCTTGCAAAAAGTGCAATTTACAACAAAGTTGGGGGTCGTCCCTGAAAATAGTTTCAAGAAGTGACATAAATGAAATGTTTGGTTTTTTTATTCAATACAGTTATACTGGATATACAAAATTTATAAGAAAAAAATCTTAATTTAGGAGTTGAACTTCCTTCTATATTTCTGTATTTTATATCAAAAATGTAGATTAGTGCAGTGTTCTGCTAAAAGACAAATTCAAATCAACGGCAGAACGTTTTAAAATTTTTAATTGTGTCGTTTTATAATGTGTTTTAAAGTCAATGAGGAAGTAGAACACATGGAGTAAATATTTCACATTTTATTTCAGGTCAAGAATGGAAACCGTCCAACTCCTCGTTTTTGTTTTCATTGAAAAATAAAGACAACATACCTGCATTTAGATGCAACATTCACAACAATCAACATGCAATCTACAGCTCTCCTAACTACGGACCACTCTTTGGTGCAGGTCATGATCTAATCATTGGTAGTAACTGTAATCTCAATCAATATTCACGCTCCAGGATACCAATACAATACTGAACAAACTAAATCTCTTCTGGCTGGAAGTTTCTACTTTACTCCAACTGACATAGAATAATTTTACTGAGTAATACTGCTGAACATATTGAACACACTCACATCAAAATACAAAGCGAAAATGTCAAAAAGGGATCTCCGACAATTTGAACAAGTTGACATCGTGAAAATACAGACCAGGAAAGAAGTGGGATCTCGGGATCCTAGATCCTGAGGAGCATTTGTTAAGAGCCTAAGATTGAGGAACATTTTGGGTTCTTCATGTATATACTTGATGATTTAAGATTGTGAAGTGTTCCTCACGCTTTGTGTCCTGTTAAGGTCTTCGTATAGGTTTTCAAGGGTCATTTCTGTAAAGCGCTCTCAATTCGTCAGAATTTATGCCACAAAAATAAAATAGATGTCGTTAGAAAGCTATGAATTTGTAGAATATACAATGGTGTCTTTGGTTTCGCGATAAACACAAACCGTTAATATTTGTGAATTTTTAAATTAAAACCCGAGGGCTTCAGTCGGGGCGACTTAAGAACAAAGCGTTTCATTTTGTTCAAAAAAATTTTTCGCAGTTCGATTCCGAGATAACTGTCCAGCAAAACGGTGTGAGCGTTTTTTGATATGTCGAGTTTTGCCGATTTTATTGACGACCAAAGTTGAAAATGCTGTTTTTCGACCAACATTCGGACAAAATAAGTCATAAATCCGAACTCCAGGCAATAAATAAAAAAACGCTGACACCGTTTCATGCTGGACATTTATCTCGTTATCGAACTGCGAAAAATGTTTTTGAACAAAATGAAACGCTTTGTTCTTAAGTCGCCCCGAGTGAAGCCCTCGGGTTTTAATTAAAAAATTCACAACTATTAACGGTTTGCGTTTATCGCGAAACCAAAGACACCATTGTTTTCTACAAATTCATAGCTTTCTAACGATACAGTATCTATTTTATTTTTGTGGCATAAATTCTGACGAATTGAGAGCGCTTTACAGAAATGACCCTGAGAACTGACCTATACGAAGACCTTAATAAAATCTGAAGATTATTTGTTTCCTCACTTGTTGCAGGGGTTCCAACCAACATAATTGAGTTCCAAATTTCTAGGATGTTCTTCATTTGAAATATTATTTTTGATGATGTAGGAAAGTATTTATGTTGTATTAAACCTTTGTAGGGAAGGAAGCTTAATGTGAAGCAGTCAGAAACCCACGGAAATCAGGAAATGCAACTCAACTTGTGTTGTGTGGTTACCGATAAACAATAATGAGAAATGGCCATAGCATGTCAATATAGATTTAAAATGGAAATATACACGTTAACAAATTTCAATTACTTTTACTAAAGAAGTTATAGGTAGGTATTTGCGCACTTTTGAGGAACACTGAACACTTTTTCCAGGTCTGAAAATATCAATGTTGTCTATTTTGAAAATGCCTTGTAAGAAATTTAAAAATAATTTACTTTTCCAAAAGATTATGTACAGGGTAAAAGATAATTTTACCATGAGTGCCGCCATCTTGAATAATGACGTCATATGACGTCAAACTAATAGTGGCATGACTGTCAATGATAGCCTGTGTCGCAGCCGGACGTGTTTTTAAATTGAAACCCGATATAGTCCGTCTGCGGACCAGCGACTAAATTCGTGTTCTGACCGCCTGCACGTTTGGATTAGCAATGCTCTTCGTTTTCTTCAGCTTCTGAATAAAATTACGACAAATGAAACAACTCGCACGCCTTAAATTAAACGCGAGATTTTTCAGCTTCAAAAGACATCAAATTGTCCACGTCCTTGCATTAAAAATCTCTCGTGAATCTTTTTTAATCCTTTTAAAATATACATTACATGTCGCTTGACCAATCATGTAGCGCCGTATAATATTTAATAATAATATTTATACAGCGCTTAAATTATGTTAAATATTCAAAAGCGCTTTACAATGATTCAACAATATATACAATGTCAGTGAACTAAAATAATAGAATATATCCTAACTAGGTAGAAATGACATAAAAACGTTTCACAGAACATTGCAATCAAGATTCAATGGTATATACAGAGGGCTACAACATATTAAATTAGATATATTAGCATTAAGAAATATATTGGGGGTTAAAAAGTTATATCAAAAGCTTTCGAGAGCAATTAATAGTTTCACTTTGCCGATGCATGTGATATGACGGCATCGAGTTCCAAATTGATGGAGCAGCATTTCACCAAGAGTCTTGGCTTTAGTTTCTGGAATAAGAAGCAGGCACTGATTATCTGATCTTTAACAAATAGATTCCATTTTGCCGTTGTCTGTTCAGTTATATAGATGCACAAATGACGTCACAACGCAGTCGAGTGGGTCACTGATGTTCTTACCACGTTGTGACATCTTCTGTGCATCTATAACTGAACAGACAACAAAAAATGGAATCTATTTGTTTTATACAATATAAAAATTACACAATACTTCTTGCCGGATTGTGGGGCGTGAAGAAAGAAAAAAGCAAGTCAGCTGACGTGATCCATGTGTCTGTCCTCTAATAGATCATGGCCAACAACCAATGAAAACACGCATAGCAACCAGGGTATTGTATAATAATTGATAACGGCTGAGGGTTTTGGTTGACAGCAATTCCGTTATATAGCTAGGCGCCATACCATGGAGAGCTTTGTAAACAAGGAGTGCAATCTTGTAATCAACTCGAAACTTTACAGGCAGCCAATGAAGGTGCATCAGAACCGGAGTAATGTGCGCAATTCTAGGTGTAAAGCAGGTCACCCTTGCAGCGGCATTGAGAACCTTCAGCAGACGCTGAAACTGATATTGAGGAATTCCAAACAAGAGAGAATTGCAGTAATCCAAATGCGATGTCAACAAAAGCGTGTACGAGTCTTAGTCGATTCGATGGAGAGGAGTTTCCTTATCTGTTGTATGTTGTACAAACCTCTGAAAGTTTTGCTGCAAACCTTGCCCACATGGACATTCATGGACATATGGCTATCGATGGTTGGATGATCAGTTTCAATGGCGTCTTTGTTATCGAGCTGGCAGAGATGGATGGCGTGCACAAGATTTTCACAGATGGTGTGACAATAAGGGACATACAGTGCACTGTAGGTCCCTTATTGTCACAACATCTGTGCAGACTTTAGCGAAAGTTGGGGATTATATTTTTGGTGGATATACAGACCAGAGCTGGGAAGGTAAAGTTCTTAACTTCAAAAGTGTTCAAAAATCTTTCAGCACCATACTATAAAAGACTAACAATATAAATCTTTATCATCATTTTCTCTGGAGTTAGTCTGCACAGCTGCACCCTAGTTCTATACTGTACCCCAGCTACTCAGGTCACCCTCAATAAAGTAATTTAGCAATAAAATAATCAGTGGTGTAAGAAGCAAGTTGATGTTGGAAGGGAACAGCTTCAAAACAGTATTTTGTTGGGAAGTGGAGCTTCATCCAAAAGGAAACTTGAGGCACATGTTTTATCATTAACATTTAAGGCACTTCTCTGTTGCCAAAATGGCACTTTACAATTTTATTTTTTTTTATATTATTTTTTTTGGGGGGGGGGGGGGGGACATGCCTATCTGCCCCCATCCAGTTCCTGCAGGCTTCATCCCCGAAAATAATTTCAAGAAGTGAAATAAATGAAATGTTGGGGGTTTTTATTCAATACAGTTATACTGGATATGAACAAAATTTATTAGAATGAAATCTTAATTTAGAAGTTGATCCTTCTATATTTCTGTATTTTTAATACATATATAAAAAATGTAGAATAGTGTTCTGCTAAAAGATGAATCCAATGGCAGAACGTTTTAAAATTTTAATTGTATTGGTTTAAAAATGTGTTTTAAAGTCAATGACAAAGTGATGATGAACACATGGAGTAAATGTTTATACATTTTATTTCAGGTGAACAATGGAAACAGTCCAATTCCTCGTTTTTGTTCTCGTTAAAAAACAAAGACAACATACCTGCATTTAGATGCAATATTCACAAGCAACTTGCAATCTACAGCTCTCCTAACTACGGACCACTCTTTGGTAGAGGTCATGATGTACTCATGGGTGATTTATACGGCAATCTCAATCAACGATCATACTCCAACCTTGGCAAGACATATCAAGCACCCCCAGGATACCAATACAATACTGAACGAACCAAATCTCTTCTGGCTGGAACTGAAATAGAAGTATTTTACTGAGTAATACCTGAACACATTGCACACACTCGCATCAAAATACAAACCAAAAGGGATTTCCAACTATTTGAACAAGTTGGCACCAAAATATTATCAAATGTTGTCTATTTTGAAAATGCCTTGTAAGAAATTTAAAAATAATTTACTTTTCCAAAAGATTATGTACAGAGTAAAAGATAATTTTACCACGAGTGCCGCCATCTTGAATAATGACGTCAAACTACGTCAAGGACTGCTAGACCTAATTGCTTTAATGTTTGGGTTTTTTAAATTTATGTAAATCTAAAACTCGGGTACATCGAAATTTGAGAGGAAAAAGCCACAAAAATATATACATGTATATTTCCCTCTAAAACATTTTGCAGTGTCTGATATTTGTGCTTTATTCTCTAGTTCCTTGCATAGCCCCAGTGTTACTCTTGAGTATTGAAAAGTATTAGACAGACCACAATTTTCAAGTGTAAATTATCAGCACTAACACTAGGCTATGCAAGGAGCTAGAATGAGGCACAAATCTACACTGCAAAATGATTTAGAGGAAAAACGTTATTTTTCACACCTTAAGCTTTTTCTTAACCTTAGCGGCATTTGACTCTCAAGTCTTAATATGTATGTTACTCTGGGCTGACGTCAGACGATTTTACTCATCACTGGGAAAATCTTTCGACGAGAAAGAGTTAAAGAAAAACACGAAAACAACCAGGGAAGAAATTAGTTCGCTGACCTCAGTCTCATTGTGTAAATATACTAATCCTAACCCTTGATCCTAACCTAATCTAACTATATACATGTAACCTTAGATGATCATTATGTTTCATATTATAACAGCAAGTCAGTCTGACGTCATCGAAATATAATCTTTTCCAACCACCTACTTGTTCTACTGTCTACTTGTTCAAAGAGTCGGAGGATCCTTGTGTTGGAGTCGAAGAGATCTCTGCGAAGCAGACTAAGCAGAACCTATGTAACAAAGTGGAAAAGCTGGCAAGCTGGCAAGCTGACAAGATTTTTTAAAAACGAAATACTAATGTTTCGAGGAGAGCCCTTTATGATAGTAACGAATAACTCACGTTAGTTCGAGCGGAATCTTTTATCAGTTTTCTTCAGTAAACTCTGATGCAGGACTCTGTTAGAAACGTCAATTTTTCGCAGTTCGATTCCGAGATAACTGCCCAGCAAAACGGTGTGAGCGTTTTTTGATATGTCGAGTTTTGCCGATTTTATTGACGACCAAAGTTGAAAATGCTGTTTTTCGACCAACATTCGGACAAAATAAGTCATAAATCCGAACTCCAGGCAATAAATAAAAAAACGCTGACACCGTTTCATGCTGGACATTTATCTCAGAATCGAACTGCGAAAAATGTTTTTGAACAAAATGAAACGCTTTGTTCTTAAGTCGCCCCGAGTGAAGCCCTCGGGTTTTAATTAAAAAATTCACAACTATTAACGGTTTGCGTTTATCGCGAAACCAAAGACACCATTGTTTTCTACAAATTCATAGCTTTCTAACGATACAGTATCTATTTTATTTTTGTGGCATAAATTCTGACGAATTGAGAGCGCTTTACAGAAATGACCCTGAGAACTGACCTATAGGAAGACCTTAATAAAATCTGAAGATTATTTTGTTTCCTCATTGTTGCAGGGGTTCCAACCAACATAATTGAGTTCCAAATTTCTAGGATGTTCTTCATTTGAAATATTTTTGATGATGTAGGAAAGTATTTGTGTTGTATTAAACCTTTGTAGGGAAGGAAGCTTAATGTGAAGCAGTCAGAAACCCACGGAAATCAGGAAATGCAACTCAACTTGTGTTGTGTGGTTACCGATATACAATAATGAGAAATGGCCATAGCATGTCAATATAGATTTAAAAGGGAAATATACGCGTTAACAAATTTCAATTACTTTTACTAAAGAAGTTATAGGTAGGTATTTGCGCACTTTTGAGGAACACTGAACACTTTTTCCAGGTCTGAAAATATCAATGTTGTCTATTTTGAAAATGCCTTGTAAGAAATTTAAAAATAATTTACTTTTCCGAAAGATTATGTACAGGGTAAACGATAATTTTACCATGAGTGCCGCCATCTTGAATAATGACGTCATATGACGTCAAACTAAATAGTGGCATGACTGTCAATGATAGCCTGTGTCGCAGCCGGACGTGTTTTTAAATTGAAACCCGATATAGTCCGTCTGCGGACCAGCGACTAAATTCGTGTTCTGACCGCCTGCACGTTTGGATTAGCAATGCTCTTCGTTTTCTTCAGCTTCTGAATAAAATTACGACAAATGAAACAACTCGCACGCCTTAAATTAAACGCGAGATTTTTCAGCTTCAAAAGACATCAAATTGTCCACGTCCTTGCATTAAAAATCTCTCGTGAATCTTTTTTAATCCTTTTAAAATATACATTACATGTCGCTTGACCAATCACGTAGCGCCGTATAATATTTAATAATAATATTTATACAGCGCTTAAATTATGTTAAATATTCAAAAGCGCTTTATAATGATTCAACAATATATACAATGTCAGTGAACTAAAATAATAGAATATATCCTAACTAGGTAGAAATGACATAAAAACGTTTCACAGAACACTGCAATCAAGATTCAATGGTACTGTATATACAGAGGGCTACAACATATTAAATTAGATATATTAGCATTAAGAAATATCATATTGGGGGTTAAAAAGTTATATCAAAAGCTTTCGAGAGCAATTAATAGTTTCACTTTGTCTGATGCATGTCAGATTTTTCAGATTTTTAATGATTTGCACATTTAATTTAGTTACAGGTATAATTATAGAAAATAAAAGTATTAGATTTGGATATATATAACAAATTAAGATCATTATTAATAATGGTTCTGAGATGTGCGCAGTGGTCAAAGTAGCACAAGGCTTTCGAGCTGACCACTGCCTACAGTGAATTAACTACATTAACTGCAGCGGACGTGAACAAGAGAAAAGCTGAGAAATCAGATCTGATAGATTACATTTGGGTAGATAAGAGACAGTTCATGTATTGTTTTTTAAATTGGTGTGCTGATTCTGAGCGTTTAATATTGAAATCAATTGATTCCCAAATTTTAGAAGACATGAATTTAAATGTATGTATTCCATAGTTTGTATGAGCCATCGGTCGGCTAAAGTGTCGTTTGGCAGCGAATCTAGTATTATAATTATGACAAGAAGAAGCTGTTGATATGGAATTGAAGAACACCGATGGTACATTGTCGTTTTCATTTAGAATTTTATAAGTAAATATAGCAGTTTTTAGTTTGAAGATATCAAATTTCAAAATGCCTAAGAGATTACATGTGATATGACGGCAGCGAGTTCCAAATTGATGGGGCAGCATGTCACCAAGAGTCTTGGCTTTAGTTTCCGGAATAAGAAGCAGGCACTGATTATCTGATCTTTAACAAATAGATTCCATTTTGCCGTTGTCTGTTCAGTTATATAGATGCACAAATGACGTCACAACGCAGTCGAGTGGGTCACTGATGTTCTTACCACGTTGTGACATCTTCTGTGCATCTATAACTGAACAGACAACAAAAAATGGAATCTATTTGTTTTATACAATATAAAAATTACACAATACTTCTTGCCGGATTTTGGGGCGTGAAGAAAGAAAAAAGCAAGTCAGCTGACGTGACCTGACGTGATCCATGTGTCTGTCCTCTAATAGATCATGGCCAACAACCAATGAAAACACGCATAGCAACCAGGGTATTGTATAATAATTGATAACGGCTGAGGGTTTTGGTTGACAGCAATTCCGTTATATAGCTAGGCGCCATACCATGGAGAGCTTTGTAAACAAGGAGTGCAATCTTGTAATCAACTCGAAACTTTACAGGCAGCCAATGAAGGTGCATCAGAACCGGAGTAATGTGCGCAATTCTAGGTGTAAAGCAGGTCACCCTTGCAGCGGCATTGAGAACCTTCAGCAGACGCTGAAACTGATATTGAGGAATTCCAAACAAGAGAGAATTGCAGTAATCCAAATGCGATGTCAACAAAAGCGTGTACGAGTCTTAGTCGATTCGATGGAGAGGAGTTTCCTTATCTGTTGTATGTTGTACAAACCTCTGAAAGTTTTGCTGCAAACCTTGCCCACATGGACATTCATGGACATATGGCTATCGATGGTTGGATGATCAGTTTCAATGGCGTCTTTGTTATCAAGCTGGCAGAGATGGATGGCGTGCACAAGATTTTCACAGATGGTGTGACAATAAGGGAACTATAGTGCACTGTAGGTCCCTTATTGTCACAACATCTGTGCAGACTTTAGCGAAAGTTGGGGATTATATTTTTGGTGGATATACAGACCAGAGCTGGGAAGGTAAAGTTCTTAACTTCAAAAGTGTTCAAAAATCTTTCAGCACCATACTATAAAAGACATTTAACAATATAAATCTTTATCATCATTTTCTCTGGAGTTAGTCTGCACAGCTGTGCCCTAGTCCTATACTGTATCAGTGATGTAAGAAGCAAGTTGATGCTGGAAGGGAACAAGTTCAAAACGGTATTTTGTTGGGAAGTGGAGCTTCATTCTAAAGGAAACTTGAGGCACATGTTTTATCATTAACATTTAAGGCACTTCTCTGTTGCCAAAATGGTACTTTACAATTTTTTAATTTTTTTTATTGGGGGGGGGGGGGGGCACATGCCTGTCTGCCCCCGTCCAGTTCCTGCAGGCTTCATCCCCGAAAATAATTTCAAGAAGTGAAATAAATGAAATGTTGGGGTTTTTTATTCAATACAGTTATACTGGATATGAACAAAATTTATTAGAATGAAATCTTAATTTAGAAGTTGATCTTCCTTCTATATTTCTGTATTTTTAATATATATAAAAAATGTAGAATAGTGTTCTGCTAAAAGATGAATCCAATGGCAGAACGTTTTAAAATTTTTAATTGTATTGGTTTAAAAATGTGTTTTAAAGTCAATGACAAAGTGATGATGAACACATGGAGTAAATGTTTATACATTTTATTTCAGGTAAACAATGGAAACAGTCCAATTCCTCGTTTTTGTTCTCGTTAAAAAACAAAGACAGCATACCTGCATTTAGATGCAATATTCACAACAAGCAACTTGCAATCTACAGCTCTCCTAACTACGGACCACTCTTTGGTAGAGGTCATGATGTACTCATGGGTGATTTATACGGCAATCTCAATCAACAATCATCCTCCGACCTTGGCAAGACATATCAAGCACCCCCAGGATACCAATACAATACTGAACGAACCAAATCTCTTCTGGCTGGAACTGAAATAGAAGTATTTTACTGAGTAATACCGCTGAACACATTGCACACACTCGCATCAAAATACAAACCAAAAAGGAATTTCCAACTATTTGAACAAGTTGGCACCAAAATATTATCAATCAGGGTTCGAAATAACGTTCAGAAAATATGCCTAATTTTGTAGGCTGCTTTTTGTAGGTCAAAATGTTTGCCGGCTGTTTCGCATGCAGCAAAGTTACGTTTGTTACGTTACGTTAGAAATCGCCCGTAAGGTCCTAAAACTACCGGCTATCACGGACAGCCGGCTGCTATTTCGAACCCTGTCAATGTTGTCTATTTTGAATATGCCTTGTAAGAAATTTAAAAATAATTTACTTTTCCAAAAGATTATGTACAGGGTAAAAGATAATTTTACCATGAGTGGCGCCATCTTGAATAATGACGTCAAACTATGTCAAGGACTGCTAGACCTAATTGCTTAATGTTTGGGTTTTTTAAATTTATGTAAATCTAAAACTCGGGAACATCGAAATTTGAGAGGAAAAAGCCACAAAAATATATACATGTATTTCCCTCTAAAACATTTTGCAGTGTCTGATATTTGTGCTATATTCCCTAGTTCCTTGAATAGTCCTAGTGTTACTCTTGAGTATTGAAAAGTAGTAGACAGACCACAATTTTCAAGTGTAAATTATCAGCACTAACACTAGGCTATGCAAGGAGCTAGAATGAGGCACAGATCTACACTGCAAAATGATTTAGAGGAAAAACGTTATTTTTCACACCTTAAGCTTTTTCTTAACCTTAGCGGCATTAGACTCTCAAATCTTAATATGTATGTTACTCTGGGCTGACGTCAGACGATTTTACTCATCACTGGGAAAATCGTTCGACGAGAAAGAGTTAAAGAAAAACACGAAAACAACCAGGGAAGAAATTAGTTCGCTGACCTCAGTCTCATTGTGTAAATACTAATCCTAACCCTTGATTCTAACCTAATCTAACTATATACATGTAACCTTAGATGATCATTATGTTTCATATTATGACAGCAAGTGAGTCTGACATCATCGAAATATAATCTTTTCCAACAACCAGGTCTTGTAGTCATGCTGCTCTTTGGTTGCAACCATTTGACATCATCGTTCAAGATGGCGGCATGCGCACCCATGATAAAATTCAATGCATTTTCAAGATGGACGATATTGCCGATATTTTCAAATTGATGTCTACTTGTTCAAACAGTCGGAGGATCCTTGTGTTGGAGTCGAAGAGATCTCTGCGAAGCAGACTAGCAGAACCTATATAACAAAGCGAAAAAGTTGGCAAGCTGACAAGATTTTTTCAAAAGGAAATACTAATGTTTCGAGGAGAGCCCTTTATGATAGTAACGAATAACTCACGTTAGTTCGAGCGGAATCTTTTATCAGTTTTCTTCAGTAAACTCTGATGCAGGGCTCTGCTAGTGCTAAAAACGTCAGTATTTCGTTCCTGAAATCTCGCCAGTTCACCACCTTTTCACTTTGTTATTATCCCAAACACTACGTACACAGCACTCAATTGTTTACACTTATAAAGAACCTAGGTCATATCGTTGAACAAACACGTATCCCAACCAACCCTAAAAGGTTGTCTTATAACCCTAACTCTATATAATCCAAATTCTAACTTTTAAAGTAGTCCTCTAATGAAAATATTGTTGGTGATGTTTTTGCATAATCCTAAAGATGTTATGGTAGTTAACAGGTGGGAAAATTGTCTGAGCATGCGCGAAAACCGTGATATAAACAAGCTGCGGGGGACTGGGACGGCAATATGGCGGCTTTTAATCTGTAAATAATCCGAGTTTTTTAGTAATTCTACTTCTTTTTAGATATTTTATTAATTAAGAAACATACTATATATGTTCTACCATACAATAAAAAAGAGGAAAACCCATAATAAATAGTTTTTGATAAATAGTTTTTTATATTATAAATAGTTTTTGGTTATAATACACATAATATTAACGCTCAGGGAAGTACAAGTTGGCAGTTGCTCTTGTTTTATAAACTCAGTAATACAATTTATAACTAGCTTGTGTCTGGCCTTTTGGTGGTTATGTCAAAGGTTCAGTAGAAAATGAAAAGAACAGTTCACAGCAAAAATAAGGAGTTATTGTCACATCTTCATATCACTGCCAATTTAAATTACAACAAACTTTGATAAGCAACAAGACTATATACAAACATTTAAACATAGGTACATGTAGCAGAATATATGTAAATTAAATAAACTTGAATCCTTTCAGTATCTTCACTCAACGTAGTTGGTCAACCTATTTTGAACACACTTATTTAAATCTAGCAATTTCAAAATAAGCATGTACATGTATATAAATATATACAGCATATTAAACACTTCACTCTTTTAACTTTTTCTTTAGCCATTAATATAGCTAATATAGTATCTAAAAAAAGAAAAAGAACACTTAAAGATTTGCATGATAACAATGCAATATTATTTTTGGTAGCAGTTATCAGTTCAATCCAAATCCAAAATGGCAGTTTCAAGTGACTCAAATTCAAAGCGTGAAATTCAAGTGTTTACGATTTTTTGAAGCTCAGAAACTGGTACAATCTTAACAATTAGGATCAAAAGCATACTTTGAAAGACAAAAAAATTGGTGGCATAGGCGAAAATTTAAATTTATTGGCTTTCATCACTTTTTTATAGCTGTCAAAATTGTGTACCGAAAACGAGGAAACTTTAGAGTTCGCCTAGGCTTCGGAAATGCAGTTGATTCTTAAACAGACTGGTTTTAGTCATACTGCAAGAACCTGTAAGCAGTTGTCAAGTTTCATTTAGACGATTAACAAAAAATATACGGTAATTCAAGCACATTTCCTAAGCCGACTGTTATCGCAATTTCCTATGGACAGGCGAAAGGGCACAAGATTCAGTTCGTTTTCGATTTTTTTGGACGTTGTCATTTATTTCAGTGGATGAAGCAAAGAACTATGGATAGTTTAAGAGAATAAAATTTGGGTGGCAAAGGGCTAAATTTTTAACTATGCCTCGTTCAAAATCACTGATTTTAACTGTTTTTAGGATATTAAGCAACTAGGCGATAAATTTACACCGTCAAGTGGGCTTCAATATTAACAATTCACACAGTATTTTTAAAGATAAACATATGATCTAGATAATTCAACTCACCTTTTAGTAGTATTTTGCTGTTTATACAGTTTGTCGACACAAACAAAATGCATATCGAAACGAAAAACCTGTTTGTTGCATATTCTCCTCGAATAATCCAAGGTTTCCATAACTCCGATCATAGGAAAATATAGCTCACATGAAAGTCACCACAACCAGTTTTAAATTGCCAAGGTTTCTCTTCTTCAGCGTACCAAATATTTCAGCTAACAAAACATTCAAACCTGAACGAACCTCATTTCGAACAAAAATAAAGAAACAGAGCAAATGCGCCCGCGATTTTTGGTCAGTTAAGACAATTTTCCCACCTGTTATGGTAGTTAGTAATCGTGCAAAGTTTCATTTCAAAATTCGTTGAAGAAAAGGTTGTATTTTACGTGTAAAGTTTGGAGCGCCGCCATTTAAAGTGGCCAAGCTTGAGAAGAACGAGTCGAGGAAGCTTATGACGTCATAGACTCAATAACAACAATGACCCTTTTGTTGACAACAACAATAATCTTTTGTTTTTATTGAGTCTATAACGTCATAAGTTCTCCTCAACTCATAATATAACTCATTCTTCTCAAACAATTCAATGGCGGCGCTCCAAAATACAAACTTCGCACGTAGAATACAACTTTGTTTTTAAGAATTTCGAAATGAAACTTTGCACAATTACCAAGTACCATAATATCTTTAGGATTATGCAGAAACATTACCAACAATATTTTCATCAGAGAACCACTTTAAAAAGTAAAGAAAAAGTTGAAAAAGAAGAAAATAAAAAAAGTTTACGAAAAGTTTAAAACAAGTGCAACAGCACACAGAAAATATTACACACTATAGCTCTTAGGAACGGATTTAAAAATTTAGAAAAGGGAGCACCAATTAAAAAAGAAAGTTAGAAGGGGAGAAATCTGAAACGGAGAACATAATTCCTCCCAAAGCCTTTTGGAAAATGTTTTGATTTTAATTGAATTCTGTTAAGAGACATTTCTTGCAATGTATTATATTTTTTACGAAGTTGAAAAACTCGACATTATAAAAGCCTATTTTTAAATACGTCTGTGTCTCTTTCAACTTCAAAAGTTAGGTAAATTTCATTTTGTGTTTTAAATGTTTAAAGTAAAATAACTGTTACTATTTAAACATACTTAGTTATTTAGCAGTGTAAAGACAAGATTAGAAAACGTAGAAGTTCAGAAATACATAATGACAATTTTAATATGATTAGTTATATAGTAATTTGAAAAACATTTACTCACATGATTATTGACAAAAAGTGATGTAGCATTTTTTGTAATTTACTGTAAAAAATATTAGAAAACAAGAATTACACTTACAGGGCTAATAAATCATGAACGGTACAAGCATTGTCACTCTTGCAAATAACTAATGTGATGACGACGATGACGATGGTAATATGCTGCTGCTGCTGCTGCTGCTGCTGCTGCTGCTGCTGCTGCTGCTGCTGATGATGATGATGATGATGATGATGATGATGATGATGATGATGAAGATGATGATATGCTGGTTGTGGTAGTGATAATGCAGATGGTGAATATGTTGATGGTGCTGATGTTGATGGTGAATATGTTGATGGTGCTGATGTTGATGATATCGAGAGGCTCAACGCTTCATCTTATGTTGTTGGAATAATTAGTGTGCGACAGCAAACTCAGGTGCAGAACAATGAGTATATGAGCTAAAATAAGACAACAAACAATCTCGAGGCCAGTCTCCCTACTTTACATTGAAAAGGTTATATTGGCAAACAAGAGAAGAATATATTAACTGTATATATGTTACCAGAATACGAAAATTTATTCGAAAGAAAGGGAGGGATGTCATATCCTAATTAAGAACATTGTCACATGTGATACGGACACGAGGCTGTGGCTTATCTATATTATCGTTATACATGTGAGAGTGCGTGCATCTTCTTCTTTTTCTTCTTCTTCTTCATTAGTTGCTTTTCCATTTTCCAGTTGACTTTCCTCCCGAAATTTCGTCATGTGAGATGCATTTCGACGGTAAGTGTTCCCACGGTTATCTTTCATGATGATTTGAGAACCTTTGACTTGAATAATTTTAAGAGGGTCCGATCGGAATGTGGTGGAGTATTTGTTCTTGGCTTTAGATCTTTGTCCTTTGATTTCCTCCTTGTGTCTGCATACTGCTTGTACTTCTCTTTAGTTGTAGCATCAGTTTTTCGCAGCTCTGTGTCATCTACTGGTTTGTCAGGCGCGATGCTTGGAATCTTGGTACGCAGCTCTCGTTTCATCAGACGTTTCGCAGGAGTTGCTTTAGTGACTTGATGCGGCGTTGTTCTGTAGTTTCGCAGCATCGTTGTCAACGTGGGTCGCCAGTCTTGGTTGGCTCTCGATGTTAATACATGCTTCAGTAGGACCTGGTTAAATCGCTCTACCTGGCCGTTGGCTTGGGGCCAGTATTCGGTAACTGTGTTCAGTTTTACTCCCCAGGACTTGAGTGTTTCTGGAATTCTTGTGATGAAAAATATGAAGCGTTGTCAGACTTTATCTTCTTGGAGTAACCATGCGTTGCGAAAACTGAGTCGAGCCACCGCAGTATAGCTGTTGACATTACTGCTTTCAGGATTTTGGCTTCCGGCCATCTTGAGTAGTAAGCTGTTAAAACTACTACAGATTCTCCAGTTGGAAAGGGGCCGCATTCGTCAAATGCGAGATGGGTCCAACACGAATCTGGTAGCTTGGTGGGACGTACCAGTTCTGGTTTTCCGATGATTTGGCATGGATGACAGGTCTTGATATGGTCTAATTCTATGTCCTGATCCATCATAGGCCACCATAATTTGGATCGTATGCGTAGCTTGAATCTTCTTATGCCTGCATGATCTTCATGGCGAGGTGCAGCATTATGACACGTGATGTTGATGTAGTCGAGAGTGTGTATTAAAGTACTAGTTGTGATGTGATCACTACATATGGTGACGAGGAAATCCATGGAAGTGCAATCTTATGCTAAATCAGTGATAAGTGGTTCAGTATGGCAACCGCCGGGAAAATAGATGTAACACCTCTTCACTCCGTTTGATCCGATTTATGATCCGACATCGTTAAGTCAACGATGGAAAACATGGAAACGTCGATTCGAAACATAGTTAGTAGCTGTAAACGTCAAAGACAACGCGCAAAGACGTGCCGGCAAGGGCTCGTGGTCTGAGTTTAGCAGGTACTGTAGTCGCAGAAGCCATCTCTCGATTCTTGCTATAAATTTAAATCAGTTAAACAATGTGGCAAAGATTTCTTGAATGGTGGAGGCTTTCCGTGAGTTGTCATCTTCAGCCTGAAGATGAGTTCAAGAGGGCGATAGTTTGTTTCCAATTCGAAACGTCATCCATAAAGATGGTAGAGGTGGAAGTGCTCCCTTCTCGGTTTAGCCATATTTGATTTCTGTTTGTGTGACTCTCAGTCTGTCGAATCTGGCTGTTGCTGTAGTAGGACGGCTCGAAGTGCCCATGGTGATGCATCTACTACCAATCGTGTAGGCGCTGCGAGATTGTAGCGTGCTAGTACCGATGCTGTTGAGAGGCCTTGTTTCAGTTTCTGAAAACGTTTGTCCTGTTCTTTGTCACAGTGGAATGTGCTGCTATCCTTTCGTTAGCTGGCGTAGAGGGTAGGTTATCTGGAACAGTAGTTTACAGTCCTAAGAAGGATCGTACTTCCGATGCCGACTTGGTTTAGGTGCATTGGACACACCTTCTACCTCCTTCTTGTCAGGTTAGATTCCTTTCTCAGATGTGACCAAACACATTGATTTGCGTCACTGCAAATGAACATTTAGCTAACTTCAGCTAACTTCAGAGTTGAAGCAGGTTGTATCTGATCGATTAGGCCAAGATGGAAAATGGTTTTCGCCCGGAGCTCACTACAAACAATTTCGTAACGAAAATTTCACCATCACCTGGTACACTTTCACCATCACCTGATACACTGAGAGAAAAAACTTTGTTATTCCAAGGTCGAGAGAGCCAGGCCTTGAAAGAGCGAATAGTGAAAATGTTGAATACACCATTGCCGTATGAAAGCACAAACGATTGCGAGAATTCTTCAACCGTCACGAACTTCCTGAATAGCGCAATGATTTCGACTACTCAATCCGAGGAAACAGGCACATCGAACGAAAGCTGTCACCATGTGGTTGAGTGTACCAAATGATTGACGAAAATTATTCGTGGAAATAGCCGAAGTCAAACTGGACCTCGAGATATTAAGAGTAACCATGAATAAATTGATTTGCGAATTAGAAGCTAAGACCTTCTTAAAAGAAAATATCGCAAGAAGCCAAGAAATCGCCACGCAGACCTGTCGCTGGGATATAGAACCTGTATTGGTTCAAGAGGAGCAAGTCATAGAAGAAGTCTCACACGAACGAGAAATGTCGGTCTTAGAACATATTTCAAATCTTACAGAGAGAAGCTCTTAATTTTTTTCTTGGTAACACACAGCCGATTACTCCTGATCATAGTCAATCGAGATATGGTCTGGAAACTTAGCTAAAGTCTTTGGTCTATCTTTTTGTTCGCCTTTATGCATTTTTGTGTACGGTGTACGGTCACTGAACACATTGTATTTTAGTATAATGAACGAATTGTCCAATAGCAACGTTTAGTTCAATCATTCAACCGTGCTATTTAAATATTAATAAACCTAAAACAAAGGATGTGCACGGTGTAAGGTACGGTTCAACATAAAATCCCAGCTCATTATAGGCGCTTTGAAGTTTGCCGAGTTTCCAGACCATATCTCGATTGACCATGTCCTGATCAACAACCGTCACGAGGGATTCAGTACAGCCCACACACCATACTAGTGGAGAATATTCCAAATTCCTTTGAGACCCAACGTAGACAATATAGAGAAAAACACAAAGCCACGTATGCAACCAAACTACAACAGGAAAATTCCTCAGCAATGAACACAGAGAATCAATTAAAGACTTGCAAAGATAAACAGGAAGTTGATCGCACAATGAAGTTAACAAACACGAACGCGGAAGCCAAGCATAAGAAAACAAATAAGTCCAGTCATAAGACCAAATCTCAAACGCTTATCTTGAAAACTCCTTCACGGAGAAACTGAATCCCAAGAAACTTTCAAACGAAGTAAGTGGAAAGGTCAGTTGTCAGTCAGTCAGCCTGGTTTAATAACACTAAAAACGGCTTCGATCAACTGGACCGAATTATATTCCATCATAAACCAGCGACTTTAATCGTTCAGGCGAGAGTTGATGAGACGCCTTCGGGAACTGCCGACCAGATGGCTCAACAAACAATGGAACTGCCAAAGACAAGAATTGCCATCTCCAGCGCGGTCAATAATCGACTTATGGGAATGAAAATTCCGTTTGTAAACCATTGTCTGCGAGATTTTTGTTTTGATTTTATTGACAACGGAAATATATCCTGCAGCAGCCGTAGCGACATCTTCCTTAAGGTGCTGTTGCATAAAAAATCGCACCGTATACCACCCCGTAGTCACTGAATGTTGCAAGTTGCAAGGAAAGTTGGATGGGTTCTACTTTTTGCTGCAACTTACAACAAAAATCGCAAGTTGCTGAACGTGTAACACCCTTCCTGGAACTTGCGATTTTTTTTTTCCGTATGTAAATTTGTTACAAGTTGCAAGAAAAATCGCATCTGTAACAGTGAGTAACAGCACCTTTAGTCAATTCAACTCAGTTGTTTGAACGTAATATCAGCAACTATATCTGCGTAGTTATTGACTAAATGTTTCTTCCCCTAAATTGGACAGAAATTTTGTTTTGCAAAGTAATCTTTTATCTACTATATAGTACTGAATCGATTGCACAAGATTCTAAAACACAACCGGATACGAATATTGAGGTATTAAATGCACCTAATTGTTTCTCCAACTGATTCTACTGTAATTAGCATTCCTGGATACACTGTTGTCCTTAAAGATGGCATTTTCAAAATTTAACGTTTTGGAGGAGTTGACTTGTTGTGAAGTTCATGAGATACTTATGGTATATCTAACCTTACTATATTTCGATTGTCATTAATTCACATTAGGCCATTTCACATTACTGACATTAGGCTATTTCAAGTTATGCCATTTCATATTAGACTATTTCACATTAGACTATTTCAAGTTAGGCTATTTCATATTAGACTATTTCACTTTAGACTATTTTACATTAGACTATTTCAAGTTAGGCTATTTCAAGTTAGACTATTTCATATTAGACTATTTCACATTAGACTATTTCAAGTTTGGCCATCTCACATTAGCTATTTTAAGTTAGGCCATTTCATATTAGACTATTTCACATTAGACTATTTCAAGTTTGGCCATCTCAAATTAGCTATTTCAAGTTAGGCCATTTCATATTAGGCCATCTCACATTAGGCTATTTCAAGTTAGGCCATTTCATATTAGACTATTTCACATTAGGCTATTTCAAGTTAGGCCATTTCATATTATACTATTTCACATTAGGCTATTTCAAGTTAGGCCATTTCAAGTTAGGCCATTTCATATTAGACTATTTCACATTAGGCTATTTCAAGTTAGGCCGTTTCATATTAGGCTATTTCAAGTTAGGCCGTTTCACTGACTTAATTTGAATCATCGCACAACTAGTTGAATGATTCCATAACAAGTTAAATCATTTCACAACCAATAGTTGAACCATCACACAATCTATCGAATCATTGCACGATACGTTGAGTCAATTCATAATTAGTTGAATCATTGCACATGCTCAGTCATTTCGCTGCGCACTGTTCAGTCATTTCAATTTATGTTGCATCATTTCTGTTTGGTATCAATGAGTCCACACAGGAAAGTTGAATCACTTCATATTACGATGGATCATTTGTGTTTATGTTGAGTCATTTCACAATAAGCTGTTCCATTTCACTGCCGTACTATTTTTGGTGGTAACGACCGCCCATAGATACTTTGGCTTCAATTAAAACCAAGCCGACTTCCTAGACGGGTTACTAGTCTCATCGTAGCAGTTGTGTATCACCCTCCTGGTGCTGATGATAATACAATTTTGGATCATCTGTTTCAATCTCTTGTTCTTGTTGAGTCACGATATCCAAACTGCGGTATAATAGTTGCTGGGGACTTTAATCGCCTAAAAGTTAAATGAGGCTTTTAAAACATTTCGGTTTAAACAATTGGTCAAATTACCAACTTGTAAAGATGTCACGCTCGACTTAGTAATGGCAAACATGTATGAACATTGCGACAAACGGCAAATCTTTCCCACTTTTGGTCTGTCTGACCACAACACAGTTTTAGATAGATAGATAGATAGATAATCTTTATTTATCCACGGTCAATTCATCAGCTATACAAAAAATACTACAATAAATACTACAACTATATATATATTTACATGTTTATAAAATTAAAATTATTATAAGAGCTGCTTTCCACGAATGCCGTGCCTCAAAGTACTTGTTTGACTGCGCGTTTGAATCTCCCTAGGGATTCTATTTGTCTTACGTCATAAGGAAGACTGTTCCAAAGAATGGCGCCACTATAGCTAAAGCTATTTTTGTAATAATTTGTGCGCGGTAATGGAACATTGACCTTATTTTCAGAGTTCCTAAGGTTATATGTAGATATTTTATTTTCGAATGTGGAACATAGATATTCTGGGGCCAACCCGTGTAGTGACTTATAAACCATTATGGCTCTTTGAATTTGTTGCTGGCGAATTAGATTTTTCCATCCTAGGATTTCAAATAGATCACCAGCATCAGCATCATAATTTGAAAAAGTCAAAACACGGGCTGCTCTGTTTTGTAATTTTTGTATCTTATCCTGTAAGGTTGTCCCACAGTTCCCCCAAACAATATTGCAGTAATCAAAGTGCGGTTGAATTAAAGCTTGATATATGAGATGCAAGGTCGCCTGAGGGACAAGGTGCCTAATTCGTTTCATGGCCCCAATCCCAGAGGCGATCTTCTTTGTTAATTTCTCTACGTAGCTACTCCAATTGAGTTTGTCATCGATAATTACTCCAAGTGATTTTGTAGTAGCTACCTTGCTTACTTCAGCACCATTGATTGCAATTGCTGGGGAATCTGTGAGAGTATTTAACCTCTGCCGTGATCCAATGAGCATGTATTCAGTTTTGGTCATATTTAAAGTTAGTTTGTTAGCTTTCAACCAATTACTAACATTTTCTAAATCTTGGTTTAAATTTGATTGTATATTGTCGGTATTGTCACCCACTAATGTAAGATTGGTGTCGTCTGCATACATCCTTGGCTGACAATTTAACAGACAATTTGGAAGATCATTGATATATAATAGGAATAGCAGTGGTCCTAAAATTGTCCCTTGGGGAACGCCACAACATAATGAACATTTATTAGAGAGCGACCCATTGATGGAACACATTTGTGTGCGGTTTTCCAAATATGATTTAAACCATTGGTATGTATTACCTTGTATGCCGTAGTGGTTTAGTTTGGATAAAAGGATCTCGTGGTCAACTGTGTCGAAAGCCTTCTTTAAGTCAAGAAAAACAACAGCATTGATTTTTCCACTATCGATATTATATGCCCAATTATCCGTGGCTTCTAATAGAGCCGTAACAGTTGAGTGAATAGTACGAAATCCTGATTGATATTTACAAATAATATGGTGTTCTTTTAAGTAGGCATATAATTGGTCATAAACAATTCTTTCGAACACTTTGGCCACTACCGAGATCACAGAAATTGGCCGATAATTATTTAAATTGTCCCGATTACCTTCTTTAAAAAGTGGGGTTACCCGTACACATTTCCAATCATCAGGAAATATACCTAAATTTATTGATTGATTGAAAATATCACAAATAGGGATGCAAATAAGATCAGCGCATTCCCGAATGAGCCTGGCAGAAATCTTATCAAGTCCAATTGCCTTTGACTTGTTTAGTTTATTCAAAAATGAAAAAACTTGAGCTGTGGTTGTCGGATGGAGCTGAAAGTTTTTATCTGTGCCAGTGAGGTACTTCAGATGGCTACTGTCATCCGAGGAAGAAATCTCACTGGCAAGTTTTGGACCTATGGTAGCAAAATGATCATTAAATTCATTCGACAAATCAGTTGGATTGGTTATTAATAATCCATTCACTTTTAGTGATGTCACCGAAATTTTCCCAGATTTTCGTGAAGTAAGTTCATTTATAGTCTGCCAGGTTTTTCGAGAATCTCCCATATACTCGTTAAAATTATTATAATAGTAAGCTTGTTTGGCTAATCTGATTTTGCTATTCACTATATTACGTTGTTTTTTAAATTGTATCCAGTCATTAGGATCATTCGATTTATATGCTTTGAGTTTTAGAATATCTCGGTCATGCATTTGTTTTTTCAACTCGGATGTAATCCATGGGGAACTACGCGCGCGAACACGCGTAGTTCTCAATGGAGCATGCTTGTCAACAATGGATAAGAATGAGAATTTCCACTGTGACCACATTTCATTAGGATCATCTGAGTTATATATATGATCCCAGCTTCGGGACATAATATCATTTCGAAAGTTTTCTCGATTGAATTTTCTAAAATTTCTATAGGTCATAGTATTGTGGAATATCTAATGGAGATATTCCATCAATGGATAGCTTTCTATAGGCGAAAACTACGTTATGATCGCTAATACTTACATGACAAACCCCCGAACACACAATTTTATCTGGGCAATTGGTATAAATTAAATCAATTAAGGTTGCGGAGGTCGGCGTTATCCTAGTTGGTTCGGTAATGAGTTGTTGAAGTCCATATACATCAGCAATACTCATTAATTTACGTGTGTGGTTGTCATATTGTGTAGCGATCACATCGCAGTTGAAGTCTCCCATTAAATAATATTCAATATTTTCAGAGTCGAGTTTCTTAATTAGAACTTCGAAAGGTGAAAAAATACCAATAAGAGAATCTGGCGGCCTATACCACGTAACAACAATAAATGGTTTTGATTGAGGTTTTCGAATTTCTAAACATAGATTTTCTAGATTATCCATGTTTAAATCGTTTCGTATAGCAAAACTTATTGTGTTTTTTACATAGAAACATACACCTCCCCCGCTATTTGTAATTCTGTCACGACGTACTATATTGTAACCAGGGATGTTGACCTCACTATCCTTAATAGATTTGTTTAGTTTGGTTTCATTAATCGATATTAAGTCTATGTCGTTATTGGCCAGAAGAATCCTAAGTTCATCTATGTGAGTAGTTAGTTTATTGATATTTAGAGAGACTAGTTTAAAACCGCGTTGTGACGGAAATATAGAGATAGGCTCATTGTCAATTTGATTTGAAATGTGTGATTCTTCAGTATTGCTTCTCGTACTTTGAGGAGGCACGACACTAGTGGATGGCACATTATTTCAACATAAGTTTGACTGAAAGTTATTAAAAAATTGTTGATTACCTTTATAATTAAGATGTAGACCTCCCCTATTAAGTTCCTTTTCTGTGATGTTATGATGCTGGATAAGTTTCCATTCATTCTGCTGACAGTATTTTTTTAGTTGTTTGTTCGCTTTGTTGACGCCATCGTCAAACTTGTCCCTTCTGGAAACAATCTCCGATACGATAACTGTGGCATCAGATGAGCTTTCAATCTGTCTAGCAAGATCTACAATCGAGTCTGCAACTTGCTGTGGTTCTTTATATTTAAGGTCGTTGGTACCGATGTGTAAAATAACTTGATCTGGTGAAAGCTCTAAATTTGGTTTGAGATAATCTTTCATGGCTTTAGTGGTAGCTCCAGAAAACGATTTTACCACTACTCGGTGGCCAACGGCTTTTCCTAGATTTCTACCTTGAATGTTTTTGATCATGGAATCTCCAATTAACAAAGTTGTTCTTTCTAGCTCTGAATTGAAAATTTTTGTGTTATTTGTGCTAGGATGTTGTGCTGACTGAACCGGTTTGCTATTTTTCTTTGTATTAATCTTTGTATTGTTGTCTAAATTGATCTTTTTGTTCTTTTTTGTTCCAGTGGGTTGACATTGTTGATCAGGATCAGTGCGCTCACTGTGACTGTCATTATCTTCATCATACCCATCGTCATCAACAATGAGTGCACTAAACTTGTTTGTTCCATTAATCCCGTATTTCTCTCTCTGCTTATGGCAGTGATCTCTCTTGCTTTTTGTCTTTACAGTGACCCAGTCTTGTTCTTCATCGTGCTTCTTTTTAGAGTAGTTGTCATACGCAACGTGGTCTACTTGAAGGAGCCTGATGACTGTCACGAGACTTTTCTTTTCAATTTCAAGATCTTTAATGCGAGTATTTAGATCAGAGGCTACGAAGGATAGGTTATTGTTCTTTCCTTGGAGCGATTCATTTTCTCTTTTTAGTTGCTCATTTTCGCTTTTTAAGGTTTGTAACATTTCTAAGGAACACGGGCATGATCGGTTGTCAGATGCCGAACGGTTGTCAGATGCCGAGTGAATAGTTTTCTCAGTTTGAATCTTAAGAACATCTGACGATAAGGTGTCAACTTTTGAAGTAATTGATTGCATAAACTCTTTTATTGATCTTTTGAAATCATCATGAATATATTCTTCGTTCTGAAAGGTCTTATTACCCAAGAGAATTTCTTCTTCATTCACTGTATGCAAATCGTCATCATCGTCTACAAACGTAGGCGTTGCCTGTACTTGTTGTTTGACTTTTTTCGCATTTTCAAGACGATGTATTATTTGTTCTTTGACTTCATCTGCCTTCTCACCCTTGAGTGTCAATGTGCCCTTCGCCGAATACCATCGTACCGCTAAGTCGCTACATTCATATAACTTACATCCACCGCCTGGTGATATCCATTTTGCCGTCTGAATTCCTAGGTCTTTAAGGAGATCTTCAAGGAAATCTTTAAGTTCCTCAAATTCGCCTGGCCATCTTAAGTTACCCTTACCAGAGAAAGATATTAAGTCTTCAGTAGAGTCAGTAGAATCCAAGTCAGTTTGACTAAATGCCATGATTTAATTTTGATTTAATTTTGAGGAGCTCGTGAATACACGTCTTCTCTTCAGGTCACAGCGAGTTGGTCTTTAAAAGTGTCAAGATGGAAATTTATATTTAAGCGCGACCAACGAACTAGTAAGAAAGCGGCCACGGAGCGATATCTAAATTCCATCGACTGGCCATCTTTACTTTGTAATTTGGAACATTGTCAAGATTTGTTACATATTTTCCAGGATTTGATTTACGTCGGGTTAAACCTTCTCATGCCAGTTAAAAGATTCCGTGTTCATACTGCTGATGCCCCTTGGACGTCTCAAAAACTTAAGTCTCTCATTCTAAAACGGCAACAAGAATTTTCGAAAAACGGTGTAAATTAAGTCTACTCTTTTTAAGTTCTACAGGAACGCAGTTTATCGCGGAAGAAAAATTTGTAAATCAGAATATTATAAGTTCAAAGTGTATCATATATGAAAGGCGAAAACCCAAAATTGTGGTGGAAAGAAGTAAAGCGAATTAGTGGTATGTCACCTTCAGCTATGGGGATTTATTTAATGAACTTAATGTTGATGGAATTGAAAATGTAACCAAGAAAGAAATAGCTGAGATTATCAATAGATCATTCCTTGAACCCTTGGAAGAATATCGCCTATCTCACCCATTACCTCGTCGTCCATTAGAGGAACATTCTTCCGAAATCTTGCAAGTATCAGAAGAAAGGGTTTTCTCCAATACATGTCAAACTCAATCCTGCTAATTCATCAGGTCCAGACGAAATACCAAATTGGTGCTTGAAGGAGTATGCTTCAGTTCTATCGTTTCCAGTAAGTAAAATTATAAATGCGTCATATAAAGAACAATGTTTACCGAGTTCTTGGAAACTAGCAGATGTAAACTCTCTATACCAAAGAAAAAGCCTCTTCAGAACCTTAAGAAAGATCTCAGACCAACATCACTAACTGCCTGTCTTTCGAAAGTAGCTGAAGAATTTGTGTTGTTCATTTTCATGCCTGTGTAGTTGCATTTTTCGCAACTGGTCCCGGTTTGGTCTTATAATGTATATATTCTACACTCGAATTTTCCTTCACCAAAAATACCTAGAATATGCTATGTAATCGAGTGAAATGCCCAATATTACTTCTAATAAACCCAATTCTCTCCTGGCATTACCACCTTATTATATATACAGAACTCGCGGTCAAGCTCTCGGCAACGCCCTCCGTGGCTCAGTGGTCAGAGCATTGCACTAGAATCGCAAGGTCGTGGGTTCAATTCCTGCCGGAAGGCCTGTGTAGTTGCATTTTTCGCAACTGGTCCCGGTTTGGTCTTATAATGTATATATTCTACACTCGAATTTTCCTTCACCAAAAATACCTAGAACATGCTATGTAATCGAGTGAAATGCCCAATATTACTTCTACATTAAACCAGCCATGTTGAAAGTATGATCGACCCCAATCAGTACGGAGTAATTCCCAAGTCTTCAACTACTATTGCATTGATTATAGTATGATTCATAACTAGACGTTAGGAACTGACGGCAACGGGTCTACTGTTCGAGCAAAATTATTCGACTACTGGAAAGCATTTGATCTTATAGATAATAGTATATTGGTCAAAAAATTATGTATACTTGAAATTCCATGTAGCATAATAAACTGCAGGATTATAGATTTTTTTAAGTAACCGGTTTCAAAGAACTAAACCGAGTGAAAGATGCTATTCAGGGTGGGGCTCAGTTCATGCAGGAGTGCCTCAAGGAACAAAATTGGGCCCATGGTTATTCACCATTATGATCAATGATTTAGAAATCAACGATTTTGATTTGCGGAAATTTGTCGATGACACAACTTCGTCCGAAATAGTAATGACAAACCAAGCAAGTAAAGCACAAGACATAGCTGATAGTGTCTAGTTGGTCGGTTGACAATATAGAGTTCAGCTTAACTCGCTCGTTGACTTCGTTCGTTCGTTCGTTTGTTCGTTCGTTCGTTCGTTCGTTCGTTCGTTCGTTCGTTCGTTCGTTCGTTCGTTCGTTCGTTCGTTCGTTCGTTCGTTCGTTCGTTCGTTCGTTCGTTCGTTCGTTCGTTCGTTCGTTCGTTCGTTCGTTCGTTCGTTCGTTCGTTCGTTCGTTCGTTCGTTCGTTCGTTCGTTCGTTCGTTCGTTCGTTCGTTCGTTCGTTCGTTAAATACCCACAGCTATTGTGAAACCACTTATATTGCGGTGTTTAACATAATGAAATGCAGGAATAAATCACATCCTTGAATGCATCTTTAAATTGCACCATGTACATAAAACCGCTTGTGTAAATATAACGCCTTGCTTTACACGTTAAATTAAGATAAAAATAAAGCTTTTGTACCTAATCGCCTTGCTGGATACTGTTTAATACGCATGTACTGGTACGTATGTGGTGCAGGGCGGACTCCTCCAATGCAAATATAAACCGGATCCGGAATTCTGGAATATAGAAAATCAATCACAGCAGGATATTACATAGTTTACCGCGAAATAAGGAATCGTATTACCATTTACTGACAATTGACTATTGTGAAAGTGAAACCGAAAGAAAGATTTCCAAGACCTGGAGTTTCGTTTGCTGATTAAATTTACGAGAAACTACTACACTTTTTGAAGAAAACGTTGTCTACAATGGCTACTTCTCCAACAGACGTCGTTCCAGTTGATCAACTAGAATCCTTACTTGTATGTTCCATTTGTCTGGAGACTTTGAACGAACCTCGAACATTGCCTTATTGTTTTCATTCGTTCTGCAAAGTCTGTTTAGAGAAGTTTGTAAAACGCCATCGTGAGAAAGCAGCTGGTAAAGAGATTGAAGTATTCAACTGTCCGACATGTCGCTCAGAATTTAATCTGAAACCAAAAGATGAAGTAGCGGGAATGGCGAGCAGTCATTTTATCAGAAATATGTTGGACGTCATGGCGATTCAACGACGAGCAAAGGTTTCTAAATGTTCTCATTGCCAAGAGCCAGCCGTTAGTCGATGCACAACCTGTGAGATGTTCATGTGTGAAAAATGTCTCGCGTGTCACGAGAGGTGGCCAAGCAACAAGAAACACACTGTGTTATCAATAAACGAGTTGAGTCAACCTGAGAACCAAGCCAAGATCAGAGCAAAACTCTGCTGCAAGAAACATGAGAACAAGACCCTTAAGTTCTATTGCGAAACATGTAAAGAACTCGTCTGCAGATATTGCATGGATTTTCAACATGTACGTCCAGATCATTTATGTTTGCCACTAGTAGAAGTAGCTGAGAAGCAAAGAGAAGTATTAGCATCGCGTTGCACAATCTTAGAAGAATGTCTGACGGAAGGCAACGACACATTAGAGTTGATATCAAATGCCAAACAGTCTCTGGAAGACAATGCAAAGAAAGCAAAGAAAGATATCACTCGGCAGAAAGAAGAAGTTTTAAAAACCTTAACCCAAAAGCTGGAAGAGAAAGCCAAATTAATGATGAATGAAGTGGACATGAAATACAAAGAAACTCACGAACCACTTGTGGAACAAGAAACCGAAGTGAAACGTCACGTGGATAAAGTAAAAGGTTCTTTCAATCTAGCCAAGAACCTTCTTGAGAAAGGCAACGATGAAGAAATCCTTTCGTCGCAAAAGATGATTGAAGAGAATATAGAAAGGATGAAACAAGAGCGACCACGGAGTATGAAACCTGTTCATGATGGCAACATTGAATATCAAAGCACCCCAATCAACGACAATGATGTTACGACGTTGTTGGATAAACTGGGAAAAGTTGGTAAGATTATAACTAAAAAGAAATTAAAATTAACTAAAGGTAGATGGTACTGTTAATGTGTTAGTTGATTCAAGATCAGATAAAACCTTCAGAAGGTCTGACTTTTGAGGTACTTCTTTATGTTACCTGCGCAGTGCACCTACAGTAGCCTAACTACTGTTTAATTTTAAACTCTACAGTCTGCACACAGGGGAGCAAAGTCTCATACAGTATATATCCGATAAATTTCATAAATATTCAACAAATGCACGAAAAGCATGGATTTCCCAACAAATTGACTATTCTGACATGGAGGTGGACCATGGTGGCACTGCCATTGTCTGGTCCAAACCATTTCTGTAGACCTTTTAGTATATATAAATCAAGTATGTAGCCTGTAAACTGCCTCTCAAATTCATTAATAATTCATGAACCAAAAACAAAGGAAATCAGTACTGGATATATCGGAGGAAGAAATTACATAAATTAATTAAGCCAACTTTCACCTCCATTTCCTCTTAAAATACTGATTTGTTTGAGAAGCTATATCATACACTCAGAAGAGTGTTTCATCAGGATTCCAAACACCCTGAAATTTGTTCAAAAACCTTGGCTTTGCCTCGGTTTTCAACAGAAGTCTCGGTGTTTGGAAATCCTGATGAAACACTCCTCCTTGTGTATGATACTGTATATAACTTCAGGGCATTTTTTGTTGGTCGGAGTTACATGCATTTTATATTCCCCCAATACAGCCTATGATTCATTGTCAATCTGCAATGGCTAATAAAGGGCCTATTATAAGATGAGTAGTAACTTAGAACCTAATACAAGTGAGAATTTGCAATAACAACACATTTATTCTCTGTTGCTGAGCTTTCAACCTGTCAACTCAAGCCTTCATCAGAGCAAATGCCAACATTGTGTTGGCTCAGGTCAAACAAAACAACTAAGCACTTTTATTACAATTTGTCACCATGCAAACATTTAAAGAATTAACTTAGATCCTGTTTATATGACCTTATTTATATCACCAGGACATCTTTTGACAGATACATGTAAAATCATTTAGCAACTTAGACAAGATAAAAGAATGGGGGAGCTGTTTTTGCCTAAGCTCCAGTGGGAATGGGTAATCATACTGTACGTAATTTACTTTCTTATCTAGCATGTCATCCTGCAGCAGTTCCTTGTGAATTATGTAATACCTCAATTATTTTGAATGGTCATTTGGAATATGGTAAACAAATGGTAGAATGGTTGGATGATCAGTTTCAATGGCGTCTTTGTTATCGAGCTAGCAGAGATGGATGGGGTAGACAAGATTTTCACAGATGTTGTGACAACAAGGGTGCTACAGTAACTTTAGCGAAAGTGGGGGATTATATTTTTGGTGGATATACAGACCAGAACTGGCATGGAGGTAAAGTTCTTAACTTCAAAAGTGTTCAAAAATGTTTCAACACCATACTATAAAATACATTTATAAATAATCGTTATCATCATTTTCTCTGGAGTTAGTCTGCACAGCTGCACCCTAGTCCTATGCTGTACCCCAGCTACTCAGGTCACCCTCAATAAAGTAATTTAGCAATAAAATAATCAGTGGTGTAAGAAGCAAGTTGATGTTGGAAGGGAACAACTTCAAAACGGTATTTTGTTGGGAAGTGGAGCTTCATTCAAAAGGAAACTTGAGGCAACATGTTTTATCATTAACATTAAGGCACTTCACTGTTGCCAAAATGGCACTTTACATTAATTTCTTTGGGGGGGGGGGGACATGCCTATCTGCCCCCATTCAGTTCCTGCAGGCTTCATCCCTGAAAATAATTTCAAGAAGTGAAATAAATGAAATGTTGGGTTTTTTATTCAATACAGTTATACTGAATATGAACAAAATTTATAAGAATAAAATCTTAATTGAGAAGTTGAACTTCCTTTGATAGTTTTGTATTTTATATCAAAAATGTAGATATAGTGTTCTGCACTGCTAAAAGATGAATTGAATGGCAGAACGTTTTAAAATTTTTAATTGTCTTGGTTTAAAAATGTGTTTTAAAGTCAATGACAAAGTAAATCAAATATGATGAACACATGGAGCAAATGTTTTACATTTTATTTCAGGTGGACAATGGAAACAGTCCAACTCGTCGTTCTTGTTTTCATTAAAAAACAAAGACAACATACCTGCATTTAGATGCAATATTCACAACAAGCAACGTGCAATCCACAGCTCTCCTGACTGGGGACCAATCTTTGGTGAAGGTCATGATCTAGTCATGGGCAATTACTGCAATCTCAATGAACAATCATCCTCCAACCTTGGCAAGACATATCAACCACCCCCAGGATACCAATACAATACCGGAAGAACCAACTCTCTTCTGGCTGGAAGTTTCAAGTTTACTCCAACTGAAATAGAAGTATTTTACTGAGTAATACCGCTGAACATATTGCACACACTCACATCAATACAAATCGGAAATGTCAAAAAGGGATCTCCGACTATTTAAACAAGTTGACACCAAAATATTGTCAATGTTGTCTATTTTGAAAATGCCTTGTAAGAAATTCAAAAATAATTTACTTTTCCAAAATATTATGTATATACAGGGTAAAAGATAATTTTACCCATGAGTGCCGCCATCTTGAATAATGACGTCAAACTAAATAGTAGCATGACTGTCAATGACTGCTAGATCTGATTGTTTTAATGTTTGGGGTTTTTAAATTTATGTAAATCTAAAACTCGGGAACATCGAAATTTGACGTGATTTGAGAGGAAAAAGCTACAAAAATAT
>OZ035997.1:21802994-21807994 GCA_964035015.1 Corallium rubrum
TTTTCGCAGCTCTGTGTCATCTACTGGTTTGTGAGGCGCAATGCTTGGAATCTTGGTACGCAGCTCTCGTTTCATCAGAAGTTTCGCAGGAGTTGCTTTAGTGACTTGATGCGGCGTTGTTCTGTAGTTTCGCAGCATCGTTGTCAACGTGGGTCGCCAGTCTTGCTTGCCTTCTCTTGATGTTAATACATGCTTCAGTAGGACCTGGTTAAATCGCTCTACCTGGCCGTTGGCTTGGGGCCAGTATTCAGTAACTGAGTTCAGTTTTACTCCCCAGGACTTGAGTGTTTTCCGGAATTCTTGTGATATAAAATATGAAGCGTTGTGAGACTTTATCTCCATAGGGTAACCATGCGTTTGCGAAAACTGAGTCGAGCCACCGCAGTATAGCTGTTGACGTTACTGCTTTTAGGATTTTGGCTTCCGGCCATCTTGAGTAGTAATCTGTTAAAACTACTACAGATTCTCCAGTTGGAAAGGGGTCCAACACGAATCTGGTAGCTTGGTGGGACGTACCGGTTCTGGTTTTCCGATAATTTGGCATGGACGACAGGTCTTGATATGGTCTTCTATGCCTTTATCTATCATAGGCCACGATAATTTGGAGCGTATGCGTAGCTTGAATCTTGTTATGCCTGCATGATCTTCATGGCGAGGGCAACGGCTCGTGGTCGGAGTTTAGCAGGTAGGACAATTCGGTTTCCACGTAAAACAATGTTCTCTGTTATACACAGTTCGTCCCCAACCAACTTGTAACCTTGAGGGAGTTTGTAACGTTGGTTGTATTAACTCTGGATCGATTTTAGCTGCTTCTCTGATTTCTTATATCTTATATCTAACTTACTATATTTCGATTGTTCTTACTAGATTTCGATTGTCGTTTCGAAATAGCTCGTTATGTTTTACGTAGGTCTACCGCGATCGGCGTGTGCAGTTGTAAACATAATTTGTAAGCATATTTATAACGAAGACAATTGCCAACCATGTTTATACTGATCAACTATATAAACTCGGTCACTTGCAAAATATTATAAAAACCGAATATTCCAACACCGTTCCAGAACAAGACTCGAAAACACTTCATCGAAAGGTAACAAAAGTTTTACTAAACAGACAGATATTGTGGAGCAGATTAATAATTTTTTCATTAATACTGGCCCAACATTAGCAGAGGCCGCGGAAGCAGGCCCGCACAGAGACTAAAGTGGGCCCGGAGCAAGCAAAACAAGAATTGGGCCCCCCCTTGCAAAAATTTCACATGCAATTTAACGGATAAATCTCTATATATAATATAATTAGGGGGGCCCCTCGAGCTGGGGGCCCGGGGCAAATTGCCCCCCGCCCCATCTGGGCGGGCCTGCGCGGAAGCACCTGAAAAGTGTGTGTGTGTGTGTGTGTGTGTGTGTGTGTGTGTGTGTGTGTGTGTGTATGTGTGTGTGGAGGGGCACCGCCAAAAAGGGGCACCTTGGTTATTTTCAAAATAATCGTATAATTTAAAACGTTGTACGGTTGTAACTTCCATTTGACCACCACCATTTTGGTTTTAACGTAATTTCTTGGTCAGCGGCATTTCTTTTAGAAATAGAATACTTCAAATAGCGCCAATGTGCTGGAAATTTACATTATATGATATTTTATAAACAACTCTCTTACGGCACCCCTCGGGCAACGGCACAGTCACTCTTTTCTACAGCAAATAGCAATGTCATACTTGATACTTCTACGAAAAGGGTACATTAATTCTTCCCAGTATAGGCAATATGCTGCAGTAAACCTTAACCGCCACATGCCACATTTATAAAAAGGGCATTTTTATTTCAGAAAAGGGCACATTTTCCAATTTGAAAAAAGTGGAAGGGCATCTGCCCCCAGTGCCCCCCGGTTCCGCGGCCTCTGAACATTAGCAAATACTATTGACAGTAATAACATTGATCCTACCCAGTATATTATTAACTCACCTTCGCCTAGTTTTTTTCTATCTCCTGTTACTGAACAACAGGTTTCAACATTATTCTATAAGTTAAGTGAAAATAAAGCATACATAGGAATCCCAAACAAAATTATAAAGGTTGCAAGTCACTTACTGTCAGTTCCATTTACAAAAATATATGAGTCATTGTCAACAGGGAATAAGTACCAGACATTTTTATAATCTCAAGAGTGACTCGCATTTTAAAAAATGGTATCGTGACAGAATTGAGTAATTATAGACCTATTTCTATAATATCTTCTTTTAGCAAAGTCTTAGAAAGACTAGTTTATGATCAATTAATTACTTTTATAGACAAACAAAGTAGACTATTTAATTATCAGTTTGGATTTAGGAAAGGGTACTCGACTGAGTATGCAACTTTAAAAATTATAGAAAATCTCCAAATAGCTATAGATAAAAGACAAATAACTTGCGAAATCGTTCTTGATTTTTCGAAGGCATTTGACACAATTAACCACAATATTCTTCTTGCAGAACTTAATAAACTTGGAGTTCGAGGACATTCACATGCATGGTTCTCCAGCTATTTAAATAACAAAAAACAGTATGTTAAAATTGGTAACACTGAATCTAGCTTGAGAACCATAATGTGTGGTGTTCCTCAGGGATCTACTCTGGGACCTCTGCTTTTCCTGTTATATATCAATGACTTACCAAACTCTTCAGAAAAATTAACTTTTAGAATTTTTGCTGATGACACCAATTTATTTTATACATCAAACATGTAAATGATTTAGAAAGGTTCATTAATAAGGAACTTGTTAATGTTCTTAAATATTGTGCTGCTAATAAATTATCGATTAATTTTAAAAAGACAAATTATATGATAGTATCTTCTCCAAAGAAACAAGCTAATATTAATATAACAACTTGCAATATAGAAGAAGAATCTTATATTAAATACCTTGGTGTTTATATAGATGAACACTTAAAATGGGATATCCAACTAAATCATGTTAACAATAAACTGTCAAAAAATATAGGAATTATTTGCAAATTAAGATATTATGTCAGTTTCAATGTACTCAAACAGCCTGCTCTATTATACCCTGGTATATCCAAATCTTTGTTATGGTTTATTGAGTTGGGGTACGGCTTATCAAGTCTAAATTAGAAAAAATTAAATCTTAACAGAACAAATGTATACGTTATATTTTCTTTGCGAGCATAAGAGAGAGCGCGAGTCCCTATTATGAAATTCTAAACTACAAAATATTTATAAATTTAAAGTTTCTTCTCTTGTTTAAAAAATTAAAATGATAGAATAAACATTCCAAATGTATTTTCAAATTTTATTACATTTGTCTCAGAGATTCACTCCTATAATAGAAGATATGCTACAAAACCAGAATCTACACAGGCCAGCTGCCAGAACAAATTATGGATTATTTACATTTAAATCTATGTCTTCTAAAATATGGGGGAAAAATACCCGGCTTATACGTTCTACCAGCTTATAGTTTTAAAAAACAGTACAAGGCATTTTTACTTGATAATCAAACATAACTGATTTTTGTATACTGTATTGTGTGTATATGTTACAGTATATTCAGTTCATGTGTAATTATATTATATATTTGTGGTTCGTCTAGTCTGATGTGTGTATGTTTGCGGATGCCTACTGGGGGGGGGGGGGGGCGCTGCGGTAACTTCCTAGTGGGTGTTTTCAAATATATGCACATCAGACAATATGTTAATTAATAATATCACCTTATGTGAAACATAAAACTGTTATGAAAACCAGAAACTCTGACCCAATGAAATTTATCCCAGTACAAACATCATGTGATGAATATAAATTCAGTTTTTGGCCCAGAACAATTAGTGACTGGAATAGCTTACCACCACATATTATAAACATGCCCTCGATAGGTGGCTTTAAGGCAGCTGTTAATGATTATATCTCTGCCTAAGTCTAAGTTCTCCTACTGATTGGTAGTACTTTACTTTTATAATTATTATTATAATTATTTCATGACTACCATATAATTACTAAATTATGTTATTATTTTATTTTAATTCGAACTGGAATTTGCTGGATGTCCATAAGGATTTTGCAAATAAATTATGTAGATGTAGATGTAGATGTAGATGTAATTATCCTCATATATTTTCTTGGTTGGTAGTGGTCAACTGGAAAGCTCACGCTCCTTTGACCACTTCACACATTTCTTCTAAACATTTTTTATTTATTTATTTACTTCTATCTTTTTTCCCCCTATTTATTCTTGTATGTATATTAAGTTGCAGTATGTATTGTAAGCTAAAAATAGTGTGCAATAAAGAACCTTGAACCTTGAAATTTAAAGCTACTCAAAAAAAAGAACTCGCAACGGCATGACCTGTACGTGTGAGCCAATGCTTCGCCGTGATTTACATGTCCTCTAGCGCGAACACGTACGCAAAAGCATATAAATCATAAGGAGAAAACAAAAGGCCAAACGAAGAAATGCAGTCAAGCCTGTGACATAAGGACCGTCATAGTCATAGGCATAATATCATAATTAAAGGCCAAGAGTAGAACAAAAGACCAAACAAAGAAAAATTCTCCTTCTTTTGGTAAACCATATTCTCAGAAATGGCGCATGAAAATTAGCAAAGCACCCTCAGATTCGCCAATCGGGATGATGGAATTGCAATGCAATATCTCGATCACGTGTCTCGACACAGAAAAAAAAAGGAGCCGAAACATAGACTCCGGCGCTACCACAGGTGGCCCGAGTAATTACGCAATGCAGCCTATGGCTGCAATGTAATTATTTTACTGTGTAATAATAATAAAAATAATTAAAAAATAAATAAATAAATAATTATTATATTGGCGCTTCCGAAAGTTGTCAACCAGACCCGTGCTCCTCTGGTATACTTGTGCAGATAATGTATCTCCTGATCTGGAGAAATATCAGGGTCGCGGATCATCGCTTTAAAACTGACATTCTTCCATGGGTGAAACATCGTTACATCTCCAGAGAACGTATCAGGATGGCACTTCGGTAAACTTTGTCGG
>OZ035997.1:21812994-22005494 GCA_964035015.1 Corallium rubrum
AAAAGTAGTTATGGTTCCACATGTAACAGGCCCCCAGTTGCTCAACAACCAACCTAATATACACAGGCTTTGCTTGGTTCCTGTAGGTGGTATGTTACATCAGGCATTTTCTGTCACAACTTTGTTGTAAACAAGAGCAAGTTGCATAAATATTGCACAGAGTAACATCATCTTTATAGTGTGTTTTTTCTTTCAAATTAAATTTAAGATAGAAAGTAATTTTACCCCTAGGTGCTATGGTAATCATCAGTCATTGCAATCAAGGAACCATTCTCGTCTTGCTATGTCATTTGAAAGTGCAAAAGAGCAAAATACTGCTGCTCAACCTGGTAAACAAAGGAATCCAGTGGGCAATTTCACAAATATGGATTGGGATAAAGAGGCAATGAAGGCAGAAGTAACTGGCTATCCAGATGCCACTGTTGTTAATTGGTCAGAGCTGGCAAGGCGGTATTATATAAAAAACCGAAATGGGGATCCTGCAAAGAATGGTGGTCAAATAGCAGAAGAGTGGCTAAAATCTGTTGGTGTTGATGTTAAAAGGTTTAAGAGAGTTCAGTCAAATGCTGGAGGACGAGTCAGAAGGAAGAAATTAAGAGGTGCTGGAGGAGAAATTACTGTTGCTACTCCACAAACCAATGCCAACATGAAAGATGATTTAAAGAAGAAAGTAATGTCAGGAGAGTATGCAGTTGGACAGCTAATTACACCAAAGAAGGTAAAACTAATATTTAGTTCATTGTTTTCAGGTTTACTGTAACAGTTGCATACAACTTTGCAATATTGATATGCAACATTGCAATTTTGATTAGTGGGTTCAATATTAAAGCAACAGTTTGCAAACGCTTTATCATGATTGCTCGATGGGTTGCTTAAAATATTGGTTTTAAACATTGAAAAAGACATAAAATGATATACCTTCAACTATAATTTTACTTGAAGGTAATGGCCCTAACTTTAATGTAGAATTTCGCATTATCCAAACTTTAGTATTTAAAATGATCTTTAGGGCAACCCATTGAGGAATCGCGTGTTTGCAGGTTGCTGATTGAATCCATCAATCAAAATTGCAATGTTGGGTATCAATATTGCAAAGTTACACGCAAGAGAACATCTGGTTTGACTATAATTGTTGTGAGCTCTATAAATTAAAATACAATACCAGGGACTAAAAAAAAACAACTAGGCCAGTTGAAGTTTTTACCACAACCTATTTAAAGACTGCAGCATGGTTGAATAGGAGAGAGGCAGGTAAATTAATAAAAAAGAATAATTTTAATTCTTATTATTATTGAAATTCTTAGTATGAGAAATTGGTGTTGAGTTCATCTGGAGAAATTGTTAAAAGTGAATTCTTGGTAGAAGGCCGTAAACATCCACTGCTTAACATTCGTGCAAGAATGCTGAAAACCCATCAACGGTACATTAGAGATCGGTCTGATGCAGAATTTTCCAAAATGCCCCATGATATGCTTGTTGCAAGGTTAAGTTATTTAAATGAATTCAAGGAAGGAATGAGTGATGATGAAATGAGAACCCACCTTAAAAGATTAGAGAGAACTAGACATTTAAAGTTGTGGCATGATTTGTCAACCATTGCTAACCATGGCCATCTAGCTTTTATGATTTCATGTATCTATGACCCAGCTGTTTTTTTTACAAGTGAAGAGTACCAGGAAAAGACTGGTCTTACTGAAGACATCCAAGCCAAAGTAAAAACTCCTGAAGTTTACATACTATCAAGGTCAGGCAGCAGTGATGTGGAACAGCTGATGTATGTAGAAACAAGGTTGGAATGCCTTCAAGATATGGAGACCAGCTTGGAGTCCAAGTCAGGTAATGCTATTAGAGATGTAATGCGCTTTTTTCATGGGGATAGCCCAGCACGCCAGTTTGAATGTGGACAGCAGAAAGGTGGTAACTTCTACTGTTCTGGTTGTGGTGCAAAGGCACAGCGCGTTTATGAGTTTGATTATGCTTTCCGGTGCCCATACATGTCTTTAACAGATCGACAAAATCTAGTGCTGAAAGGGCCAGTGGGGAAGCAGAATTCATTGGCAAAAAACCCTCATCCATTACATCGGTTAACCCTTTATAGCCCAGGAGGTTTCCAGTTGACAAGTAAAATCGTCTGGCGTTAGCCAGAGTAAAATACTAAAGGTGGCCAATGGGCTATAAAGGGTTAAGCGAGATAGTTTCTTAACCCTTTATAGCCCAGGAGGTTTCCAGTTGACAAGTAAAATCGTCTGGCGTTAGCCAGAGTAAAATACTAAAGGTGGCCAATGGGCTATAAAGGGTTAATAAAACAGCTGTTAATAAAAGAACTGAATGGCAGAAAGATATATGAAGGAGACAACAAGAAACAACTGGAAGATCTTTTGGTGGAAGAAATGCATGGAGTGCAAAGAGTACCAGCCTTACTATACAATGATCCAACATCAACAATGGCCTTGCATAACTGTGGGAGTTATGAGATTCTTTCCTTTGAACCACTGCATGATGTTGGAAAACACATTGAGAACATTTTTACTGAACTTCCTTTTCATCTGTCAAAAGAAGAAGCTACTGTCATGAAGGAGGTGACTGCCTTGTCTGTTGGAGGAAAAGAGACCAAGCGAACATTTGACTATCGATGTGCCCTAATCATGTTGGCGAAGCATTTAGAGCAACATGTCACAACTAATTATGTTGAGCAACTCCTGCACACACTGGTGGAGATTCAGAAAATTGCATACAGCTCTGAAGATCAACGAACCCCCAAATCAGTCCTTCGTCTCCACAACTTGACATGGTATCATGGGGTTTTATGCCGAGAAGTATTTGGATTTCAGCTGAAAGAAATCACAAGCAGAAAGCTTTATGGTAATTACTTTCACAACATAACATCCCATGCTGCCATGCAGCATCGTTTGGTCTGTGGGAAATCATGTAATGTTGAAGAGCAAGAGAGAATTTTCAACACAATCAGCAACATCACAAAATCAACCTCATCCTACCATCCAAGCCATATAATCAGCAATGTCTTCATAAGATTGCAAGCTGAAAAACAGATGCAGGCATACAAAACCAATTGTGTTTCAACACAACAAGCAACTGTTTCTATTAGCTTTCAGCATCTCTATCACCATATGGAAACACAGTCATCCCAAGCCATTTGATAGAAAAACACAACACGTCCTGGCAAGCACACCTTGAGCGGATTAGTGATTTTCTTTTGGTAGCCAGTCAAGCATGGTGGGTCGAGCATCAAAATGGGGACATTGAGTTTTTTGATGGTGACCAATCTCTCATTTCTCATTCTGAAGGTCCTTCCCTTCATCATTTTCGGTCAAGTGATTTCACGAGTGAAGAAAAGTACCTTAAGGATTGCTGGAAAGAATGTTTAAATGGTGGTGTTACAGTACCAACAAAGCTACTACGAATTGAGAATGATCAAGGCAACATGGAACTACATCACATTAATGCAGTCGATGTGACAGAAGATAATCAGTCTGAAAGTACTGTATGTGTCCAACTGATATAATTATTTCTCTTCAACCAGTTCCTGACAGCAACGACTTACCTTCAGATGCGCTTGGTGAGGATGATTTTACTGGCAAAGAAGCGGAAGCAGTCACGAATTACGACACTAGCACTAGCACGATTGCTTGTGCCGTTGAAGGTACAGTTGTTGCAATGAACAGTGCGATTACAGCTGATACCACAACTCCCACCAGCAGTTTGGAAGCAATCGAAGAAGAACCAACTTCGAGCGACCACAATAACGCGAGCAGTTCAGCTACACATGATAAAGACGATCGCAACAAAAATAACGACACCAACCAGCTGACAAATGATAAGAGGGATTCGTGTTCGAAGAGCAACAAGCCTAGGAATGAAGACAAAAATTCATGCTTAACCAAGATGGGTCAAGGTGTGAAATTCGTTTTGGGAGACACAAACGACGTTTTACAGTTTGACAAATCCCGACAGAAGTGCAAGAAATGGCCAAATAACAAAGATTATCTTGAGTCCTATAAGGATAGCTTAGCCATCATTGAAACGAGAATTTCACGTCAGCAGAGAAAGTTAAAAGAACAACTTCAGGAATGGGAGCGTGAATATTTTGTTAAAAATAATTGCAAAGCAGCCAGTTATGCCGACATCAATGCAAATGCGAAAGGAAAGCGTATAATGGATCAGCTGAAGTATTCACAAGCTATTCTCAAGAAAATGAAGAGAGAGCAAAACTTCTTATAGCAAACTGTATAACAAAATATGTTGTCACGTTAATAGGAGCCCGATCCTCTGGTTTGGAGCGAAGCTTTTCGTTAGAGTAAAATCAACCACTATCGAACACTGCACTACAAAATGAACTTACCTTGATTTTAATATACTGCTCCTGATCATCTTGACTTTCTTTTAATAGCATTAAATGGGCGAAAACAAGTTCAATATCCAACTGAACTTGCTGGTCTCAAATTTTACAACCACTTTTCTTCGTTGGAAAACTACAAACGCATTCTGTTGCCCTTGGCAACGATGCGAATTTCGAAATTTCGTATCGGCCCAGTACTTTCCTGCAACAGTCGCAGCGCGGCCTTCAGAAGAAAGATGTCGCCCCGGTACGAAACAAGTCATATAGCAACCTCGTCCCCAGGGCCATTTGTGGTGGCTGGGTCAAGATGGCGGCCAAAAACAAAATGGCGGGAACAAATGGCCCTGGTGGAGGCTAGCTCAAAATGCGCAGTATATTGCGCATTTTATTAACTAGAGCTCAGTTCTTTACACAGTAATTATACCTAATTACACCTAATTATTGGATGGTTTAAAATATAATTTCCCGTGCCGTGTGCAAGAACAACCGACAAGGTCAAAATACAATTTTTTAAAAAGAATACAAAATCAAACCGTCTGATTTACGCCATAAGCTCTTGACCAATCAGAGGCTGAGATAGACTAGCCTCCACCAGGGCCATTTGTTCCCGCCATCTTGGCCCAGTTCCCTACAAATGGCCCTGGGTACGAGGTTGGTCATATAGCATTCTGCCACAGATTAATCTGTGATTCTGCTGTCGAACTACCTAATTACTCGGGCTACCTGTGGTAGAACGAGTCTAGGTTTCGGTCTGGTTTTTGTTTTTTTGGCGTCGCGATATGGCCCCAACAGGCTTTGCGAAACTGCAGGCATGACGTCACAGCTCAAATGCTGATGTTTCATCATGGCGGATTTTCATGCAGGAGTAGCGAGTTTTTTCTTCTGACGCCTTTAGTTGTGTTGTTCGAAGTGAATTTGTGTTTTATTGATAAACACACACTCGCAATGCTTTTATACTATCGTAGACCTGGGTTGGTCCGCGATCTCGATAACCGTACGCTGAAAGTGTGTTACTCGATCAACTCTCGATCAATGTGTTCTCGATCAATTTTATACATGTGTTATTAATTAAATTGTACTAATAAATGTTGCTCAAGTGCTGTAAATCAAAGATCAAAGAAAGTTGATAAAGCCAACTTGCAAGTGAAAGGTAAACATGCTGTGTTTTACATCTTCTTTACATCATATGTCTTACACCGAACTGACTTGTGTCTGTGAATGCTGTATGTAAATGTATTGAGGTTTAAACTGTATTAATATTTGTGGTTTGCTTCAGTTTTGCTTGTATTGTTTATTATTGATTTATTGTACTGATGTCTTGCAAATAAAAGTCGATGCTATTCAACAGTTTATACATTGCTTTCATCAAGTGTGTATTATTGTTTGGGTACACCAGTATGGCCACCACTTCAATGTTTTGGTACCCCAATATGGCTACTATTTCATTGTTTTGGTACACCAATATGGCCACTATTTCATTGTTTTGTACACCAATATGGCTACTATTTCATTGTTTTGGTACACCAGTATGGCCACCATTTCATTGTTTTGGTACACCAATATGCCCGCTATTTCATTGTTTTGGTACACCAATATGGCCGCCATTTCATTGTTTTGGTACACCAGTATGGCCGCCATTTCATTGTTTTGGTACACCAGTATGGCCATCATTTCATTGTTTTGGTACACCAGTATGGCCGCCATTTCATTGTTTTGGTACACCAGTATGGCCACCATTTCATTGTTTTGGTACACCAGTATGGCTGCCATTTCATTGTTTTGGTACACCAGTATGGCCATCATTTCATTGTTTTGGTACACCAGTATGGCTGCCATTTCATTGTTTTGGTACACCAGTATGGCTACACTATTTCATTGTTTTGGTACACCAATATGGCCACTATTTCATTGTTTCGGTACACCAATATGGCGATTGACCACTATTTCATTGTTTTGGTACACCAGTATGGCCATCATTTCATTGTTTTGGTTCTATGGCTACCATTTCAATGTTTTGGGGCATGTACATCAGTACAGCCACCATTTATTTGTTTTGGTACACCAGTATGTTAGTTTTGTTCTTGGCATGGTTGCCATTTAGCAACTTCTTACTTTTACTCTGTCTAATGGCACATGATTTTATTTTTCAAGTGGAGACCTCCTGGTAATCTTGCCTGGTAAAGGGTTAATAGTTGCATAATGTTTACAGGAAATGATTGATAAATATTTTGTGTGCCCAGAATTCCCACCTTAATAATTCTGTTGGACAAATTCAAATTTTTCTTGACAACTATCCTAATAGCATTTGTTAGCACACAGGTTAGAATCATGGTGTATTGGATTATTTGCATAGCATAATCTTCCCATACCAGCCTGTACCACTGCCCAGTGCCCACTATTCAGTAGCCCGAGTTAACGCCTAGCGGGCGTCTTGTTTTGAATTTAAGATGTCTGCACCAAACTTTTGTTGCTGATCGAGTTAACCTAACTTCCAATGAATTTTGCTGTCTTATCTACTGGTGTGGTCCTCGAACTACCTAATTTTGAATTTAAGATGTCTGCACCAAACGTTTGTTGCTGAGTTAACCTAACTTCCAATGAATTTTGCTGCCTTATCTACTGGTTTGGTCCTCAAACTACCTAATTTTGAATTTATTATGTCTGCACCAAACTTTTGTTGCTGAGTTAACCTAACTTCCAATGAATTTTGCTGTCTTATCTACTGGTGTGGTCCTCAAACTACCTAATTTTAAATTTAAGTTGTCTGCACCAAACTTTTGCTGCTCATCAGTTAATCTAACTTCCAATGAATTTTGCTGTCTTTAATCTACTGCCTTGGTCTTTACCTGATTTGGCCTTTTGACTACCATTATTCTGCTCTGCCAAGATAATTGTGGACTGTTTTTGCCTTTTGACTACTATTATTCTGCTCTGCCAAGATGACTGTGGACTAATTTTCCTTTTTGACCACCATAAAATTCTGCACTGCCAAGATGACTGATTGACTGTGGACTAATTTTGCCTTTTGACCACCATTATTCTGCACTGCCAAGATAACTGATTGACTGTGGACTAATTTTGCCTTTTGACCACCATTATTCTGCACTGCCAAGATAACTGATTGACTGTGGACTGATTTTGCCTTTTGACCACCATTATTCTGCTCTGCCAAGATAACTGTGGACTGATTTTGCCTTTTTACTACCATTATTCTGCTCTGCCAAGATAACTGTGGACTGATTTTGCCTTTTGACTACCATTATTCTGCACTGCCAAGATAACTGTGGACTGATTTTGCCTTTTGACCACCATTATTCTGCTCTGCCAAGATGACTGATTGACTGTGGACTGATTTTGCCTTTTGACCACCATTATTCTGCTCTGCCAAGATAACTGTGGACTGATTTTGCCTTTTTACTACCATTATTCTGCTCTGCCAAGATAACTGTGGACTGATTTTGCCTTTTGACTACCATTATTCTGCACTGCCAAGATAACTGTGGACTGATTTTGCCTTTTGACCACCATTATTCTGCACTGCCAAGATAACTGATTGACTGTGGACTGATTTTGCCTTTTGACCACCATTATTCTGCTCTGCCAAGATAATTGTGGACTGATTTTGCTTTTTGACCACCATTATTCTGCTCTGCCAAGATGACTGTGGACTGATTTTGCCTTTTGACCACCATTATTCTGCTCTGCCAAGATAACTGTGGACTGATTTTGCCTTTTGACCACCATTATTCTGCACTGCCAAGATAACTGATTGACTGTGGACTGATTTTGCCTTTTGACCACCATTATTCTGCTCTGCCAAGATAATTGTGGAATGATTTTGCCTTTTGACCACCATTATTCTGCACTGCCAAGATAACTGTGGACTGATTTTGCCTTTTGACCACCATTATTCTGCACTGCCAAGATAACTGATTGACTGTGGACTGATTTTGCCTTTTGACCACCATTATTCTGCTCTGCCAAGATAATTGTGGACTGATTTTTCCTTTTTACTACCATTATTCTGCTCTGCCAAGATAACTGTGGACTGATTTGCCTTTTGACCACCATTATTCTGCTCTGCGAAGATAACTGTGGACTGATTTTGCCTTTTGACTACCATTATTCTGCTCTGCCAAGATGACTGTGGACTGATTTTGCCTTTTGACTACGATTATTCTGATCTGCCAAGATGACTGTGGACTGATTTTGCCTTTTGACCACCATTATTCTGCTCTGCCAAGATAATTGTGGACTGATTTGCCTTTTGACCACCGTTATTCTGCTCTGCCAAGATGACTGATTGACTGTGGACTGATTTTGCCTTTTGACCACCATTATTCTGCTCTGCTAAGATGACTGTGGACTGATTTTGCCTTTTTACTACCATTATTCTGCTCTGCCAAGATAACTGTGGACTGATTTTGCCTTTTGACTACCATTATTCTGCACTGCCAAGATAACTGTGGACTGATTTTGCCTTTTGACCACCATTATTCTGCACTGCCAAGATAACTGATTGACTGTGGACTGATTTTGCCTTTTGACCACCATTATTCTGCTCTGCCAAGATAATTGTGGAATGATTTTGCCTTTTGACCACCATTATTCTGCACTGCCAAGAAAGCTGATTGACTGTGGACTGATTTTGCCTTTTGACCACCATTATTCTGCTCTGCCAAGATAACTGTGGACTGATTTTGCCTTTTTACTACCATTATTCTGCTCTGCCAAGATACTGTAACTGTGGACTGATTTTGCCTTTTGACTACCATTATTCTGCACTGCCAAGATAACTGTGGACTGATTTTGCCTTTTGACCACCATTATTCTGCACTGCCAAGATAACTGATTGACTGTGGACTGATTTTGCCTTTTGACCACCATTATTCTGCTCTGCCAAGATAACTGTGGACTGATTTTGCCTTTTTACTACCATTATTCTGCTCTGCCAAGATAACTGTGGACTGATTTTGCCTTTTGACTACCATTATTCTGCACTGCCAAGATAACTGTGGACTGATTTTGCCTTTTGACCACCATTATTCTGCACTGCCAAGATAACTGATTGACTGTGGACTGATTTTGCCTTTTGACCACCATTATTCTGCTCTGCCAAGATAATTGTGGACTGATTTTTCCTTTTTACTACCATTATTCTGCTCTGCCAAGATAACTGTGGACTGATTTGCCTTTTGACCACCATTATTCTGCTCTGCGAAGATAACTGTGGACTGATTTTGCCTTTTGACTACCATTATTCTGCTCTGCCAAGATGACTGTGGACTGATTTTGCCTTTTGACCACCATTATTCTGCTCTGCCAAGATGACTGTGGACTGATTTTGCCTTTTGACCACCATTATTCTGCTCTGCCAAGATAATTGTGGACTGATTTTGCCTTTTGACCACCATTATTCTGCTCTGCCAAGATGACTGATTGACTGTGGACTGATTTTGCCTTTTGACCACCATTATTCTGCTCTGCCAAGATAACTGTGGACTGATTTTTCCTTTTGACCACCATTATTCTGCTCTGCCAAGATAACTGTGGACTGATTTTGCCTTTTGACCACCATTATTCTGCACTGCCAAGATAACTGTGGACTGATTTTGCCTTTTGACCACCATTATTCTGCACTGCCAAGATAACTGATTGACTGTGGACTGATTTTGCCTTTTGACCACCATTATTCTGCTCTGCCAAGATAACTGTGGACTGATTTTGCCTTTTGACTACCATTATTCTGCACTGCCAAGATAACTGTGGACTGATTTTGCCTTTTGACCACCATTATTCTGCTCTGCCAAGATAACTGTGGACTGATTTTGCCTTTTTACTACCATTATTCTGCTCTGCCAAGATACTGTAACTGTGGACTGATTTTGCCTTTTGACTACCATTATTCTGCACTGCCAAGATAACTGTGGACTGATTTTGCCTTTTGACCACCATTATTCTGCACTGCCAAGATAACTGATTGACTGTGGACTGATTTTGCCTTTTGACCACCATTATTCTGCTCTGCCAAGATAATTGTGGACTGATTTTTCCTTTTTACTACCATTATTCTGCTCTGCCAAGATAACTGTGGACTGATTTGCCTTTTGACCACCATTATTCTGCTCTGCAAAGATAACTGTGGACTGATTTTGCCTTTTGACTACCATTATTCTGCTCTGCCAAGATGACTGTGGACTGATTTTGCCTTTTGACTACCATTATTCTGCTCTGCCAAGATGAGTGTGGACTGATTTTGCCTTTTGACCACCATTATTCTGCTCTGCCAAGATAATTGTGGACTGATTTGCCTTTTGACCACCGTTATTCTGCTCTGCCAAGATGACTGATTGACTGTGGACTGATTTTGCCTTTTGACCACCATTATTCTGCTCTGCCAAGATGACTGTGGACTGATTTTGCCTTTTTACTACCATTATTCTGCTCTGCCAAGATAACTGTGGACTGATTTTGCCTTTTGACTACCATTATTCTGCACTGCCAAGATAACTGTGGACTGATTTTGCCTTTTGACCACCATTATTCTGCACTGCCAAGATAACTGATTGACTGTGGACTGATTTTGCCTTTTGACCACCATTATTCTGCTCTGCCAAGATAACTGTGGACTGATTTTGCCTTTTTACTACCATTATTCTGCTCTGCCAAGATAACTGTGGACTGATTTTGCCTTTTGACTACCATTATTCTGCACTGCCAAGATAACTGTGGACTGATTTTGCCTTTTGACCACCATTATTCTGCACTGCCAAGATTTATCAATTATTGGACGAGTCGGAGCAAAATATCATGATTTGTCAGTGGCGAGCTACTAGTTATTTGCCGATGCCGAAGGCAGAGGCAAATAACTAGTAGCGAGACACTGACAAATCATGATATTTTGCGATAGACGAGTTCAATAATTGATTTATCATTCATAAAATAGTTAAAAATTTGAAATGCCTGAAGTAAGAGGTCGCCACTCTTCTCTCTGTCTTCGGCATACTAAAATCTTCGTAAAACTTACTTTTTGTTGGCACGAGTCTTGCTTTTTATCTCACTAAAACTTCCTTTTCACTATTTCTTTTCTGAAGTACATTGTCGTTAAGGATGCTTCCAAATACTCTCGATTATTTCCTCGGATAGCTGAAGAACTAGCCGCCATGTTTACGAAAATTATTTGCCGTCAGCAGCGTTATCGCTAGTGCGCATGCTCATAAAATTATTTGCAGCAGAAAATTATTTGCACTCAGTTATTCGCAGGTAAATTAACCAATCAGAATGCGGGATAGAAACGAAATGAATGATAAAACTGATTGACTGTGGACTGATTTTGCCTTTTGACCACCATTATTCTGCTCTGCCAAGATAATTGTGGACTGATTTTGCCTTTTGACCACCATTATTCTGCTCTGCCAAGATAACTGTGGACTGATTTTGCCTTTTTACTACCATTATTCTGCACTGCCAAGATAACTGTGGACTGATTTTGCCTTTTGACTACCATTATTCTGCACTGCCAAGATAACTGTGGACTGATTTTGCCTTTTGACCACCATTATTCTGCACTGCCAAGATAACTGATTGACTGTGGACTGATTTTGCCTTTTGACCACCATTATTCTGCTCTGCCAAGATAATTGTGGAATGATTTTGCCTTTTGACCACCATTATTCTGCACTGCCAAGATAACTGATTGACTGTGGACTGATTTTGCCTTTTGACCACCATTATTCTGCTCTGCCAAGATAACTGTGGACTGATTTTGCCTTTTTACTACCATTATTCTGCTCTGCCAAGATAACTGTGGACTGATTTTGCCTTTTGACTACCATTATTCTGCACTGCCAAGATAACTGTGGACTGATTTTGCCTTTTGACCACCATTATTCTGCACTGCCAAGATAACTGATTGACTGTGGACTGATTTTGCCTTTTGACCACCATTATTCTGCTCTGCCAAGATAATTGTGGACTGATTTTTCCTTTTTACTACCATTATTCTGCTCTGCCAAGATAACTGTGGACTGATTTGCCTTTTGACCACCATTATTCTGCTCTGCGAAGATAACTGTGGACTGATTTTGCCTTTTGACTACCATTATTCTGCTCTGCCAAGATGACTGTGGACTGATTTTGCCTTTTGACCACCATTATTCTGCTCTGCCAAGATAATTGTGGACTGATTTGCCTTTTGACCACCGTTATTCTGCTCTGCCAAGATGACTGATTGACTGTGGACTGATTTTGCCTTTTGACCACCATTATTCTGCTCTGCCAAGATGACTGTGGACTGATTTTGCCTTTTTACTACCATTATTCTGCTCTGCCAAGATAACTGTGGACTGATTTTGCCTTTTGACTACCATTATTCTGCACTGCCAAGATAACTGTGGACTGATTTTGCCTTTTGACCACCATTATTCTGCACTGCCAAGATAACTGATTGACTGTGGACTGATTTTGCCTTTTGACCACCATTATTCTGCTCTGCCAAGATAATTGTGGACTGATTTTGCCTTTTGACCACCATTATTCTGCACTGCCAAGATAACTGATTGACTGTGGACTGATTTTGCCTTTTGACCACCATTATTCTGCTCTGCCAAGATAACTGTGGACTGATTTTGCCTTTTTACTACCATTATTCTGCTCTGCCAAGATAACTGTGGACTGATTTTGCCTTTTGACTACCATTATTCTGCACTGCCAAGATAACTGTGGACTGATTTTGCCTTTTGACCACCATTATTCTGCACTGCCAAGATAACTGATTGACTGTGGACTGATTTTGCCTTTTGACCACCATTATTCTGCTCTGCCAAGATAATTGTGGAATGATTTTGCCTTTTGACCACCATTATTCTGCACTGCCAAGATAACTGATTGACTGTGGACTGATTTTGCCTTTTGACCACCATTATTCTGCTCTGCCAAGATAACTGTGGACTGATTTTGCCTTTTGACCACCATTATTCTGCACTGCCAAGATAACTGATTGACTGTGGACTGATTTTGCCTTTTGACCACCATTATTCTGCTCTGCCAAGATAACTGTGGACTGATTTTGCCTTTTGACTACCATTATTCTGCACTGCCAAGATAACTGTGGACTGATTTTGCCTTTTGACCACCATTATTCTGCACTGCCAAGATAACTGATTGACTGTGGACTGATTTTGCCTTTTGACCACCATTATTCTGCTCTGCCAAGATAATTGTGGAATGATTTTGCCTTTTGACCACCATTATTCTGCACTGCCAAGATGACTGTGGACTGATTTTGCCTTTTGACCACCATTATTCTGCTCTGCCAAGATGACTGTGGACTGATTTGCCTTTTGACCACCATTATTCTGCTCTGCCAAGATGACTGTGGACTGATTTTGCCTTTTGACCACCATTATTCTGCTCTGCCAAGATGACTGTGGACTGATTTTGCCTTTTGACCGCCATTATTCTGCTGTGCCAAGATAATTGTGGACTGATTTTTCCTTTTGACCACCCTTATTCTGCTCTGCCAAGATGATTTTGGCCTTATTTTGCCTCCTGATTGCCATTCACTCATTGTGAAGATTTTGTTCCTCTGCTGTGGAAGAATGGTTTACAAGTTTGCTTCCTTTGCCATTTGATGTCTTCAAGTGGGTGCCTAATTAATTAGTTTTTCTGTCTTGTGCAGAAAAACTAATTGGTCAAGTATCTACCTTGAATAATACATGTATCTTTCATTTGAACTTGGTCTTGTAAGATTGGGCAGATACAGGTAAGTTTATGAACCTAGTTTACGGGTTGAGTTACAAATAGAGCATTCTGGCATTTGCTTGTTTAAAATTCTAATGAGCCTACTGGGATAGTTTTAATGATCATGATGCAGAAATACATGTACTACAGTATATTTACATTAGGTTTTTATTACTCATGTCCAAACTATATTTTGAATCACGTGAATACAGCTTTCTGTTCCTAAAGTATTTTGTCACTATAAATGATACACTTGTTTGTGATACATACGCTCAGACATCCAAAAAATATATGCAAAAATTTTACTTTATTTGCTTACTTCAATGTACACCCTATTATTTTACTTTATACATGTATAATACAGTAGGTACAGTATAAGTTGAGATGGGAATTCCTTTATGTTCTATGACATTATACTTGGAGATGCACTGAATCATCTTCGTCAAAAGGAGTATTACATTGTTACCTGAAGAACAGAAAATGTTAACAGTTTATTTAAGTCATCTAAAGGCACTCAAGTTATTGAGCAGTTAGTTTAGCTCTAATGTGTAATTAAACCATAGTTCTAATATATAATTATAATAAAGAATTGTTATCTAGAACAAAAATAGATAAAACTGTACAGTAATTAAATGCACAGTAATGGCAAGAACTTCAAAGTAGTCAAGAAGTTTTGTCTTTGGGCAGTGGCTGTCAAGATTTTCAAGTCTTTCAGTTCAAGCAGCTAGTTCAAGCTTTACTGTGTAATTAAATTACAGTTTTAATATAAACAATTATAATAATAAACAACTCTTAAAGTAAGAAATAAAACCAAAGGAGTAGCAAGAACTTCAAAGTTGTCAAGATGTTTTGTCTTTGGGCAGTGGCTGTCAAGAATTTCAAGTCTTTCGGCAGCTATAGTTCAAGCTTTACTGTGTAATTGAATCATAGTTTTAATATATAATATAATAATAAACATAAAACAACAATGAAAGTAAGAAATAAAACCATAATTAAATACAGCAATAGCAAGAACTTCAAAGTTTGTCAAGATGTTTCATCTTTGGGCAGCGGCTGTCAAGATTTTCAAGTCTTTCGGCAGCTAGTTCAAGCTTTACTGTGTATGTAAATCATAGTTTTAATATATAATAATAAACAACTATTAAAGTAAGAAATAAAACCATTATTAAATACAGGAATAGCAAGAACTTCAAAGTTTGTCAAGATGTTTCATCTTTGGGCAGCGGCTGTCAAGATTTTCAAGTCTTTCGGCAGCTAGTTCAAGCTTTACTGTGTATGTAAATCATAGTTTTAATATATAATAATAAACAACTATTAAAGTAAGAAATAAAACCATTATTAAATACAGGAATAGCAAGAACTTCAAAGTTTGTCAAGATGTTTCATCTTTGGGCAGCGGCTGTCAAGATTTTTAAGTCTTTCGGCAGCTAGTTCAAGCTTTACTGTGTATGTAAATCATAGTTTTAATATATAATAATAAACAACTATTAAAGTAAGAAATAAAACCATAATTAAATACAGGAATAGCAAGAACTTCAAAGTTTGTCAAGATGTTTCATCTTTGGGCAGCGGCTGTCAAGATTTTCAAGTCTTTCGGCAGCTAGTTTAAGCTTTACTGTGTATGTAAATCATAGTTTTAATATTATAATAATAAACAACTATTAAAGTAAGAAATAAAACCATAATTAAATACAGGAATAGCAAGAACTTCAAAGTTTGTCAAGATGTTTTGGCTGCTAGTTCAAGCTTTACTGTGTGTAATACTATGTAAATCATAAATTATATATGATATTCACACTTCATTGATTTCAACACTAATTCTCACACTAGAAGGAACCTCAAAGAAAATTTAGTAGAAAAAATGTTTAACAATTTTGTGTAGGTAGATTTCAGAACTAACAGTAAAATGGTGAGGCGCTAGGGTTATGTTATGGGCTAATATATGGGCTTTAGACATGCACAAACAACAAAATATACAACATTATGTGGAGACTACATGTAATTAAGGACAGTATAAAAATAGCTATTTAGATTTAAGTTAACATGTAGTTATTGTGAATAAATGTTTGAAATGCTGCGTGGAGACAGACCGTAAGCGTTTGTCTTCACTGTTGTGGTTATTATATTTAATATATATTTTTAATACTCGAACCAAATATTCACTGTAAAAAATTCAGTCCATAAATAATGGTATAGAGATTTGCAGAATCGCATACACGGGAACAGACAAATATACTTTACAAGCAACCAAATAAATATTGCTTACCTTGAAGAATTGGAGACTTTCTTCAAATAATTCGTTGTTTAGCAAGCTGAAATGTAAACTTTCTGCTCTATCGCTCCTTGGGTACTTAGTACCGCCATCTTGTAATCGAAAAAAATGTCGCAAGCCGCCAGAAACAGCGACGCGGCCGCGGCACTTGACGCCGAGGAATTACTGGGTCGAGGAAAAACTGGACCCAGACATTAACTCACTAGTCTCCCTCGCAGCCGTTGTTAGGGTCGCCGTCCCAAACTCGCTCCCCACCAGCGGCTGCTCACTTGAGCAACACATTCCATTCCCGTTGTATAATGAACCAATGAGATTACAGCATTGATCACTGCTAAAATTAAACGCGAGCCTTTTGCCGAGCGACGAGGCAAGCGTTGTTGTGTAAAGCTTGTTTAATCGAAAGCTAATATTTCGAAAAGTTTAGCTTAGAACATTACAAAATTTACGAAGAATAATGTTTTGACTATGTTCTTTCTGCCCATGCAAACAAAGGTGCGTAAAAGTCAATGTGAAGCGTGTGGGCATCAGAGAAATATTCAGTTGGCCGTGTTGACACACGGTGTGCTCAAATTACATTACCGAAGTCTGAAAATTATCTGCGTACCGCACGGCACTTGAAATCACGAATATTTTCAGAAGTATAGCTTAGAACTTCGCCGAATTTTTGAAGAATGCTATTTCGATTATCCTCTTTCACCACCTGCAGGTAAACAAGCGTTGAAGTTATGAGCGTCAGGATCAGGGAAATAAAAGATGTAAACACAAGCCCGACGGAAATGGGGTGAACAACAAGAGAGCGACTAGTTATAGTGTGTTTACTTGAAAGTTAATATTTCGAGTAGTTTAGCTTAGAAGTTCACGAAATTTACGAAGAATGGTATTTTAATTATGTTCTTGCCGCTCATGTCAGTAAATCCGTACGAAAACGTTTGAAAAGGCTACAAGTGTTTGTGAAATGTAGCAGGTCCAGCTAGCCTCATTCTCGGTCTCATTCGCAGACGTTCAGGTGTGCGTATTAAACTACCGGTCGAGAATATTGCTTCTTCTGCGTATTTTAATTTCTTTTCTTCAATGTTGTTCAAGCTAACCGAAGAAATCCTAAGACTTCGGGTGAGTTACTTGTTCTTGCATATTAAAAGCTTCACAAGCGGAGAAACCACAATAACATGGGCATTGGGGAATGGCCAGAAACCTTTGAGATTGTATCGGCGCTTGGTAAATCAGCTATTTACCACACTCGGTAGGAAAGTTTACAAACATCAGTATTCCCTTGGACAAATTGGACAACTGCTTTCCGTTGATAGGGATTAAGATCTTTTATTTTAAACGTTTTAAACGTAAATCACACACCTGCTCGCCATCAAAATACCGAGGCAAGGACATGCCAAGGTGAAGGTCGGCTTTCCAGATTTTGGAAGGCTTGCTCTGATTGGTCAGATGCGGGAATGGAATGTGTTGCTCGAGTGAGCAGCCGCTGGTGGGGAGCGAGTTTGGGACGGCGACCCTAACAACGGCTGCGAGGGAGACTATTAACTCACCTGAGTCTGGAGACTTTGAACGAACCTCGAACATTGCCTTATTGTTTTCATTCGTTTTGCAAAGTCTGTTTAGAGAAGTTTGTAAAACGCCATCGTGAGAAAGCAGCTGGTAAAGAGATTGAAGTATTCAACTGTCCGACATGTCGGTCAGAATTTAATCTGAAACCAAAAGATGAAGTGGCAGGAGTAGATTACCCCCCCCCCCCCCCATCCAGGATCGGAAGTGACGTCACGCTATGAACCGGAAGTAAATGTGTATGACGTCAGCACTTATTTAGCCCCCATATGATGTCATCAGCGTACGTACGCGTACGTACAGTACGTACAGCACAACCAGGATCGGAAGTGACGTCATAGGGGTGTGCGCACAGGCTCCCCATAAATTCTTTTTTTTCGGAATAAAGAACACAATGCTTATAGTTTTCATAGAGATAACATTAATACTATATAAATATGGATACGAAGATTACGGAATGCCGAACTATAGCCGAACTAACGAGTTTGGAAAACATGTATGTCTTGAGCGAGTATGAACAGGGTTTAGTGTTTGAGAGGAAAGTGGAATTAATTACTCGTTCGCTCGAGTGGGGAGTCGAAAATGAACAACTTGGGTTAACAGCGAACCTTACGGATTCCTGGACACCAGAACAAAGACAAGAAGATGAGCAGGTGCTCATGAGCAGTTATGAGCACTTGCTCATTTGCTCATAACTGCTCTGAGCACTTGCTCATTTGCTCATAACTGCTCATGAGCACTTGCTCGTTTGCTCATAACTGCTCATGAGCACTTGCTCGTTTGCTCATAACTGCTCTGAGCACTTGCTCATTTGCTCATAACTGCTCATGAGCACTTGCTCATTTGCTCATATGGCCCGATCAGGCCCGATGGCCCGATTGCTGACTAGACGTCTAAATGTTATTTTATGAGTTATATTACACGCGCTTGCGAATCAGAGAACTTCATTTCGAAACATGCCACGAAGACGTAAAGATTGTCCCTTATGTGGGAAACAAAGTTTGGTAAAGCTATTCAACCATTTGGCTGATGTTCATCAACTTTCTCGCGAGAAAAGGCAGCCATATCTTACTCAAGCAAGATTAAATGCGTTAGAGAATGATCGACAAAAACCGGTTGCTAAAGTTGAAATAACTATAGAAAGCATGGACGAAAGAAATTCCTAATCCAAAAATCAAGTGGTGTTTATTAATAAGGACTTTCCGCCCTACTCGTCATTTACAGGTTGTCTGAGCTGAAAGAATGAGCTGCCAATATTGTGGGAAAATGTTTAGTAAAGGCTATAATCTAAGACGGCACGAAAACGATTATTGTCCGTCAAGGGAATACACTGACACTGAGGAGCCTGATATGGAATCTGATGAAGAAATGTCAAGCTCGTCGTATGATGAAAACAGTCAGAGGTCCGAAGATGATGGTGAAATAAAGGAAGAGATTGATCCTTGGGCAACCATGATTGACGATGCAAAAGTGACGGTTCGGCCAGAATATGATGAACTATTAAAAACGTTGCAAATGGAAGGGCAAGAAGAAAGTGTAGCTAAGCAGAAAGCCTTTGAAAAAATTCTCCCTGAACTTCAGAAAGAATTCGCTGACGTTTACGTGGATAATTTACGTTGGATGAAAGCACTTAAAAAGGATCCTGTGCATGGAAAGATCATGGAAACGAAGCAGACACTTGTGAACGAAGACTCGTTTGATCCTGATGAAGCTTTATCTGCAGCGGTTGACAAAAGAAAGTTTCTTTTGAACCAGCTTTTAGAAGATCAAGGACGTTTTTCAGATAGTGATGATGATCAGTCGATGTAATGCTTATGTGAAATAAAAATTTATCAAAATTGTATTGTGTCTTGTTTCATTTTTTAAGCAATAATAAGTCCTTGAAGAAAAAAAATGTACACCAGAATTAACCTGTACCTTCTATCGGGCCATCGGGCCTGATCGGGCCATATGAGCAAATGAGCAAGTGCTCATGAGCAGTTATGAGCAAATGAGCAAGTGCTCAGAGCAGTTATGAGCAAATGAGCAAGTGCTCAGAGCAGTTATGAGCAAATGAGCAAGTGCTCAGAGCAGTTATGAGCAAATGAGCAAGTGCTCAGAGCAGTTATGAGCAAATGAGCAAGTGCTCATGAGCAGTTACGAGCAAATGAGCAAGTGCTCAGAGCAGTTATGAGCAAATGAGCAAGTGCTCATAACTGCTCATGAGCACCTGCTCATCTTCTTGTCTTTGTTCTGGTGTCCAGGAATCCGTAAGGTTCGCTGTTAACCCAAGTTGTTCATTTTCGACTCCCCACTCGAGCGAACGAGTAATTAATTCCACTTTCCTCTCAAACACTAAACCCTGTTCATACTCGCTCAAGACATACATGTTTTCCAAACTCGTTAGTTCGGCTATAGTTCGGCATTCCGTAATCTTCGTATCCATATTTATATAGTATTAATGTTATCTCTATGAAAACTATAAGCATTGTGTTCTTTATTCCGAAAAAAAAGAATTTATGGGGAATTTGATGATATCGCGTACGTACGCGAACGTACGCAAAAATAATGACGTCAGCCTGTGCGCACACCCCTATGACGTCACTTCCGATCCTGGTTGTGCTGTACGTACTGTACGTACGCGTACGTACGCTGATGACATCATATGGGGGCTAAATAAGTGCTGACGTCATACACATTTACTTCCGGTTCATAGCGTGACGTCACTTCCGATCCTGGATGGGGGGGGGGGGCGGGGGTAATCTACTGACGTTATGTCGTTGGTTCTGTACAAACACGTGCGTACGTGCGCCCGTTTGTGCACCTTTTTCCTTCTGCCTCAGAAGGGATAGATAATTTGTCTTCTTCCTGAAGGATAGACCGTTCTATCGCGGTCAACTTGGCGTTAGCCATTGCTGTTACTTTCTTTGCTATGAGTACAGCAATGTCGTGGTCGTGCTGTGCCTTTATGGCCGCTTTACTCCGTTCTTCTCAGCTTCGAATTGTCTCCTCTCGATCTCTTTCTCGGCGATCAACTAAGAGATCGTACTCCGCTTGCTGGTTTGCTGCTGCTGCTTCTTCTGCGAGAGCTTTCATTCTTCTTGCTGAACATGAAGATGTATGCGACGACCAGGCTCTGGCAGAGCGTCCCGAACGTGTAGAACCTCTGGGTGGGGAACCATCCTTTTCGACAATATCGCTGAGTTTTCCCACAGCCTTAGCTATTGCATCACAGACAAGTTCGATTAGCTTTTGACCGTTCTCCCGAATACCTGGTGCGATGTCGGTCGATAGGTCCCATCTGTCTTGTAAGAAGACGTTTTCCATATCGGTCCACGATATTTTGGTATGCTGATTTAATCGCGGCTATAATCGCCGCCAATGAGGCTAACGCTGCTGGCGTCGAAGAAAATCATAGGGGAACCCCTAACGCTGTCGATGGCCCACAGTATACACTCGTCTCCTTTCTAAATGCTATTGCCTTAGACCCCAGAATATTGATGCTTTGCAAACCTCGTCAGGGACTGGTGATGTTATCTCTTTCGCCTCCACTTCCACGTTCGTCTCAGCTTCTCCAGATAACGAACGAAGAGCTTCTGATATTGTACTTCTTTTAGAAATATCCAAATGCTACGGTGGTTATATGGTGGCAATAGTGGTGCGATGGTTATGGTGCTAGAGGTGGTAATGGTAGTGGTGGTGGTTGGTGGTGATAATGATGATGGTGTTGGTGTTGATGATAGCGGTGTTGATGTAGTAGTGATGATATAATGATAACACCGTAAACTTAATAACAGTAAAATTATACTTTTCATAAGTGTCACCATAATGTAATATAATTTAATTCATTCATTCGTTCGTTCGTTCGTTCGTTCGTTCGTTCGTTCGTTCGTTCGTTCGTTCGTTCGTTCGTTCGTTCGTTCGTTCGTTCGTTCGTTCGTTCGTTCGTTCGTTCGTTCGTTCGTTCGTTCGTTCGTTCGTTCGTTCGTTCGTTCGTTCGTTCGTTCGTTCGTTCGTTCGTTCATACCCAGCTATTGTGAGACTAGCCTGCTATCACAGACCCTATTTTTCTCCCATATAACACAAGCGGTTTTATTTACATGTACGATTACACTTAATGCATTAATGCTTACTACGAGCATACGGAGAAAAGCTATTTCTAAATGAACCATTTTATTGGCTGAAAGTCATCACGTGCTCGGTGCTCCGCCCTCGCGTATTTTCGGAGAGTATTCGGCTCGCTCGTCGGGGGCTCATATCGTCAGCGGTTTTATTGAACTCGGCGACTCGCACAAACAGCCGATCCGAACGTTGTTACCTAATAAACTACTAGATAGATATTATATACACATTGTATCCAGTAAGTTATTGGAAATTGTTTAATAAGGAGGTTATTAATGAAACCCTTCCCCCCCCGAACCCCCTAACCCTAATCTCAAAAATGTGAATTTCCCGGGGGTAACCCTAACTTGAAAAGTGTCGGGGGTTTTTTTTTAGGCGCTCAGGTCAGCAGACCCTACTTTTTCCTCGCAAAGTGGGAGAAAAATAGGGTCTGCTATAGCAGGCTATTGTGAGACCGGTTATATTGCGGTGTTTAGCATTTTGAAATGTAGGAATAAATCACATCGTTGAATGCATCTTTAAGTGTAATCGTACATGTAAATAAAACCGCTTGTGTTATATGGCCTTGCTTTACACGTTACAACCCAGGGCCGGTAGGCAGGAATTTTTGTGACTACCGCTGACCTGTCAGCGACAATGTCGGCGAAATCTTGCTTGCTTGAGTGTCTTGGACATAGATATAGGAGACCTAGATTGCTGACTCGGCTGAAGAGGCGCGCCAAATTTGAAAATCCAAGATGGCGGCTCAACCGGTCAAAAATCATAGACAGTGCATAGGAAAAACGAGGTTTTTCGCATTTTACGTCCGCCCACTGTTTCCGATCCCGTTCGACCACCTTTTTTTGGGAAGAACTACCTATTGTGAAGGTCTTGGATGAAAATCGTACAATTTGAGTGGAATTAACAACAAAATAATCGATCGTTAAATGTTGCCGAAACAGTCACTTGCGGTCAGTTGGTCGGTTCGAGACATTTCTGGCCGAAAATAAAGGTTTTGGTTAGTTTTGAGGTGTTGGAAGATTCTAGGACGTTCTGTGTAAGATACGAGATGGAAAGCTTACGTGTTAGTCAGTTAGTGGACAAACAGATAGCGATCTGTCCTCAGCAATTTTCACTATTTTGTAGAATATAGTTATACACTACGCATTAACTCCAGTGAACATTTTACTATCTAATTAGCTTCTTTTAAACACGAAGTATTATATACATCTTTTCGTTAAAAGACAGAATTTTACTTCAACAAGTACATTTAACCCAAAATTAGCTTTCTAAAGCATATTATACTATACAATCTGCAGCAGCAATCAGGTGAAAGTTCCAGTTCTATATCTCTGATTGGCAAACAAAAAACATTTAACGATCGATTATTTTGTTGTTAATTCCACTCAAATTGTACGATTTTCATCCAAGACCTTCACAATAGGTAGTTCTTCCCAAAAAAAGGTGGTCGAACGGGATCGGAAACAGTGGGCGGACGTAAAATGCGAAAAACATCGTTTTTCCTATGCACTGTCTATGATTTTTGACCGGTTGAGCCGCCATCTTGGATTACTCATGTTGGCGCGCGCGTGCGCTATAAATTATATTACAGCCAGCAATCTAGGTCTCCTATATCTATGGTCTTGGACCTCACTTACGTCATACTCGACAGCTATCGTCGGATATTCGGCACGATCGCCATATAGTCGAGAAGATCGCCATTGATCGCCAGGTATTCGAGAAGTACTCGAGTTGTTTTCGTGGGGAATAAACTAAAGTGAATCCCGTCTTTGCATTTTGGACAGTTTTGATTTTTGAAAAGTGTTAATGATTACTTTGTAAATCTTTTCTTCTTGGAACGGTTTCTGTCATTGATTAGCTTTATACAAGGTAAGAAATAGTTTCAAAACTGTGACGTTGTTTATCTTATATACTATATATAAAATCTATAAATACTTGGTCCGTCGTACTTCGGTACTTATATAGCAGTACTAGAAATATTCAGCTTATAAAGTTCGCTAGAAGTTGGGCCTTCAACTGTGTCCTGTTTCAAAGCTCTTCTTTTATCGAAGAAATTGTCAATTTGAAATTGTCGTTTTGAGTTTAAGTTTCATTTTGGTTGAATTGTGTGTTGTACATGTGTATATAGTGAGAAGTGTGTTTTAACCAACTTCGAGCTAGCCGCTAGGTGTTTAATTAATATTAGATCAAACACAACTTTCGAATGTTTCTTGATCAAACAAATCAGGAAATGAATCAGTTGTCAAATAAATCAGTATTTTAAGATGAGTTTGAGGTAAGAGTTGACTTAATCTATCTAAGCGCATGTTTATCACATATCCAACCTTTGTCTCGCTTATGATTTTCCTATATGTTTGGTTTATAAATTATTAATGATTTGGTAATGATTACAGTGCCCTGTATTTACACTATATACATGTATATAAGAAATTTATGCTCACAAGATATCTTGGCTGTTATATCGACATTACAAAACCTTGACTTGGTGCTTTGTTTTCTTGTTTTAGGTGTTATTCAATATCTTGTATAATGAAATTAAGAAACCAAAGTTTGTACACACCAGAGCTGCTACAGCGGTCTGACCGCAGAATAGTAGATACACCAGAAGTCTGACTCTTGTGAAAGTACTAAAATATTCTATAATTTGGTGTCTAAGTGTCACCCAATTGTACATTTTGATAAATTGTTGAAAAGCTATTGTGAGCTGTTGGGAAACTTAAAGCCTCGAATATGTTGAAAGCCTTGAAATGAAGAAATATATCTGTTGAAACTACAATACTACAATACAAGTATTATACTGTCTTATTTAAAATACTAGCAGAATCACAAAATATTAATGATATGCATAACACTTGAATGCCACTGACAGCATATTTATGACGGGTAAAATGTCGTTTTGGAACACAATGTTGATGATCTGGGGTGATTAATTCTTTGAAAGTTTTCATGGTGATAATGTAATATAGATTATTTTTGTGGAAACACCAAGTAAAATATTTATTTCCTAAGCTTAGACCTGAGTCAACATGCCGAAAGCTCAGCAAATAAATATTTTACATGGTGTTTCCACAAAAATAATCTATATGATCTAGGGTGAGTTGTACAAAGTTGAGATAAAGAACAGCACTAATCATGCTTTGAAAACCTAATATAAAATTTTATCCACTGAATACGTGTAGTTATGTATCATAGTGCTGTTCAGTGGATAAAAGTTAAATTGGGTTGTTCAAAGCACCACTATAGTGGTTCTCTAGCTAGGATTTATCCACCAGATGAGCTATCCGGGCTTCGTACAAAAACCTGAATTTTACAAGTTCGCTTCATGTAAAACTTTGGGGCATGCTTATAATGCTAACATATGCTATGCCATATATTAATATATGGAAACAGCCAGTAAAGATGTATGTATAGTATGTGCCATGTTCAAATTGGCAACACATGTATAAAATGATTTAAAATAACTCTTTTTTTGTGTGTGTCTGTGTACTTTTCACACATTTTCATGCATTGCTTCTTAAGTCTATATCTCTCTGTGCTTAATAGCGGTAGTCACCTGTACGCATTGCGTACCTATTTTTAGTAAGAGTGGCAGAGCTTACTGCCCAATTTCTAGGGGGATCCGGGGGTATGCTCCCCCGGAAAAATTTTCAAATTTGAGTCTCTGAAATGGCATTTCCCGCGATCTGACATATTTGAGCAAACAAATATTTTAGGGTTAACATATTTTTTAAGACATATTCTGAAAGATTTTGTCTAAAACTACAGTATTACATATTCACAAAGACAACTAGCTACAGTCATTTGCAACTCACTTTTCACCAAAATGTTCAGAAGTTTGTTACGAAGTTCAAAGTTCGTTTTGAACTACGCAATTGATTGCCGGATACTAGGAACCAAGAAAGCAAGAAGTCAATCAAATGCATAGTTTAAAACGAGCTTTGAACTTCCCAACAAACTTACGAACTTCGGAACGAACATCCGAACATTTCGGTGAAAAGTGAGTAGCAAATGACTGCAAAATAATTACTCTAACGGGATAAAGAGCGAACGCAACGCGAAAACTCATTGTCAGAGTTATGATATTAAACGACTAGTTCTTTATTCTGTGACTCTGGGAACAAATTAGCCTGCGTGCAGACGCTTACGAAAAATAGGTACGCAATGCGTACATGCGGATACTGGTATTTATTTGGCCTACAGATGATTGAACAACTTAAATTGTTCACTAAAACATACTTAAAATGCTTGATAACCTTGCAACATATCAGCATATGCTCTCGCGTATCATCTAGAATCGACAATAATTATTAATTTTTAAATTCCCTTAATAACTTAACAATAATGCTTAATTCTAGCCCTTACTTAAACTCCAACCCAATCCCTAACCCAAGCCCGGTCCCAACCCTAATCTTAACTCTAATCTTAAAATGACAATTTTATAGGTAAATTGGGAAAAACAGGAAACCCGATCGCTAATCGCATTGTTAAAATAATGTGATAATATATACAGTCAGATTTTAGACTCTGGCAACGCGCTTTTTGAATAAGTATTTTATACGCCTACATGTAACTCAAGCAGTACCAAGTACAGTGATTTCTGCGTATATACAGACAATCAGACATATAGCTAAGACATCTTTGCCAAGGGCCTAACATGTCAACAGTACACTTGAAACATTAGTTAAAACATGAAACGCGGTCCCTATAATCGCACTAAAAAATATGATACTTATATCGCTTTAATTCCGCTCGAGTGTCAACACAATAAGCGTGTGATCATCCAACACGTACAGGTATATTCGAATTGAAGCATTAGAGCCGGCGCAAAGAACAGCCTGAAAATTTCTGCTTGTGAATTATAGTTAAACATCTCGGCCCAGCGCTTATCATGTTAACACTTCAAATATTAATTCAAAGGCTATTCAGGTTTCAGAAATATTGATTCGAACGGTTTAACATTCTTGTCTGAGCAAAAACGTTATAAATGGACTATACCCCTCTGCCTTCTTTTTCCCTTCAACATGTACTCTTACGTCTCACCTATAGAAATAACAATAATCGTTAATTTCTAAGGATTAACCCCAATCTGGGCAATCTCTACCCCCTAATACTAAAATGTTTGAACTCACGGTTAGGTAAATCGGTAAAAAAATAGCTAAAGAATATGATATTTTTATGTTTTAATATGTCTATGTTTTAGACTCTGGTAAGTGGTAACATATGCATTCATGCGTCTCAGTAAATCAATATTCAACGCGTTTTTTGAATAAGTATTGAATACGTCTACATGTAACATAAACAATGCCAAGCACGATGGATTTTTCTGCGTGTAAACTTATAGCTAAAACATCTTGGCCGAGCGCCTATAAACACGTAAACACTTGAAACATTTAATAGTTAAAAGGGCATTCAGATTTCAGAAAGATCTTTAATCCGAAGCCAAACAAGCGCTCACACTGTTTCTTCGTCCTTGGAAAGCTTGTCGTTTAGGCGACAAAGTCGAAGCGCGTTCTGGAAATATTTAGTAACACCTTGTATGGTTTTATTACGTGATGCTGTACCGAACACGAGAAAGTATTGCATGTAAATGTGCAGTCACTGCGCGCTTGTATTTATAGTATAAAACAACAGTACATACATACATACACACATACACACACACACACACAACCGCGCTCTTGACATAGCGGATATGGTTTAGCAACCAGTATCCGCAAAAACATATCCTCCAATGGAAATATAGCCTGAGTATCAGCCGGTTTTTTAGGGGAGGAAGCGGGCGGGCGAGTGAGCGGGCGGCACTGAGAAAACCCCGAAAAAACCGGCTGCTACGCAGGCTAATGGAAATATAAATCGGAATATTGGAATAGATAAACAATCACAGCAGGATATTACATAGTTTACCGTGAAATAAGGAATCGTATTACCATTTACTGACAATTGACTATTGTGAAAGTGAAACCGAAAGAAAGATTTCCAAGACCTGAACTGTTCCAGTTTCGTTTGCTGATTAACTTTACGAGAAACTACTACACTTTTTGAAGAAAACGTTGTCTACAATGGCTTCTTCTCCAACAGACGTCGTTCCAGTTGATCAACTAGAATCCTTACTCGTATGTTCCGTTTGTCTGGAGACTTTGAACGAACCTCGAACATTGCCTTATTGTTTTCATTCGTTTTGCAAAGTCTGTTTAGAGAAGTTTGTAAAACGCCATCGTGAGAAAGCAGCTGGTAAAGAGATTGAAGTATTCAACTGTCCGACATGTCGGTCAGAATTTAATCTGAAACCAAAAGATGAAGTGGCAGGAATGGCGAGCAGTCATTTTATCAGAAATATGTTGGACGTCATGGCGATTCAACGACGAGCAAAGATTTCTAAATGTTCTCGTTGTCAAGAGCCAGCCGTTAGTCGATGCACAACCTGTGAGATGTTCATGTGTGAAAAGTGCCTCGCGTCTCACGAAAGCTGGCCAAGCAACAAGAAACACACTGTGTTATCAATAAACGAGTTGAGTCAACCTGAGAACCAAGCAAAGATCAGAGCAAAACTCTGCTGCAAAAAACATGAGAACAAGACCCTTAAGTTCTATTGCGAAACATGTAAAGAACTTGTCTGCAGATATTGCATGGATTTTCAACATGTACGTCCAGATCATTTATGTTTGCCACTCGTAGAAGTAGCTGAGAAGCAAAGAGAAGTATTAGCATCGCGTTGTACAATCTTAGAAGAAAGTATGAAGGAAGGCAACGACACATTAGAGTTGATATCAAATGCCAAACAGTCTCTGGAAGACAATGCAAAGAAAGCAAAGAAAGACATCACTCGACAGAAAGAAGAAGTTTTAAAAATCTTAACCCAAAAGCTGGAAGAGAAAGCTAAACTAATGATGAATGAAGTGGACATGAAATACAAAGAAACTCACGAACCACTTGTGGAACAAGAAACCGAAGTGAAACGTCACGTGGATAAAGTAAAAGGTTCTTTCAATCTAGCCAAGAACCTTCTTGAGAAAGGCAACGATGAAGAAATCCTTTCGTCGCAAAAGATGATTGAAGCGAATATAGAAAGGATGAAACAAGAGCGACCACGGAGTATGAAACCTGTTCATGATGGCAACATTGAATATCAAAGCACCCCAATCAACGACAATGATGTTACGACGTTGTTGGACAAACTGGGAAACGTTGGTAAGATTATAACTAAAAAGAAATTAAAATTAACTAAAGGTAGATGGTACTCTTAATGTGTTAGTTGATTCAAGCTCAGATAAAACCTTCACAGGGTCTGACTTTTGAGGTACTTCTTTATGTTACCTGCGCAGTGCGCCTACAGTAACCTAACTACTGTTTAATTTTCAAACTCTACAGTCTGCACACAGGGGAGCAAAGCCTCATATATATTCGATAAATTTCATAAATATTCAACAAATGCACGAAAAGCATGGATTTCCCAACAAATTGACTATTCTGACATGGAGGTGGACCACGGTGGCACTGTCACTGTCTGGTCCAAACCATTTCTGTAGACCTTTTAGTATATATAAGTCAAGTATGTAGCCTGTAAACTGTCTCTCAACTTCATTAATAATTGATGAACCAAAAACAAAGGAAATTAGTACCGGATATATCGGAGAAAGAAATTACATAAATTAAGCCAACTTTCACCTCTATTTTCTCTCAAAATACTGATTTGTTTGAGAAGCTATATCATACACTCGGAAGAGTGTTTCATCAGGATTCCAAACACCCTGAAATTTGTTCAGAAACCTTGGCTTTGCCTCGGTTTTCAACAGAAGTCTCGGTGTTTGGAAATCCTGATGAAACACTCCTGCTTGTGTATGATACTGTATATAACTTCAGGGCAATTTTTGTTGGTCGGAGTTACATGCATTTTATATTCTCCCATTACAGGCTATGATTCATTGTCAATCTGCAATGGCTAATAAAGGGCCTATTATAAGATGAGTAGTAACTTAGAACCTAATACAAGTGAGAATTTGCAATAACAACACATTTATTCTCTGTTGCTGAGCTTTTAACCTGTCAACTCAAGCCTTCATCAGAGCAAATGCCAACATCGTGTTGGCTCAGGTCAAACAAAACAACTCAGCACTTTTATTACAATTTGTCACCACACAAACATTTAAAGAATTAACTTAGATCCTGTTTATATGACCCTATTTATATCACCAGGACATCTATTGACAGATACATGTAAAATCATTTAGCAACTTAGACAAGATAAAAGAATAGGGGAGCTGTTTTTGCCTAAGCTCCAGTGGGAATGGGTTAATCATACTGTACGTAATTTACTTTCTTATCTAGCATGTCATCCTGCAGCAGTTCCTTGTGAATTATGTAATACCTCAATTATTTTGAACGGTCATTTGGAATATGGTAAACAAATGGTAGAATGGTTGGATGATCAGTTTCAATGGCGTCTTTGTTATCGAGCTGGCAGAGATGGATGGCGTGTACAAGATTTTCACAGATGTTGTGACAATAAGGGTGCTACAGTGACTTTAGCAAAAGTTGGAGATTATATTTTTGGTGGATATACGGACCAGAACTGGCATGGAGGTAAAGTTCTTGACTTCAAAGATGTTCAAAAATGTTTCAACACCATACTGTACTATAAAAGAGATTTATAAATAATCTTTATCATCATTTTCTCTGGAGTTAGTCTGCACAGCTGTGCTCTAGTTCTATACTGTACCCCAGCTACTCAGGTCACCCTCAATAAAGTAATTTAGCAATAAAATAATCAGTGGTGTAGGAAGCAAGTTGATGTTGGAAGGGAACAACTTCAAAACGGTATTTTGTTGGGAAGTGGAGCTTCATTCAAAAGGAAACTTGAGGCAACATGTTTTATCATTAACATTTAAGGCACTTCACTATTGCCAAAATGGCCCTTTATAACATTTTTTTTTTTGGGGGGGGGGGGGGGGGCATGCCTATCTGTCCCCACCCAGTTCCTACAGGCTTCATCCCTGAAAATAATTTCAAGAAGTGAAATAAATGAAATGTTGGGTTTTTTATTCCATACAGTTATACTGAATATGAACAAAATTTACTAGAATAAAATCTTAATTTAGAAGTTGAACTTCCTTCGATATTTTCGTATTTTATATCAAAAATGTAGAATAGTGTTCTGCTAAAAGATGAATTCAATGGCAGAACGTTTTAAATTTTTAATTGTCTTGGTTTAAAAATGTGTTTTAAAGTTAATGACAAAGTAAATCAAATATGATGAACACATGGAGTAAATGTTTTACATTTTATTTTAGGTCAACAATGGAAACAGTCCAACTCCTCGTTTTTGTTTTCATTAAAAAACAAAGACAACATACCTGCATTTAGATGCAATATTCACGACAAGCAACATGCAATCTACAGCTCTCCTAACCACGGACCACTCTTTGGTGCAGGTCATGATCTATTCATCTGTAGTAACTCCAATCTCAATCAACAATCATCCTCCAACCTTGGCTACACATATCAAGCACCCCCAGGATACCAATACAATACTGCACAAACCAAATCTCTTCTGGCTGGAAGTTACAAGTTTACTCCAACTGAAATAGAAGTATTTTACTGAGTAGTACCGCTGAACACATTGCACACTCACATCAAAATACAAACCAAAAAGGGATTTCCAACTATTTGAACCAGTTGGCACCAAAATATTATCAAATGTTGTCTATTTTGAAAATGCCTTGTAAGAAATTTAAAAATAATTTACTTTTCCAAAAGATTACGTACAGGGTAAAAGATATTTTACCATGAGTGGCGCCATCTTGAACTATGTCAAGGACTGCTAGACCTAATTGTTTTAATGTTTGGGTTTTTTAAATTTATGTAAATCTAAAACTCTGAAACATCGAAATTTGAGAGGAAAAAGCCACAAAAATATATATTTCCCTCTAAAACATTTTGCAGTGTCTGATATTTGTGCTTTATTCTCTAGTTCCTTGCATAGCCCTAGTGTTACTCTTGAGTATTGAAAAGTATTAGACAGACCACATTTTTCAAGTGTAAAAATTATCAGCACTAACACAAATCTACACTGCAAAATGATTTAGAGGAAAAACGTTATTTTTCACACCTCTCAAATCTTAATATGTATTTTACTCTGGGCTGACGTCAGATGATTTTACTCATCACTGGGAAAATCCACCGACGAGAAAGAGTTAAAGAAAAACACGAAAACAACCAGGGAAGAAATTAGTTTGCTGACCTCACAGTCTCATTGTGAAAATACTAATCCTAACCCTTGATCCTAACCTAATCTAACTGTCATATATAATCCGTAATTTATTTGATTGAGTGATGACGTTGAATCATGTGATTCACAACATGCATGAATGGAATCGAATGTTGATAGTTAGTGTACTTGTGACCTTTACCAAGTAATGGTAAAACGATTAAAGGATGAGAAATAGAAAGTCGAGGTATTATTCGAATCATTACATGGCGCCCAACGTGGGGCAGTGAAGTATCAACATGAGCGACAATGTAGCGCGGGCACGCGCGATCCGTGGTGGAAATCGTGGAGTAATGACCAAGTTGAGCAAGGAGGCTGAAGAGTTACTTGCCACTGGTCAAAACCAAATCATTAAAGACCAAAGCTGTCAAAAGCGGTTGAGGGTCATAGCCGAATTGTTGGGAGAGAAACTAACATTAGTTAAGTCTCTGGATGACGAAATTAATACGAAATGTGAAGTCGCCGACATAGAAAACGAAATCGAAGAATCCGATATAATCAATTCACGAATTATGGAAGTGCGAAGAGCCATTTTGGAAGCGACCAGTCAACGGGTGTGTTCGAACGACAAGGAATTTGTACCTAATAACGACAACGTGCCAGCTGTAGAAAACACTGGAAATACGAATGGAGACATGATGGAGGCTCCGAGTAGCGATATTGATGAAAATTTGGCCGACCCGATTATAGAAATTCAACCCGACGCGACTATTGATTCTGCATTACATGGCCCTCATGCAACCCACAGGAATTCCAGGTATGTCAGCCACATCTTCATTGCCCTTTAATAATAATGCTAACCAGTACAATCCTCACCAAACACGATCAAGATTACCAAAGCTAGTTCTACCTAAATTTAGAGGGGAAGTTACACATTGGCAAGGCTTTTGGGACAGCTTTAACAGTTCTATCCATTCAAATTCCCATTTAAGTCCAATCGATAAGTTCAATCATCTCAATTCCCTGTTGGAGGGTCAAGCACTACGCGCTATTCAAGGTTTAACACTTTCAGATGCGAACTATCAGGCTGCCATCGATATTTTGCATAAGCGTTTCGGCAAGACGCAACACATTATTTCCACGCATATGGATGCGCTTCTCAAAATACAACCTTGCAATAGCGAAAGAGCATCTCAACTTCGATCTGTTTACGATAAAATTAGCATAAACGTCCGAGGTTTACAGGCACTCGGAGTTGACCCCAGTCAATACGGGAGTCTGCTAATACCCGTGATCATGTCCAAACTCCCGCCAGATGTTCGGCTTTTGGTCGCGCGAAGCGTCACGCTAGAGGTCTGGAAAATGTCAGAGCTATTAGATGTAATCTTAAAGGAAGTCGAGGCGCGTGAGATAAGTGATAATGTCAAGACACACGACGCAGATAAGGGCAATATCCTGCCGAGAAACCGGACGCCAACGTCAACAGCTTTAATTAGTAAGGATGTCCCACGCGTCAGAGGAAATCAGATTAAATGTGCGTATTGCTCTGGAATGCATTATTCTGCTTCGTGCGAACGCGTGACAGAACGCTCGGCTCGCTTAGAATGTCTAAAGAGAGATCGAAGATGCTTTGTTTGCTTGAGGGTCGGTCACAGAAGCGATCAATGTAAGGCTAACAAAAACTGTCGACGTTGTCATGGTAACCACCATCAGTCAATTTGTAATCAAATAACACCAAATGCTCCGAATTCCACTATCCACCGTAGGGGATAACGACCCCGGCAGTCAACCCACTTCAACAACAAGCAACGTTGCGCATAACAACGCCGAAGGCGAAGAAGAGTTTGGTGATTCAACAACGGCTATCGCGCGTACTAAACCAAGGGGAAACGTATTGCTGCAAACAGCGACAGCAACTGCAATAAGCGAAGACAGGACGAAGTCGTCTAACGTAAAGATATTGTTTGACAGCGGAAGTCAACGGTCGTATGTGACAGATGAGCTGAAATCAAGGCTTAACCTGTCATCGACGAAATCTGAAACGCTTCATCTCAACACCTTTGGAGTCAAGAGTTTTCGCAAGCAAACTTGTGACGTTCTAAGCTTGAAACTGCAAGACGACAACAATGAAGTCGTCAGTATTTCTGTGCTTAGCTTCCCTATCATCTGTTCACCACTATCTACATGCGTAGACGTCAACGATTACCCCCATCTAGAAGGTCTATCCTTGGCAGATAATTCCAGTTCTCAAGAGCCCATAGATGTGTTAATTGGAACGGACTACTATTGGGACTTCGTGACGAACGAAACCGTACGCGGAGAATCCGGACCCACTGCGGTCAACAGCAAGTTTGGATGGCTGCTCTCCGGTCCGACTGGATGCGTTAGAAGATCCGAAAACACGTCCCTGACCACTTTGGTCATATCGGGAACTAGTGGCGACTCGCCACACTGCACGCGAGACGATCTACTTATCAACACTCTGAAGCAGTTCTGGGAAACGGAGTCCATTGGAATACGAGGAGATTCGGGGAGCAACGAAATCGGCGATGGGTTCAACGAAAACGTATTTTTCAATGGAGATCGTTACGAAGTGGAACTGCCATGGAAAGAAGATTGTCCTACGATTTCAAACGACTATGAACTGTGTGTCAATCGTTTAAGATCATTGCAAACGAAGAATGTTAAGGGAACCAGAGTTAATTCAAGAATACAATCAAATTATTCAAGACCAGCTTAAAAATGGCATCGTGGAAAAGGTTTCTGAGGACGGAGTCGAGAAAAAGGAAAGCGAAACCGTACACTACTTACCACATCACGCTGTGATTCGACGAGATCACGCAACGACGAAGCTGAGAATCGTTTACGACGGTTCTGCCAAACCACCTGAACGTGGTTACTCATTGAACGATTGCCTAGAAACCGGTCCCAATTACACACCGCAGTTATTCGATATGCTCATCAAATTTCGTTGGCATAAAATTGGTCTTACGGCGGATATCGAGAAGGCGTTCCTCATGGCGGCGATCAACGAAGTCAACAAGGACAAGCTCCGATTCCTGTGGTTTAAAGATCCAAACGACGTCAACTCTGAGTTTTTACATTTGAGATTCACCCGACTTGTGTTTGGTCTCAGACCTTCGCCTGCTATATTAGGATCAACCATCCGTCAACATCTCGACAAGCAAACGGAATTCAATCTCGAGCTGATTGAACTATTAAAGAACGCTTTTTACGTTGATGATCTTGTTAGTGGAGCCGAGAACGAAACCCAGGCGCTTGAGTTGTATTCAAAGTCCAAATTAATCATGCAACGAGGTGGATTTAATTTGCGTAAATGGAGTACCAATTCCAACTGTGTGAATTAAGGAGTCGATCAATGTTTCTGAGAAAGGCGTTGGGTCACCAGCGTCAACTGCAATCACGAAGTCTATTTGCGAAGAAGATGAATCTTATGCAAAGGCGACAACCGGCTCTTCAATTAACATACCCGACACCACCGACAACAATACAACCCAGGTTTTAGGATCTATTTGGGACACTAAGGAAGATCAAATGGCATTCAATTTTTCGAATTTGGTGGAAGAAGCGAAATCCCTCCCGGCAACAAAGCGATCTATATTGAAAATCGCAGCGAAGATTTTTGATCCACTTGGATTTTTGAGTCCATTTACGATACAGTGGAAGGTCCTTTTCCAATTGCTTTGCAAGGGAGGTACGGATTGGGATGATCAACTGAGTGAAGAATTGTCGAAGGAACTGAGTTCATTGATAAACGAGCTTCAATCATTGAACAGCGTTCGTGTCCCGAGATGTTACTTCCGCAACAGAAATGACGTGGAATCAATGCAACTTCACTGCTTCAGCGATGCCTCGGAAAGAGCCTACGCAGCTGTTATCTTCCTTCGAACAACGTACGGGAGCGGACAAGTGGAAGTAAAGCTAATCGCATCGAAGACCAAGGTAGCTCCGCTAAAGAAACAGAGTATCCCTAGGCTAGAATTGCTTGGGGCAACTATTCTCGTCCGACTTGCAGCAACCGTCAGGAACGCTTTACCTGCCATCCGCAAGCAAGACACCTTACATTGGGTTGACTCCATGGCCGTTTTATGTTGGATTCGGAACTCGAAGCCTTGGAAACAGTACGTGATGAGTAGAGTGGTGGAGATACGAGAGAGCACTACAGCAGAGTCGTGGAAATTCTGCCCAGGGGAAAGGAATCCAGCAGACATCCCATCACGAGGAATGAAGGCGAGCGACTTAGCCCAGGAAACGCGTTGGTGGAATGGTCCAGAGTTTTTGTACAAGCCAGAAAGCGAGTGGCCTCGAGAATGTAGTGCGAGAAACGAACCGGAATTCGCTATGAAGGAAATCGTAAAGAATCCTAAATCAATCGTACACGCTTTAACCAACAATATTCAAGAGAAACCGCTCGACTTACGAGAGACTATTGATATCAAACGTTACAGCACTATGAGAAGGCTGCTAAAGGTCACTGGGTATGTACTTCGTTTCAAGCAAGGAATGACAAAAAAGTTGAAGGAAAAGATGAGTTTGGTGTTATCAGCTGAAGAAATCAACAAGGCCGAGGAACTGTGGATTAAGTGCCTACAGAACGAGTCATTCATAGAAGAGGTCAGTTACTTGAAATCTACGAGAAAGTCGTCAATTCCGATCCTGGTGCAACAATTTGAAATATTTCTTGACGAAAGAGGCATATTACGGTGTCAAGGCAGAATCCAGAACAGTTCACTCAACCAAGAAGGCAAAACTCCAATATTGTTGCCATCAAACGATTATGTCACAGCTTTGATCATCGAGGATATTCACAACCGAGTGATGCATAGTGGAGTCAACACCACCCTGACTGCGATTCGGGAACGTTTCTGGATATTACGTGGGAGACAAATCGTGAAGAAGATCCTACGTCGATGTGTGAAATGCAAGAAATTGGAAGGAAGGCCGTTTAACGTACCAAGAATACCTGACTTACCAGAAGCAAGAGTCTCGGATGACCCACCTTTTTCGCACACTGGTGTGGACTTTGCAGGGCCATTATACACAGCAGAGAAGTCCCCAACTAACGAAGGTAACAAGGCGTGTGTTTGCCTGTTTACATGTGCTTCTACCAGGGCGGTTCACTTGGAGCTGACAAATCGACTAAGTGCTGGATCGTTTCTCATGGCATTCCGGCGATTTGCGAGTAGGAGAGGTTTACCAGTCACCCTAATGTCAGATAACGCTAAGACGTTCAAGGCTGCTTCGAAGGATGTCGCGAAGTTAGCAAGTTCCAAGGAAGTTCTCCAATACTTAGCAAATAATGGCGTGACCTGGAAATTTATCATCGAGAAGGCTGCATGGTGGGGAGGTTTCTGGGAGAGAATGGTCCAAACAGTAAAACGTACCCTCAGGAAGGTAATTGGACGAAGCTGTTTGAGTTTTGAAGAACTGAGTACATTGCTCACTGAAGTCGAAGGGATTGTTAATGCAAGACCACTTACGTATGTTCATGACGACCAGGATGGCATAAGCTTTGCGTTATCGCCATCGCAGCTGATAAATGGGCGACGCATACAACCAACGCCAAATTCAAGTCACTTTGAAATCATCAGTACTAATGAATCATTGACCCAACGAGTTAAACATCAAAGACGACTGCTAAATCAATTTACGGCCACCTGGAGAAGGGATTACCTGTTCAATCTAAGAGAGTCGCATGCCGCGATTACATCGAAGAAAAGGGAGAATCCAAACATAGCTGTTGGTGATGTAGTACTGCTTCGGAACGACTCGACCAAGAGAATGCTGTGGAAATTAGCAATTGTACAAGAATTGATAGCGGGGAGCGACGACAAGATAAGAGCAGCGATTGTTAGAGTACCTGATACCAGAAACTTACTTAAGAGGAGTGTAAAACACTTGATTCCTCTCGAAGTGAGTTCACACGCAGAGACGACCGAGGCAAGGAAACCGGAGGAGAATGTAAGACAGCCAGTCGAAGCTGGAGCCAAACTACGCCGCAGGGCGGCGATGGACGGAGAACTATTACGCAGACTGAGGTCGTAAGGGTATTAATTAATTCAACTTTTTTAGTCTTAACATAACGTATATTATCAAACTACAGTTGCAAGTGAAGAAGCACTTTGGCTTCGAGGACAGAACAAAAAAACCACCAGAACTTGTACTCATATATTACGTTAGCATTAATTTGTTATTGTTCCTTGTTCTTGTTCAAAAATGATACATCTGATTCACAGTTAGTGAACAGATGCGGGGAGTGTCATATATAATCCGTAATTAATTTGATTGATTGATGACGTTGAATCATGTGATTCACAACATGCATGAAAGGAATCGAATGTTGATAGTTAGTGTACTTGTGACCTTTACCAAGTAATGGTAAAACGATTAAAGGATGAGAAATAGAAAGTCGAGGTATTATTCGAATCATTACACTAACTATATACATGTAACCTTAGATGACCATTGGCTAGGTTTCATATTATGACAGCAAGTCAGTCTGACGTCATCGAAATATAATCTTTTCCAACAACCAAAGTCTTGTAGTCATGCTGCTCTTCGGTTGCAACCATTTGACAACATCGTTCAAGATGGCGGCATGCGCACCCATGATAAAATTCAATGCATTTTCAAGATGGACGATATTGCCGCTATTTTCAAATTGATGTCTACTTGTTCAAAGAGTCGGAGGATCCTTGTGTTGGAGTCGAACAGATCTCTGCGAAGCAGACTAAGCAGAACCTATATAACAAAGCGAAAAAGCTGGCAAGCTGACAAGATTTTTAAAAACGAAATACTAATTTGAATAATTTTAAGAGGGTCCGATCGGAATGTGATGGGGTATTTGTTCTGGGCTTTAGATCTTTGTCCTTTGATTACCTCCTTGTGTCTGCATACTGCTTGTACTTCTCTTTAGTTGTAGCATCAGTTTTTCGTAGCTCTGTGTCATCTACTGGTTTGTCAGGCGCGATGCTTGGAATCTTGATACGCAGCTCTCGTTTCATCAGAAGTCTCGCAGGAGTTGCTTTAGTGACTTGATGCGGCGTTGTTCTGTAGTTTCGCAGCATCGTTGTCAACGTGGGGCGCCAGTCTTGGTTGGCTTCTCTCGATGTTAATACATGCTTCAGTAGGACCTGGCTAAATCGCTCTACCTGGCCGTTGGCTTGGGGCCAGTATTCGGTAACTGTGTTCGGTTAAACTTCCCAGGACTTGAGTGTTTTCCGGAATTCTTGTGATGTAAAATATGAAGCGTTCTCAGACTTTATCTCCATGGGGTAACCATGCGTTGCGAAAACCACCGCAGTATAGCTGTTGACGTTACTGCTTTCAGGATTTTGGCTTCTGGCCATCTTGAGTAGTCGCCCGGTGAGGGTGCTAATCTCGACACGCGTGGAGTCCATTTTACACGCGTGTAGAAAAAGCGAGGGAGACGAAATCTGTGAAATAGTTTATTTATTCGTTTGTATATATATATGTTTGGTACGGTGTCACGCGGTGAGAATAGTTGGACACTGGTGACTAGCGACGAAGAAAACTAATAAATCTGTCAGTATTTCGGCTTTATGGAGCCTGTTCTAAGAAAAGGATACAAACAGCCGGTTTAATATATCTTGAAGTGAAACCAGAGAACCTGAAGAAACCAGACGCCGTATGGTAAACAAAACTCGATCTGAATTGCATTGGTTGTGGTCACTCAGTTGTCAAATAATTTTAAAGTTATAAACGGTAGGATTCTTGTCTTATAACCTAAACAATATACAGCTTCACGTTTTCGTGCTTTCCCTTTGCTCGTCCAAACCATAAGTCAGCTTAACTAAAGCTAACTTAAAACACTTCCTTTATAAGCTTATCTTTATGTTATTCATTGACTTTGCATTGGCTTTGGCGATTTTTTTTGCTGTATTTCCAAATTTTCGACTGAAACGTGGGCTGTTTAATACTTCTTTCTGGGATCCGATTCTACTGAATTGTTTTTTTCTCAGACTCTATTATAAATGTAATTTTGAGCTGTTAACTTTTAATTCTGCCTTTACAAAACATGTATACATATAAATAAGTTTTGTGGAAACACCACGTAAACTATTTCTTTGCTAAGCTTTCGGCCTGTTGACTCAGGCCTTCATCAGAGCAATGACAACAAGTTGTTGGCTACATAGCCACATGTATACATAGCCACATAGGGAAGCCATAAGCCATTTAAGTGCTTGCTAAAAATAATCCCTTTTGAATCCTCCTATAAAAACAATATATTTTTTACAACCAGATCTAAATTTTGCTTCGATATGTTCAACTTTCATTAAATCAGTTAGTCATCCTATCCATAAATTCTATAATTATCTCGAGGATTATCATTTGCTTTAAAATCTGTTTGTTTTTGTATTGGTTGTATATCAGGAGTGCTTATTTTAAATCAGGGTGGGTGGGTGGGGGGTGTTTCAAAAAAACATTTAATAAAAGTGGGCGAGGGGTTGTTGCATTCATGTATTTCTAGTAATCTGTTAAAACAACTATACAGATTCTCCAGTTGGAAAGGGGTCCAACACGAATCTGGTAGCTTGGTGGGACGTACCGGTTCTGGTTTTCCGATAATTTGGCATGGATGACAGGTCTTGATATGATCTTCTATGTCTTTATCCATCATAGGCCACCATAATTTGGAGCGTATGCGTAGCTTGAATCTTGTTATGCCTGCATGATCTTCATGGCGAGGGCAACGGCACGTGGTCTGAGTTTAGCAGGTAGGATTATTCGGTTTCCAAGTAAAGCAATGTTCTCGGCTCTGTTATACACAGTTCGTCCCCAACCAACTTGTAACCTTGAGGGAATTTGTAACTTCGGTTGTATTAACTCTGGATCGGTTTTAGCTGCTTCTCTGATTTCTTATATCTTATATCTAACCTTATTATATTTCGATTGTTCTTACTAGATTTCGATTGTCGTTTCGAAATAGCTCGTTATGTTTTACGTAGGTCTACCGCGATCGGCGTGTGCAGTTGTAAACATAATTTGTACGCATATATTTATAACGAAGACAATTGCCAGCCATGTTTATACTGATCAACTATATAAACTCGGTCACTTGCAAAATATTATAAAAACCGAATATTCCAACACCGTTCCAGAACAAGATTCGAAAACACTTCATCGAAAGGTAACAAAAGTTTTACTAAACAGACAGATATTGTGGAGCAGTTTAATAATTTCTTCATTAATACTGGCCCAACATTAGCAGAGGCCGCGGGAGCACCTGAAAAGTGTGTGTGTGTGTGTGTGTGTGTGTGTGTGTGTGTGTGTGTGTGTGTGTGTGTGTGTGTGTGTGTGTGTGGGGTGGCACCGTCAAAAAGGGGCACCTTGGTTATTTTCAAAATAATCGTATAACTTAAAACGTTGTACGGTTGTAACTTCCATTTGACCACCACCATTTTGTTTTTAACATAATTTCTTGGTCAGCGCCATTTCTTTTAGAAATAGAATAGTTCAAATAGCGCCAATGTGCTGGAAATTTACATTATATCATATTTTATAAATAACTCTCTTACGGCACCCCTCGGGCAACGGCACAGTCACTCTTTTCTACAGCAAATTAGCAATGTCATACTTGATACTTCTACGAAAAGGGTACCGATTAATTCTTCCCAGTATAGGCAATATGCCGCAGTAAACCTTAACCGCCACATTTATAAACAGGGCATTTTTATTTCAGAAAAGGGCACATTTTCAAATTTTGAAAAAAGTCGAGGGGCATCTGCCCCCAGTGCCCCCCCCCCCCGGTTCCGCGGCCTCTGAACATTAGCAAATACACTATTGACAGTAATAACCTTGATCCTACCCAGTATATTATTAACTTACCTTCGTCTAGTTTTTTTCTATCTCCTGTTACTGAACAACAGGTTTCAACATTGTTCTATAAGTTAAGTGAAAATAATAGGCCGTGGGCCATGTTTGGAAAAAGTGCGTAGAAAAGCAATTCCGTAGCACATCGCTGGGAAATACTTTTTCTCTGTCTTGATACATAAAAATATAGGTACTTGATGACCAAAAAAAGTTCCCAAGAAAAAAACTTGCCAGTTCACGAGAAACACGATCTTGAATAAATTGCTGACGTCAGCAAAAATTAAATCCTATAAAATCAGTATTCTGGAGCAAGAAAAACATCAAAATCTTCCAGAAATGCGAGCTATATCTTTAAAAAGGTATTGTATCGACAGATTCTTATTTCAATATAAATAATTTCTTGAATGACTTGTCTGCTGAATTTTTGCGTGCATAATTTCACGCTGGAACTTTAATTTTTCTTAAAAATAGTTTCCTGATTGTTTCCACTTCACGGAAAAAGTTTCACACGCGAGTTAAAGCGAGTATTACAAAGTAATATATAAGATGAAGAAGCTTTCATATAGGCTATACCAAAGCGAAAATTAGGTGAACTGCTTAGATTTCGAGCAAAGAGACACTGACGTTTTGAGCCGAGTTTTTCGTCAGAGTAAAACAGTGTACTGTAATAAAAGGCTTTGCTAGAAATACCAGCATTTCGTGGCTCAAAAAATCTTGGCAGCTCACTATCTTTTCGCATTGATATGGCAAAATACTTTCTACGCAACACTCTATTTTTTTATTCACAACATATACAGTTACTGTATGCTTACTGTACTAAAAAAAACATTAGTTGTAGTAGACGTTTGATTAAAATTTAATAAAAGTCATGTTATTTATTTACAAAATGAACTGTTTTAAGCATCGTCAGTTTCCAAGTCCAATGTTGACTCGTCATATAAATATTCTTCGTCATCAGATGTGTCATCTGGAACGATATTCGTGCAATTTTGGCATTTACAAAGCTCCGTGCACCGAAGCCCAGCCTTAGCACAGGAACATCTTTGAGAAGAACAGCCTTTCTTGCAGCCACAGTGTACAAATTCCAACGTCGGTTGGGAGAGAAGAACATTAGTTGGGGATAGTCTTGTTGCAACCTTTTTTTCAGTCTCGATGCACGGTAGTTTGATGCATCAACATCTTCATTCGTTGAAACATAGGAAACAAACTTTTCAAATAGTTTGGTTGAGTAATAGACCTTGTTTTTTCAATATCTTCTCCTCTATTACATCCTTGCAAAACAGATTGTATGATCTCTGAAATAGTTTTTCTGCAGGTAAATTGTCTTGACGTCCCTCATTCTCTAGGAATTTTGTGTATGATTTATAACACTTTTTGTGGTATCTTATTTCTATGGCTACACAGTCTTTACCACGAATGTGATGCAATATTGACTCATCGTTTTTCTTCTCAGCAGCTTCACGAAGACGACCACAATCAATTGTTTCTGCTAAGTGCGTTTTGTCCAGCGAGGTTTTCCTGGATTTCTAACGACAGTTGTGCAAAACAAATACGCAAATTAATAATTGTGTTAAGTTAATTTTGTTTAATAAATTGCTTGTGCCTTCGACATTCCCCCTCTGTTTTTTGTGGTGGGTATGGTGGGTGGTGATGCATTACGCCATGTGTACGTCACCTGGATGCAACAAGAACCTGTATCAAGTTCCGTACCGGCAGGTCATTAGAAGTGGTGCAACATTCTCAATTATCTTAAAATCACCGATATTACCGTATTTTCTCTATTAAGCCCATCCATTAAGGTGGCTCCATACAGTTTCTTGAAAAATAGAAAATACAAGTTTGAGTGTCCAAAACACGTGCATAAACAATTCGAAAAAAGACTAAAACTGAATGTTATGCATAGTTAAAAGGTCTGACAATCAAAAACTGCTACCATAGCAATTACCCTTCAAACTAATTTAAATCGAAAAAAACTTTGGTGACTCCCCTTTTTTTTCATTAAAACTTTTCTTGAAGTATGAGTAAGCAATAGGCCGATTTCAAAACAATTATGTAGATCCAATTTTTCATGGCGAGAAATAATGGTCACGCATGCGCGTAATGCATGCCCACTTACAAAAATTTTGACTATAAAAGTTCTGCAAGATTAATAGGACTTACATAGAGGATGAGTAAAACAATCGTCGTAGCAGTGTCAATAGTAGATTATTTCAAATGTTTCCATCTGAATCGTATAGTGCAACACATCGGCGATATAAATATCATCAGCGATATGCCACAGATATTAAATCCGTTGCGGTTTTTGATATACTATTTTGAGCACAAGTCTAACATAAGCCAATATGGCGAATACGCAAATTGTACCAACCTTGCTGCTCACGTTATCGAAAATCAAACAGAGGTATACTATTTCCATACAAGTTTCGATCTGATTCGGCTACTATAAAGATCCGTCTTTTCGATGATATTCTTCATTTCTAGCCTGTATTTGTCGTCGTTGCGGTTTTCAGTCATGGATTTCACTAATATTCGATGTATTTTGGCTAAAGAAATATGATACTTTGCGTAAAATCAGTTCAGAAACCACGACTAAATGTCTCCATATTCGAGCTTCGCCATCTTCTTACGCGCCATCTTCACTTCCAAATAAACATTGGAACCTTTCCTTTTTGTTCCCAGGCTTTCTAGGGTTATACAGGCAGAGCTGTGTTGAGAAGACTGGGGTTTGTTTTGAAGTTTGAATCCCAAACGTAACTAAAGCGCCGGACCAGGCAAGCAACAAAGCATTACTGTCGACGCGACGACGCTTGGACTTTGAAAACGTGTTGTTTTCTAGGATGAGGAACCAAATTTAGCGACAATATGTCATAAAGGGTACTAAGAATTCGAATCAATCGACAATTGGAGAATTTTAGCGATATTTTACTTAGAAAATGGTCATTTAATTGCGTATTTAATTGCGTGTTTAATTGCGCAACGGCGGCTCGGGTATCAATGCAGGCTACTCCCGCTTATGTCCCCCATTTCTCGCCATGTAATTTTTCCAGGGAAAAAAAGTATTTGTTCTACAGATTTTTTTTAAAATCGGCCTATTGATTACTCACGCTTCAAGAAAAGTTTTAATGGAATAAAAATTGGGGGTCACCAAAGTTTTTTTCGAATTAACTTAGTTTGAAAGGTAATATATAGCAGCCATTTTGAAACGTGATTGTTTCCATAGCAACAACTGTTGCTATTTATTTGATAACAGTTTTTGATCGTCAGACCTTTTAACTATGCGTAACATTTAGTTTTACGTGTTTTGGACTCTCAAACTTGTATTTTCCATTTTTCAAGAAACTGTATGGAGCCACCTTAATCGCCATGGATAAAAAAATTAACACCCCCCCCCCCCCCCCCCCCCCACACACACACACACTTTTCAGCCCCCTCCACCATATAAAGAAACATACATTTTCTGTATACAATTATGTCTATTTTTTATTTAAACAACATTTAGACAATAACCCCAAGAGCTAAGAGCTCATCGTGGGAGCTCGTGTTAACTAACATTGCATTATATGGCCACCACGAGATATTTAGTAGAAAGTAAGCTTAAATTTCAACACTTCATAAATATTCCGGATAAAATAAAAACAAAGTTAGGAGACGTACCTTGTCCCTGATATAAGAATTCTTCTGCTTACAAATAATGCAAACATCGGGAAGCACATTTGGACTGCAATCATTGCATGGATGTAATTTTGATGGCTGTGACAAACGAGTACGTCGCTTTGGTTTAGGTGACCCGGTGTGCTCGCTGTGCTTGGTAATTTCTTTCTCAGCATCATCCTCAGCCAGTTTCTTTTGTTCGGCTCTTCTCAGTTTAGAAACATCCGTAAATGCACTATAGCATTTTGGATGAAAAAAAACTGACCACAGTTTTCTGAACTTTCTGCTTCAGGACAAACTTTGAGTGATATTTTTGCTATCACAGAAGCGACTTCATCATACCTAAGCCGCTCTTCACGCCGAAAACGAAACGTTTCAAAGCTTTTTTTGGTAAAAGGGACCAAACTACCTTTTGTTCCTGTATAGTGGATCAAGCACGAACAAATTTCCGACTTAAAACTGTTGTTTTCCTCTTCGAGAGCCGACATTTTCTTTTTCGCTGGAATAAGACTGCGCATGAGCAAAGGGAGGAAGAGTTGATTTTACTAAATAACATCACTCAGAATTCTTTAATTCAAAATGGCGGCGGCAAAAACTCGTCACGATTTCTGTAAACTTTGCATAAGGTTTTCTCGAGAACTGGCAAGTATTTTACTTGGGAACTTTTTTTGTGTATATAAATAGCAGTGGGCATTCTGATTCTGTTGGGGTTTTTTATTTCCCATACATGTGCAACGAAACGAAACAATTTTGGTCCATGGCCCACGGCCTATAAAGCATACATAGGAATCCCAAACAAAATTATAAAGGTTGCAAGTCACTTACTGTCAATTCCATTTACAAAAATATATAATGAGTCATTGTCAACAGGGAAACTACCAGACATTTTTAAAATCTCAAGAGTGACTCCCATTTTAAAAAATGGTATCGTGACAGAATTGAGTAATTATAGACCTATTTCTATAATATCTTCTTTTAGCAAAGTCTTGGAAAGACTAGTTTATGATCAGTTAATTACTTTTATAGACAAACAAAGTAGACTATTTAATTATCAGTTTGAATTTAGGAAAGGGTACTCGACTGAGTATGCAACTTTAGAAATTATAGAAAATCTCCAAATAGCTATAGATAAAAGACAAATAACTTGCGAAATCGTTCTTGATTTTTCGAAGGCATTTGACACAATTAACCACAATATTCTTCTTGCAAAACTTAATAAACTTGGAGTTCGAGGACATTCACATGCATGGTTCTCCAGCTATTTAAATAACAAAAAACAGTATGTTAAAATTGGTAACACTGAATCTAGCTTGAGAACCATAATGTGTGGTGTTACTCAGGGATCTACTCTTGGACCTCTCCTTTTCCTGTTATATATCAATGACTTACTAAACTCTTCAAAAAAATTAACTTTTAGAATTTTTGCTGATGACACCAATTTATTTTATATCAAACATGTAAATGATTTAGAAAGGGTCATTAATGAGGAACTTGTTAATGTTCTTAAATTTTGCGCTGCTAATAAATTATCGATTAATTTGAAAAAGACAAATTATATGATAGTATCTTCTCCAAAGAAACAAGCTAATATTAATATGACAACTTGCAATATAGAACAAAAATCGTATATTAAATACCTTGGTGTTTATATAGATGAACACTAAAAATGGGATATCCAACTAAATCATGTTAACAATAAACTGTCAAAAAATATAGGAATTATTTGCAAATTAAGATATTATGTCAGTTTCAATGTACTCAAACAGCTCTATTATACCCTGGTATATCATATCTTTGTTATGGTTTATTGAGTTGGGGTACGGCTTATCAATCTAAATTAGAAAAAATTAAATCTGAACAGAACAAATGTATACGTTATATTTTCTTTGCGAGCATAAGAGAGAGCGCGAGTCCCTATTATGAAATTCTAAACTACAAAATATTTATAAATTTAAAGTTTCTTCTCTTGTTTATAAAATTAAAAATGATAGAATAAACACTCCAAATGTATTTTATTACATTTGCCTCAGAGATTCACTCCTATAATACAAGATATGCTACAAACCACAATCTACACAGGCCAGCTGCCAGAACAAATTATGGATTATTTACATTTAAATCTAGTCTTCTAAAATATGGGAAAGAAATACCCGGCTATATCGAAAGTCTACCAGCTTATAGTTTTAAAAAACAGTACAAAGCATTTTTACTTGATAATCAAACCTAACTGATTTTTGTATACTGTATTGTGTGTATATGTTACAGTATATTCAGTTCATGTGTAATTATTTTATATATTTGTGGTTAGTCTAGTCTGATGTGTGTATGTTTGCGGATGCCTACTGGGGGGGCGGGGGGGGGGGGGGGTAGGGGGGGGGGGGCGCTGCGGTAACTTCCTAGTGGGTGTTTTCAAATATATGCACATCAGACAATATGTTAATTATCCTCATATATTTTCTTGGTTGGTAGTGGTCAACTCGAAAGCTCACGCTCCTTTGACCTCTACACACATTTCTTCTAAACATTTTTTATTTATTTATTTACTTCTATCTTTTTTTCCCTGTTTATTCTTGTATGTATATTAAGTTGCAGTATGTATTGTAAGCTAAAAATAGTGTGCAGTAAAGAACCTTGAACCTTGAAATTTAAAGCTACTCAAAAGAAAGAACTCGCAACGGCATGAGCTGTACCTGTGAGTCAATGCGTCGCCGTGATTTACATGTCCTCTAGCACGAACACGTACGCAAAAGCATATAAATCATAAGGAGAAACCAAAAGGCCAAACGAAGAAATGCAGTGAAGCCTGTGACATAAGGATCGTCATAGTCATAGGCATAATATCATAATTAAAGCCAAGAGTAGAACAATTAAAGACCAAACAAAGAAAAATTCTTCTTCTTTTGGTAAACCATATTCTCAGAAATGGCGCATGAAAATTAGCAAATTTTATAGCACGCTCAGATTCGCCAATCGGGATGATGTAATTGCAATGCAATATCTCGATCACGTGTCTCGGCATAGAAAAAAAAAGGAGCCGAAACATAGACTCCGCCGCTACCACAGGTGGGCCGAGTAATTACGCAATGCAGCCTATGGCTGCAATGTAATTATTTTACTGTGTAATAATAATAAAAATAATTAAAAAATAAAGAAATAAATAATTATTATATTGGCGCTTCCGAAAGTTGTCAACCAAACCTTGCGGTGGTCCTCTGGTATACTTGTACAGATAATTTATCTCCTGATCTGGAGAAATATCGGCGTCGCGGATCATCGATTTAAAAACATTCTTCCATGGGTGAAGCATCGTTACATCTCCAGAGAACGTATATCAGGATGCCACTTCGGTAAACTTTGTCGGGCGAAACTTGCTGTTAGTTCAGTTGATTCGTGTCTGCGATTGCTCCCATGCATTGTTGTACCGTCGTCGTCATGCACGGCTGTTCTTTATGTCCTTCTGCAGTCCTCCTCTCGGGAATGGAGCTGCTGTGCTTCGGTGCAGCCCGATTTGTCTTCATACTCTTGGCTCGAGGTCGCATCTTGTTCTTGTTGAATCTCTGGCTGTCTGTTTGTTGTCGTGTTAACGTTATGTCGTTGGTTCTCTACCCACACGTGCGTGTGCCCGTTTGTGCACCTTTTTCCTTCCGTGCCTCGGAAGGGATAGATAAATTGTCTTTTTCCTGAAGGATAGACTGTTCTATCGCGGTCAACTTGGCGTTAGCCATTGCTGTTACTTTCTTTGCTCTGAGTACAGCAATATCGTGGTCGTGCTGTGCCTTTATGGTCGCTTTACTCCGTTCTTCTCAGCTTCGAATTGATTGTCTCCTCTCGATCTCTTTCTCGGCGATCAAGAAGAGATCGTACTCCATTTGCTGGTTTGCTGCTGCTGCTTCTGCGAAAGCTTTCATTCTTCTTGCTGAATTTGAAGATGTATGCGACGACCCGGTTCTGGTAGAACGTCCCGAACGTGTAGAACCTCTGGGTGGAAAGCCACCCTCATCATCATCATCATCATTTTAATTGAAATCCAAAATTATACAGTAACAATCCTGTCCGGAATTAGCAAAGGCTAGTCGAGGCCAACAGTGATAGATTAGAAAAAAATTTGAAAAATCTCAAGGCTAGATCCAGTAAATATAATAGTTATCAATAAGTAACAATATATATATATTTATATATATATATATATATATATATATATTGCTCTATCTATATGGTATTGAGCACTCTCTAACATTTCGTGAACCAAAACTCATATATATATATATATATATATATATATATATATATATATATATATATATATGTATATATATATGTATATATATATGTATATATATATGTATATATATATATGTATATATATATATATATATATATATATATATATATATATATATATATATATACACACACATACATAAAAAAAAATATATATACATATATACCCTGATCAATATTTTCTTATATATAATATAAGAACTTATACCATATAAAATAATATAAATTCCCATACCATATATGCATGTTACAGAGTACATTAAAACTACAATACTAGGGGGGAAAAATAGAGAAAACTAAATAAATAAATAAACACCGGAAAATGCAAACATATAATGCTAAGGTTTCCCAGACTTTGTTAAATTATTTCATTTCATTAATTTATTTCAATCTTAATGTTTTGCAATTTTCTCATTATTGTTGGCACATTAATATAATCCTCCTCCTCAATAAGTATAGAAAATAATGTTTCATGTAATGTTTTCTTGAATTTGTTTTTTGAGAATTTACACAAATTGATAGGAATGCTATTCCAAACCCCAACTCCTGTTCTTGAAAATGATTTAATTTGTTTGTTTAAACGTGAGTACTTCACATAGTAGTTACCTCTTGAGGAAAATCTAGTGTTATATTTGTGTACTTCCTGTGAAGAAGTAAACAAATTTGAAATATTTAATGGTGTCATATTATTATATACATCATGCATTAAAATAGACACGGACTTAAAGTAGAGCATATCAATAGGTAATATATTAGCAAAGACAAAAAAAGGGATTGCATGTGAGTCATACTGCCCAAAATTCATTAGTCGAAGAACACGTTTTTGAAGCTTAAGGATTTTATTGAGATGAACCTTGGCAGCTTGACCCCATGCAACAATGCCATATGATATGCATGGAAGAATAAGGGATCTATAAATATTTAGTAAAGTACTTATAGGTACAAAATGTCTTAATTTAGCGATAACACCAATCGATTTACTTATTTTTAAAGCAACGTGGCTAATGTGATATTTCCATGTAAGATTACTATCAATAAGCACGCCCAAATATTTAACATAATTTTTACGTTCTAGAGAAATAAGTGTGTTAGAATGATTATCAAATATTTTCAAATCTACCTGATAGTCAAGCCGTTTCTGATAAGGGTGAAAAATTACGAAATTAGATTTTTTAATATTTAATAATTTGTTTGCAGTTAACACCAATTATATATTTTGAAAAGTTCAACATTAACAGTAGATTCCAACGACTTTAAATCTTTATCGGCATATAACAAATTAGTATCGTCGGCAAATAAATAAAATTTTAATTTATTAGAAGATTTATAGATATCATTAACATATATGACAAAAAGTAAGGGTCCTAAAACTGATCCTTGAGGTACACCAGTTAATGTTGTTTCTTTCTCAGATATGTTAGAACCAATTTGTATTGTTTGGATACGATTTGATAATATCGCGGAGTTTCCCCACAGCCTTAGCTATTAGCCAGTTTTTTTGTGGTGTGCTAAAACTCCAGACCAGGAACTCAAAGAAAGAGGCTTTCCCGTGTAAGCCGAAACTCCCATGTGTTCGGAAGCACGCGTGTGTAAATGGCGAATGGTTTCACCAACATACAATGATTCACAGTCATGACACTTAACAATTAGACAACGAGCCCGAGTTTTCTATGAGCGAATAGTCAACGAGGCGAAGCCGAGTTGACTATCGCTCATAGAAAACGAGGGCGAGTTGTCTAATTGTTTTAGTATAAATTTACCAACAAAAGTTAAACAAATTCTCGACCATAACATATTCTTTGAGGCTCGTTTAATACATTTTTCAACTGCCAAAAACAAATGTTCAACAGTCATTTCGGACATCTCCTTGGCCCGTACAGTAACTGATGGAAAAGTAAAGTTTTCTTGCATAATTTAGCATGGATTTCCATGTACAATATTGAAACAATATATATCGATTCATTTGATTTGTAAAAGTGACAAAAAGTTGAAAGAAACATTCAATTTAGCATATAGTTTACATCATGAAATTTCGTCAACAGCAAGCGTAATTTTGACATGTCTTTTGTTTGCAGTTATTTCGTTTTAAACGAACACAGATAAACAATTCAACGACCTTACCACTAATAATTTCCATTCTAACCATTTTGTAGCCGTTTTTGTTTTCTGTAGAACGTATTGCTTCGCCTAAGTGTTCAATTTCTTCTTTCATTTGCCCACTTCGTTATAAGTTCGGCGCCATTGTTGCTTAACAGAACAACCGCTGGCTCTAACGATCATTGTTCGTGCTATACTACGCATTTTGTCATTGGTCAATTTTTTTAAAAGAATGACTTTCATTGGTTTATCCCAGAGGTTTATATCACCAATTATAAACTCCTGCAATAGCCAATGAAATTCGAGGATTTGCATTATAAACTTGTACATTTATACTAATTAAATTTATAAACTACGCGTGATCTTAAAGCAAAAGGAATTTGATCTTTAAAACGGAAAAAACTTGAAAGGCGTCTAATAGGTTTAAAAACAACACGAAGTTGAATTTGTGGAAAAGCAGAAGCAAAGAGCTTAACGATTTGTTGGCGAAATTGAAGGGAGTGTTGACCAGTGAACGGAAGTGTAAATAAGATGATACGTTTGGGTGCTATGGTAATTTTAGACGCTGGACAAAAAATTTTTTCAAGAAATTTGCGAATACAACTATCTAAAAATTTGATAGGATAACCATTTTGAAGCATGATACTTTTAAATTTCTCTAGTTCTTCGTGAAAAATTGTGTAGGAGGAAGAAATGTTAAAATAACGAAAAAGTAAAGTCATTACTAAGCCCTTTTTATACACAAGTGGTATGAAACTTTCAAAATTTGTGAAAAGCCCAGTAAACGTTGGTTTACGATAAACGGAAGTTACAAATTTGCCATTCAAGCGTTGAATTTGGATGTCAAGAAAGGAAAGTGAGTTATTGTTTTCAATTTCATGTGTAAATTGGATACTGGGATGTTGAGAATTCAAGTAATTAAGGAAAGGTAAAATATGATCGCGAGACCGAAAAAGAATAAAGGAATCGTCAACATAGCGTCGATAGTACAGAGGTTTAAACTGAGGCGGACAATCATCAAGCCAATTAGTTTCATGAAAGGACAGAAAAATGTTAGCGAAAAGCGGGCCAAGCGGAGAACCCATCGCAACACCATCAATTTGCTCATAAAATTTCCCGTTAAATATAAAGTGACAATTTTTGACAGTTAAATTTAGTAGCTCTCTAAATTGCTCGCGCGTGAAGTTTTGAAAATGAGTTTTCTGCGAGAAAAGTTGGTTAATAATAATTTCAATGGTTTCATCTAATGGAATATTTGTAAATATTTGGCCATGACTACATTATTAATATCAAATTTCAACTGAAATAAATCTTGGAAAAATAAAAAAGAATCAGTAATCGTATAAAAAGTAGAAGAAATGGGGCGAAGTAGAGGAACAAGAAATTTAGCAAGATTATGAGAGTGAGTGCCAATGGAAGAGAGTATAGGTCTAAGAGGAACATTTAACTTATGTACCTTAAATAACTCATGTCTCTTTCAATATGGGGCTTTTTAAAATTATATGCTGGGCTTTAAATTCCTGACAAGATTACGCTTTCCGCCTGGTTCGTCTATTGCTACGATGGTGTTGGTGTTGGTGTTGATGATAGTGGTGCTGATGATGATATAATGGTAACACCCTAAAAGAAATAACAGTAAAATACTTTTCATGTGTCAACATGATGTAATATGATTTAATTCGTTTGTTCGTTCGTTTGTTTGTTTGTTTGTTTGTTTGTTTGTTTGTTTGTTTGTTTGTTCGTTCGTTCGTTCGTTCGTTCGTTCGTTCGTTCGTTCGTTCGTTCGTTCGTTCGTTCGTTCGTTCGTTCGTTCGTTCGTTCGTTCGTTCGTTCGTTCGTTCGTTCGTTCGTTCGTTCGTTCGTTCGTTCGTTCGTTCGTTCGTTCGTTCGTTATGCGTTCGTTCGTTCGTTCGTTCGTTCGTTCGTTCGTTCGTTCGTTCGTTCGTTCGTTCGTTCGTTCGTTCGTTCGTTCGTTCGTTCGTTCGTTCGTTCGTTCGTTCGTTCGTTCGTTCGTTCGTTCGTTCGTTCGTTCGTTCGTTCGTTCGTTCGTTCGTTCGTTCGTTCGTTCGTTCGTTCGTTCGTTCGTTCGTTCGTTTGTTAATACCCCCAGCTATTGTGAGACTGGTTGTATTGCGGTGTTTAGCATAATCAGATGGTTGCCCAATACTGTAGCAAGCATACGGATCGTTAGTTTCGTGAAATTTTGGTTACCATCGGACAAGTCGTTTTGTCATGACGACTCGTAAAAGCAGAGTATCAATGCGTACGAGTCGTAACGGATGGTAAGCTGATTCTCGATCCGTAAATATAGTGTGTCGATCCGTACGGGTCGTGACGAACCGTATGCTACGCTTCACCATCCGTGAATATAAGTAAGTATCGTGCGGTGTAGCTAAGGTAGCCCTCAAAAAAGTTGTCGATCCGTACGAGTCGTAACGGATGGTAAGCTAATTCTCCATCCGTAAATATAGTGTCGATTCGTACGAGTCGTAACGGATGGTAAGCGAATTCACGATCCGTAAATATAGTGTGTCGATCCGTACGGGTCGTAACGGATGGTAAGCTAATTCTCAATCCGTAAATATAGTGTGTCGATCCGTACGGGTCGTCACAAACCGTATGCTACGTTTCACCATCCGTGAATATAAGTAGTATCGTGCGGTGTAGCTAAGGTAGCCCTCAAAAAAGTTGTCGATCCGTACGAGTCATAACGGATGGTAAGCTAATTCTCCATCCGTAAATATAGTGTGTCGATCCGTACGAGTCGTAACGGATGGTGAGCTAATTCTCGATCCATAAATATAGTGTGTCGATCCGTACGAGTCGTAACGGATGGTAAGATAATTCTCGATCCGTAAATATAGTGTGTCGATCCGTACGGGTCGTAACGGATGGTAAGCTAATTCTCGATCCGTAAATATAGTGTGCCGATCCCTACGGATTGTGACGAACCGTATGCAACGTTTCACCATTGGTGAATATAATAAGTATCGTGCGGTGTAGCTAAGGTAGCCCTCAAAAAAGTTGTCGATCCGTACGAGTCGTAACGGATGGTAAGCTAATTCTCCATCCGTAAATATAGTGTGTCGACCCGTACGGGTCGTGACGAACCGTATGCTACGTTTCACCATCCGTGAATATATAATAAGTATCGTGCGGTGTAGCTAAGGTAGCCCTCAAAAAAGTTGTCGATCCGTACGAGTGGTAACGGATAGTAAGCTAATTCTCGATCCGTAAATATAGTGTGTCGATCCGTACGGGTCGTAACGGATGGTAAGCCAATTCTCCATCCATAAATATAGTGTGTCGATCCGTACGAGTCGTAATGGATGGTAAGCTAATTCTCGATCCATAAATATGGTGTGTCGATCCGTACGGGTCGTAACGGATGGTAAGGTAATTCTCGATCCGTAAATATAGTGTGTCGATCCGTACGGGTCGTGACGAACCGTATGCTACGTTTCTCCATCCGTTAATATAAGTAGTATCGTGCGGTGTAGCTAAGGTAGCCCTCAAAAACGTTGTCGATCCGTACGAGTCGTAACGGATGGTAAGCTAATTGTCGATCCGTAAATATAGTGTGTCGATCCGTACGGGTCGTGACGAACCGTATGCTACGTTTCTCCATCCGTGAATATAAGTAGTATCGTGCGGTATAGCTAAGGTAGCCCTCAAAAAAGTTGTCGATCCGTACGAGTCGTAACGGATGGTAAGGTAATTCTCCATCCGTAAATATAGTGCGTCGATCCATACGAGTCGTAACGGATGGTAAGATAATTCTCGATCCGTAAATATAATGTGTCGATCCGTACGGGTCGTAACGGATGGTAAGCTAATTCTCGATCCGTAAATATAGTGTGTCGATCCGTACGGATCGTGACGAACCGTACGCTACGTTTCACCATTGGTGAATATCATAAGTATCGTGCGGTGTAGCTAAGGTAGCCCTCAAAAAAGTTGTCGATCCGTACGAGTCGTAAGGGATGGTAAGCTAATTCTCCATCCGTAAATGTAGTGTGTCGATCCGTACGGGTCGTGACGAACCGTATGCTACGTTTCACCATCCGTGATTATAATAAGTATCGTGCGGTGTAGCTATAAGGTAGCCCTCAAAAAATTTGTCGATCCGTACTAGTCGTAACGGATGGTAAGCTAATTCTCGATCCGTAAATATAGTGTGTCGATCCGTACGAGTCGTAACGGATGGTAGGCCAATTCTCCATCCGTAAATATAGTGTGTCGATCCGTACGGGTCGTGACGAACCGTATGCTACGTTTCACCATCCGTGAATATAATAAGTATCGTGCGGTGTAGCTAAGGTAGCCCTCAAAAAAGTTGTCGATCCGTACGAGTCGTAACGGATGGTAAGTTAATTCTCCATCCGTAAATATAGTGTGTCGATCCGTGCGGGTGGTAACGAACCATGATGGTACATTTCACCATCCGTAAATATAATAACTATCGTGTGTACTAAGGTAGCCCTCAAAAAAGTTGTCGATTCGTACGAGTTGCGACAGACGGTATAGTATAATCGGACTTGACGATCGTTGAATAGGCTAATAAGTATTGTGTGTGTCAAAAATATGCGTCGAGAACGTTCTGCCGTATGTTATATTCATGTAACTAGGAGTTCTTATCAGAAGTGAAATGCTGCGTCGCGACTGTAGAAGTGTTCAGGATTAAACTACAGAACGATTGCTTCTCTGCTTTCACGGTAAGAATAACCAGAAATAACCAGTTATTTATTTACTGGGAATCGAGTAGTTGACACTAAAATCGAGTCCGCTGTTTTGTCTGTTTTCGCTTGCTTACTGGAACTGCCAAAATTCGAGAGTATTTGAGAGTCTGTGGACAAGAATGCGGTTACCCAAGATAACAAACGCAATCACTGTATGTTTCTTATTTGTAATCGTCCTCGACGGCTTCAGTACTTTACTAAGCTGGAGTAATCAAGGATTATGTAAATGCGTTCGACGCATGTGGAGCAATAGATGAATAGATGGTGAATTAAGATTGCTTTGTAAACATAAAATATGCTGTAACGAATTATGAGAATACAGCGTCTCAATAATTAACCTCAATGTTTTTGACAACGTTGATCCCGCATTCCCGTTCGTTAGTTCGATTTGAAATATGACCGCTCGATTAGTCAGCCGCAAATATTACAAAACGTGAAGTTCGATTAGGCAAACGTGTCGCTTGAATGGAAAAATTATAGTCGCGAGGCTTGCTCGTTTCAAGTGAATGTTGTTCGAATTAGATGTATGGCGTTCAAATGGTCACATTGAATTTTGACATTATAAACGCGCCATATGATTACCGTATGTTTAATATTTTAATATTACGTGGTTTATATTCTGCATTGTATTTATTTGATCGGCCATGCTATAGAAAATTTCTTGCATCATTCTGCTGGCCTAATCCTGAACATTTCTACGGGCAATCTCGTATCCACTGCTCCTGTGTCAGTCGCGAGGCAGCATTTCACTTCTGTCATTCTGATATAAAGAACTCCTAGTTTTTAAAATAACATACGGTAATCATATGGCGCGTTTATAATGTCAAAATTCAATGTGACCATCTGAACGCCATACATCTAGTTCGAACAACATTTACTTGAAACGAGCAAGCCTCGCGACTATAAATTTTCCATTGAAGCGACACGCTTGCCAAATCGAACTTCATGTTTGTGATATTTGCGGCTGACTTATCTACCGGTCATATTTCAAATCGAACTAACGAACGAACGGGAATGCGGGATCACCGTTGTCAAAAACATTGAGCCGGTTAACCTTCAATTTAGACACTGTATTTTGATAATTCGTTACACCATAATTTTATGTTTATAAACCAATCTTCATTCACCATTTACTGGTGGACATGCGTCGAACGCATTTACATAATCTTTGATAGTAAACTACTGAAGCCGTCGACGATATAAATAAGAAACATACAGCGATTGCGTTTGTCATGGAAATATCGGACAAGCGAGTCGTCATATAAGTTCATATTTCTTAGCGTTTCTGGTGATTTTGTTTATAGTTATGACAAGCGACGTCATATAAGTTCATATTGCTTTAGCGTTTGCAAGGTTTTTTGAGAACAAGGCAATCCTGAACACGACGTGATATATAAATCATCATGTATATATGACAAGCGACGTCATATAAGTTCACTTCCTTGAGCGTTTGCAAGCTTTTTTGAGAACAAGGCAATCGTGTATAAATCATCATATATATGTGACAAGCGACGTCATATAAATTCATATTCCTTGAGCGTTTGCAAGGTTTTTTTAGAACGAGGCAATCCTGTATAAATCATCATGTATATATGACAAGCGACGTCATATAAGTTCATATTCCTTGAGCGTTTGCAAGGTTTTTTAGAACGAGGCAATCCTGTATAAATCATCATGTATATATGACAAGCGACGTCATATAAATTCATATTCCTTGAGCGTTTGCAAGGTTTTTTTAGAACGAGGCAATCCTGTATAAATCATCATGTATGTATGACAAGCGACGTCATATAAATTCATATTCCTTGAGCGTTTGCAAGGTTTTTTAGAACGAGGCAATCCTGTATAAATCATCATGTATATATGACAAGCGACGTCATATAAATTCATATTCCTTGAGCGTTTGCAAGGTTTTTTAGAACGAGGCAATCCTGTATAAATCATCATGTATATATGACAAGCGACGTCATATAAATTCATATTCCTTGAGCGTTGCAAGGTTTTTTTAGAACGAGGCAATCCTCATGTGTCACATGCGACGTGAGAAGTTGTTATTGCTTCAACGTTTTGTAATATAAGTTGTTATTGCTTTAACGTTTGAAGGTGATTGTTAATATGGTTTTAAAGTTACGATATTTGGTTTACCCATTGTAAATGAAGTATTTGTAATCAGTATACGAGCTGTACGATGCGTACGGATCGTTGAATGCATCTTTATTCTTTAAGTGTAATCGCACATGTAAATAAAACCGCTTGTGTTATATCGCCTTGCTTTAAAGTTTACACATTAAGATAAAAAGAAAGCTTTTGTACCTAATCGCCTTGCCAGGTGCTGTTTAATACGCATGTACTGGTATTTGCATGTGGTGCAGGGCGGACTCCTCCAATGAAATATTAGGATATATATATATATATATATATATATATATATATATATATATATATATATATATATATATAACTTGTCTGCAGATATTGCATATATATATATATATACAGTATATATATATATATATATATATATATATATATATATATATATATATATATATATATATATATATATATATATATATATATATATATATACGTGGGGGTTTTTGGTCTACGAAACGCAAAGAGTGCTCGATAACATATAGTTAGAGCAAATATAGATTTTCGCTTACCTCAAAAGTCTGCAACAGGCTGTTTCATCTAAAAAAGAATCTTCAGGTAGATGACAATTTTCGAAAACAGAGGGTGCTTATATCCTTCCTGCCGGAACGTGGGAGTGTGGGGGCGAAACAATACATGCATTCATGGCTTTTGTTGCGCTGTTTGCGCGGAATTTATTTCGATGACGACATTGACTGATAATTTCTGCTCTTTTGTTGAGTAAACAATTCTTGTTTTTATCTTTCAAAATATAAAATTTTTCTTCTAAACATAAATTACATCGTTTTGAACCTCCCGTGTACGAAATAGAATGTTTTAAAATTTGCCAATTAATACTAAAATCCTTATTGTTTTCTTTCAATGTCCAAATATATTTCGAAAGTTCGGTGTCGTTTGCATGCTTTTTATGCTGAAAAGATTTAGTGTGGTTGGCCAATCGCTCTTTGAATGTGGTTGAAGTCATGCCAATGTAACACAAACACAATTATATACATACTAGAATATGATTTAATAATATATTCCATATAAGAATATGGAAATATATTAAACCAGAAAATTGGAATAGAAAACCAATCACAGCAGGAATATGGAAATATATTAAACCGGAAAATTGGAATAGAAAACCAATCACAGCAGGATATTACATAGTATTACCATTTCCCGAGAAAGTGAAACCGAAAGAAAGATTTCCAAAACCTGAACTGAGTCAAACGATTTCCAGTTTCGTTTCCTGATTAAGTTTACAAGGAACTACTACACTTTTTGAAGAAAACGTTGTCCACAATGGCTACTTCTCCAACCGACGCCGTTCCAATTGATGAACTAGAATCCTTACTCATATGTTCCATTTGTCTGGAGACTTTGAACGAACCTCGAACATTGCCTTATTGTTTTCATCCGTTTTGCAAAGTCTGTTTAGAGAAGTTTGTAAAACGCCATCGTGAGAAAACAGCTGGTAAAGAGATTGAAGTATTCAACTGTCCGACATGTCGGTCAGAATTTAATCTGAAACCAAAAGATGAAGTGGCAGGAATGGCGAGCAGTCATTTTATCAGAAATATGTTGGACGTCATGGCGATTCAACGACGAGCAAAGATTTCTAAATGTTCTCGTTGTCAAGAGCCAGCCGTTAGTCGATGCACAACCTGTGAGATGTTCATGTGTGAAACGTGCCTCGCGTCTCACGAAAGCTGGCCAAGCAACAGGAAACACGCTGTGCTATCAATAAACGAGTTGAGTCAACCTGAGAACCAAGCCAAGATCAGAGCAAAACTCTGCTGCAAGAAACATGAGAACAAGACCCTTAAGTTCTATTGCGAAACATGTAAAGAACTTGTCTGCAGATATTGCATGGATTTTCAACATGTACGTCCAGATCATTTATGTTTGCCACTAGTAGACGTAGCTGAGAAGCAAAGAGAAGTATTAGCATCGCGTTGTACAATCTTAGAAGAAAGTATGAAGGAAGGCAACGACACATTAGAGTTGATATCAAATGCCAAACAGTCTCTGGAAGACAATGCAAAGAAAGCAAAGAAAGACATCACTCGGCAGAAAGAAGAAGTTTTAAAAACCTTAACCCAAAAGCTGGAAGAGAAAGCCAAATTAATGATGAATGAAGTGGACATGAAATACAAAGAAACTCACGAACCACTTGTGGAACAAGAAACCGAAGTGAAACGTCACGTGGATAAAGTAAAAGGTTCTTTCAATCTAGCCAAGAACCTTCTTGAGAAAGGCAACGATGAAGAAATCCTTTCGTCGCAAAAGATGATTGAAGAGAATATAGAAAGGATGAAACAAGAGCGACCACGGATTATGAAACCTGTTCATGATGGCAACATTGAATATCAAAGCACCCCAATCAACGACAATGATGTTACGACGTTGTTGGATAAACTGGGAAAAGTTGGTAAGATTATAACTCAAAAGAAATTAAAATTAACTAAAGGTAGATGGTACTCTTAATGTGTTAGTTGATTCAAGATCAGATAAAACCTTCACAAGGTCTGACTTCTGAGGTATTTCTTGATTGCAATGCCCTGACGACTTACTGTTTAAACTCTACAGTCTGCACACAGGGGAGCAAAGCCTCATATATATTCGATAAATTTCATAAATACATGTATGCAACAAATGCACAAAAGGCGTGGATTTCCCAACAAATTGACTATTCTGACATGAAGGTGGACCTATGGCCCATTTTCCAGAGCCCATTTCCACCACTGTGGCACTTTCTGGTCCAAACTATTTCGTAGACCTTTTAGTTTATATAAATGAAGTATGTAGCCTGTTCATGAACCAAACACAAAGGAAATCAGTACTGAGACAGAGGTTTTGATACCGGAGGAAGAAATTACATAAATTAAGCCAACTTTCACCTCGATTTTCTCTTAAAATACTGATTTGTTTGAGAAGCTATATCATATCATACACTCAGAAGAGTGTTTCATCAGGATTCCAAACACCCTGAAATTTGTTCAAAAACCTCAGCTTTGCCTCGGTTTTCAACAAAAGTCTTTGGAAATCCTGATGAAACACTCCTCCTCGTGTATGATATATAACTTCAGGGCATTTTGTGTTGGTGGGAGCTGCATGCATTTTACATTCCCCGAAAACAGCCCCATGATGCATTGTCAACCTCACTATCACCAACATTGTGTTGATTGTGTTGGCTCAGGTCAAACAAAACAACTAAGCACTTTTATTCCAATTTGTCACCACGCGAACATTTAAAGAATGAACTTAGGGTCTGTTTATACAGTTGTATACCTATTTATATCACCAGGACATCTATTGACAGATAAAATCATCTAGCAACTTAGACAAGATAAAAGAATGGGGGAGCTGTTTTTGCCTAGCTCAGGTGGGAATGGGTTAATCATACTGTACGTAATTTACTTTCTTATCTAGCATGTTGTCCTGCAGCAGTTCCTTGTGAATTATGTAATACCTCAATTATTTTGAATGGTCATTTGGAATATGGTAAACAAATGGTAGAATGGTTGGATGATCAGTTTCAATGGCATCTTTGTTATCGAGCTAGCAGAGATGGATGGCATGCACAAGATTTTCACAGATGTTGTGACAATAAGGGTCCAACAGTAACTTTAGCAAAAGTTGGGGATTATATTTTTGGTGGATATACAGACCAGAGCTGGGAAGGTAAAGTTCTTAACTTCAAAAGAACAACTTCAAAACGGTATTTTGTTGGGAAGTGGAGCTTCATTCAAAAAAGGAAACTTGAGGCAACATGTTTTATCATTAACATTATAAGGCACTTCTCTGTTGCCAAAATGGCGCTTTACAACAAGTTCTTGGGGGGGGGGGGGGGGGGCACGCCTATCTGCCCCCATTCTGTCCCTGCAGGCTTCATCCCTGAAAATAATTTCAGGAAGTGAAATAAATGAAATGTTGGGTTTTTTATTCAATACAGTTAAACTGAATATGAACAAAATTTATAAGAATAAAATCTTAATTTAGAAGTTGAACTTCCTTCGATATTTTTGTATTTTATATCAAAAATGTAGATATAGTGTTCTGCGAAAAGATGAATTGAATGGCAGAACGTTTTAAAATTTTTAATTGTCTTGGTTTAAAAATTTGTTTTAAAGTCAATGACAAAGTAAATCAAATATGATGAACACATGGAGTAAATGTTTTACATTTTATTTCAGGTCATCAATGGCAACAGTCCAACTCCTCGTTTTTGTTTTCATTAAAAAACAAAGACAACATACCTGCATTTAGATGCAATATTCACGAGGAGCAACATCCAATCTTCAGCCATCCTAACTATGGACCAGCCTTTGGTAGAGGTCATGATCTAGTCATGGGTAATCACTCCAATCTCAATCAACAATCATACTCCAACCTTGGCCGCACATATCAAGCACCCCCAGGATACCAATACAATACTGAACAAACCAACTCTCTTCTGGCTGGAAGTTACAACTTTACTCCAACTGAAATAGAAGTATTTTACTGAGTAATACCGCTGAACACATTGCACACACTCACATCAATACAAATTGGAAATGTCAAAAAGGGATCTCCGACTATTTAAACAAGTTGACACCAAAATATTGTCAATGTTGTCTATTTTGAAAATGCCTTGTAAGAAATTTAAAAATAATTTACTTTTCCAAAAGATTATGTACAGGGTAAAAGATAATTTTACCCATGAGTGCCGTCATCTTGAATAATGACGTCAAACTAAATAGTAGCATGACTGTCAATGACTGCTAGATCTGATTGTTTTAATGTTTGGGTTTTTTAAATTTATGTAAATCTAAAACTCGGGAACATCGAAATTTGACGTGATTTGAGAGGAAAAAGCTACAAAAATATATATTTCCCTCTAAAACATTTTGCAGTTTCTGATATTTGTGCTTTATTCTCTAGTTCCTTGCATAGCCCCAGTGTTACTCTTGAGTATTGAAAAGTATTAGACAGACCTCAATTTTCAAGTGTAAATTATCAGCACTAACACGAATCTACACTGCAAAATGATTTAGAGGAAAAAAGTTATTTTTCACACTTTAAGCTTTTTCTTAACCTTCTAATCTAACTATATACATGTAACCTTAGATCAGTTTTAAAATAATAATAATAATAATGATAATAATAATAATAATAATAATAATAATAATCACATTTTATGACTATACTTTACAATAAAAAAAAGAGAAGAAGTTAATTACAATATAATACATATAAACTCATGGCAGTCCACAGGGATTTCATACAAAGTTAATAAGAAACCTTAGTTAAAATAATGATAATGATAATAAAAATTAAATTAAAAATTAAATTAAAAATGTCGGTAAAATCACACTCCGATATAAAGGAAAAGTCATTAGCAACGTAGCTGGCTCTCCAGCAGACCGAGTTCTAAGTTTTTGTTTTTCACTTGATTAGGGGATTTTCTAGTCCCTCTCATGCATGCAATGGCTGATCTTAATAGAGCGAAGGAGAGGCGGCATCTCATCCATGCTAAGGTGACAGCATATTCCCATTTCCACTTGACTGCTAGCATCTCTGCCATTCTCTTGTACGCAACCGTTGTTTCCTTGCTCAGACCACCACTTGTAGAAAAGATCAAAGGTGTAAACGTACCATGCTCTATTTCTCTTACTCTGTCGCCGTATTCTCTTTTTTTCATATTCTCCTGGCTTCTGTATAAAGAACTAATGCTGGTGTTGCGATAACTAGGCGCGTTTGGGTGGAACACCCTTACGTCAAAAAATGCGCTTTGTTGGCGACACCAGAAACCTTTAGCCTTTATATCAGATCTAGCCTCGTCTTGTCGGTTTGCAGACTGCGGATATATGCTTTCACCCGTAATTGGCTGTAGCTGTGGTTCCTTCTCTGTTTCATTACACACCTCTCTCAACCAATCAGCAGTGATGTCGCGAATCTCATTATGGCGAACAATGGTCATACCACCGTGTGAACAAATCATAGCATGATCTGTAGAGAAGTTGGCACCACACACGCAATGCTGAGGTAGGTTCTTTAGCTGCCAACCATATCGTAGGCACAGGGCGTCACGGAACTCGCTCTTGTTCAAGTCAAAACCGTGTTCTTTCAGCGGAAGCACAGTGAGCCAGGAAGAGGAACCTTTCTCATTTAAGAGATCCATTGACCTTTGTTTTGTGGCGGGTAGCATTTCTCTGACGGCATTGGCCTTGTTCGCATGATTTTCTGCTTTTTCTCGACGTGTCGTCGTTTTAATCTCGCTTAGATCAGGTTTTCGATACGAATCGGCTTGCTCAATTATCATTTGCTTCAGAGGCTCAGTAATCTTTTTGGATGCACGGAATTGATGGCAAGCTTCTTCAACTGGATTAACGATATTCAGACCACCATGTCTTGTTGGCAATGATAACATCTTTCTTTCTGCAATGGAGCAGTGACTTCGTCCAGTTAAGGCAGGAATTAACTTCTCAGTAATAATCTCTTCGATAGGTTGAAACAGCTCATCAACATTCTCAACCGTCCGCATGATAAACTGCCATTTTCCTTTTATGGAATGGATAAAGGCCGCATACGCTGCATGGGGATAAATTTCAGCGATCTTAGCCAGGACATTGATTTCTTCTTTCCACATTTCAACTTTACCTGCGACATACTCTTGAACGAAATTTGACGTACCAATTGCTGCCCCCAGGATGTTATGACCAGCGGTTGTTATACGGATTCCAGTATTTTCAAAAAGAGCTGTCGCAAGGTGGATGTATTCTGGCTTGACTACCAAGGTCGTTTTGGCTGGGTTGGGATGGTAACCGTATTCGGGACCAACTGTTGTCAGGTGTTGCCACCAACTTCTTAGAGCATGTAGCTTTCCTGCTGATGTAGAGTCGTCTGCGAACCAAACTTGTTTAACATCACTAGACGTTTCATGACGTAGACTGTTGATTAAGGGTGTTATGGCGAGCGCATACATAGCCATAGCTAGGGGATCTCCTTGCGTAGTTCCTTCCGATGACAAAATTTCATCACCACCTGTGACAAATAGTCTCACTGGTTTTGAGTACGTGTTATTGAGCACGGTAGATATCGCTGGGCATATGATGCCAATGTTGTGGAGGGCAGCTTTCCGATTCAAGGTATTAAATGCGTTCGTAGCATCAACCAGGAGCATTGCTTCGGTATCATCCATTGATTCAATCTCTTTCATAGCATGTATGGCGGCTTCGCATCCTGCTTCATGACCAGCACATGTTTGGAGGGCTCCGGCAGCAGACTTAACGTCTTCGCCAATAGCTTTGAGAATTGCTTTGGCTACAATACGCCTTGGCACTTCCCCGACGCCAATAGGGCGCACTCCTGGATCCTTGTTCAAAGGGATCAAGCGACAAGCTACATATGCCGATAGGCCATCCGGGTCGACCTGGGTTGTGCATAAACGTTTGGCCACACCAGCTAGAGCATTACATAGGTCGACTGAAACACCCTTGAACGAAGAACAAAAGCGCCGCCAACCATAAGCATCCACCCCAGACGGGCCCGCAGAACCGTTCGTTCTCATTGCTGCTTGCTTGATGGTTTCACCGGTTATTCTTTCAAAAACCACCGGATCAAAGCATATTTCATCAGCCTCTGTATCAGGGAGTAATACTTCTGGTGAAGGTATCTTCGCTTCAGGATGTTTCTCAAGCAAGACATCTCTTGTAGATCTCCATGTAACATTACCATTGTCATCCATAGGTAATAATGCGTCGAGTGAAAGAAGGCCGCCCTTATCTGCATTGGAAATCAGGCGGACTGCCTGATGGACCTTTCCTTGCAGCATAAGCCGACTAAAACCACGCGTAATCTTCTCGAATTCGAACGGCTGGTTTGTTTGGGAGATGAGATGCTTTTGAATACATCTGCCTTCATTAACGAGTGCCTTTATGTCGCCTTTTAACCAGAGATTAAGCCGCCTTTCTAAACAATTAACATGATCTTTTGTCTTACTTTTAACAAACGGTTTTTGCAATAACAAAGATTGCACGACTGAGCATGCCTTCAATGAAATGCAATCAAGCGGACTCGCATCAGCATATGACTGATAAAGCCTAGCCATCTCTTGTACGAATGACTTGCCACTTCTCCCCGATGGAATCAAAAACACGTTACGTTTCCAATGAACAATTTCTTCGTATGCATCGTTTATCATTGCACAGAACTCAGCACCTTTAACTTCATTCCATTTGAAGCTTGGTTCTTCATTAGGCGCATCGTTGAAGCTATTGTTATGCAAAGGTGCATTGCTATCAGTAATGTGCATATTTACTGAATTGAGTGTTCCTCCTTGATGCGAATAACTGCTTTCGATGTTGACTTGCACTTGATCGTTTATACTAGATTCTGAAACAGTAATCCCTTCATCAAGAGCAGGCTGACCTATCCTCTCACCATTTCCTTCCCCTACGTCGACTTGCCGCTCATTGATCAGCACTTGATTGATTATGCTAGTTTCCGACGCGGTAGCTCTTTCGCCAAGGACAACATGGCCCATCCTTTCACCGTTTCCTTGCCCAACGTCGATTTGCCGCTCATTTGCCTCGTAATTACCAACATTGCTGCTTAGTTCAGGAGGTTTTTGCTTTTTCTCATAGCGAGCCACCGTATCTCGTAGATTTTGTGCCGTTAAATTGAGTGAGGCATAGCCTTTCGCTTCCCATAATAGTTTCATAGTCTTCATATAACCATGTCGACCGGCATTTGAAGTTCCCTCGCTATTGCTTCTCTCCAAGGCTCTTTTACGACAATCGAAAAGATCATCAATCATTGACTGGGTCCACTTTGTCCTACCAGAGGACTTCGAACTTCTCTTTGGAGGCATTTTATAGCTTACATATACGTAAGAAATACACTCACATAAAGAGACATCTTACCCCTTACTATAATAATAATAATAATAATAATAATAATAATAATAATAATAATAATAATAATAACGATTGTAATAATAATATTATTATTATTATTATTATTATTATTACTTATAATAATAATAATAATAATAATAATAATAATAATAATAACGATTTAATGAAGCATCTCTACGTGGTAGCTCTACATCTTCAGTTGCAAATAAATAGATTGGTAAACAGGAAAAAAACAAGTATGAAATAGTACTTATAACTATGCTTAATAGTACCTATACTAATGTTTATAAGTTCAAAACTAATGCTCATAACTGTAAAATTACTTAAATATATACAGAAGTAATATTGGGCATTTCACTCGATTACATAGCATGTTCTGGGGATTTTTGGTGAAGGAAAATTCGAGTGCAGAATACATACATTTTAAGACCAAACTGGGACCAGTTGCGAAAAATGCAACTACACAGGCCTTCCGGCAGGAATCGAACCCATCTGTAACATCTGTAACATCTGTAATCGAGTGAAATGCCCAATATTACTTCTAAGATACCCAATTCCTTCCTGGCATTACCACCTTAACATATACAGAACTCACGATCAAGCTCTCGGCAACGGCCTCCGTGGCTCAGTGGTCAGAGCATTGCACTAGTATCGCAAGGTCGTGGGTTCGATTGCTGCCGGAAGGCCTGTGTAGTTGCATTTTTCGCAACTGGTCACGGTTTGGTCTTAAAATGTATGTATTCTGCACTCGAATTTTCCTTCACCAAAAATCCCTAGAACATCTGTAATCGAGTGAAATGCCCAATATTACTTCTAAGATACCCAATTCTCTCCTGGCATTACCACCTTAACATATACAGCACTCACGATCAAGCTCTCGGCAACGGCCTCCGTAGTTCAGTGGTCAGAGCATTGCACTAGAATCGCAAGGTCGTGGGTTCGATTGCTGCCGGAAGGCCTGTGTAGTTGCATTTTTCGCAACTGGTCCCGGTTTGGTCTTAAAATGTATGTATTCTGCACTCGAATTTTCCTTCACTAAAAATCCCTTAAATATATACACATATATATATCCGTATCTTAGTGGATTCAAAATAATAATTTAAATAATTCAACAGATCATTGTTTCATATTATGACAGCAAGTCAGTCGGAAGTCATCAAAATATAATCTTTTCCAACAACCAGGTCCTCTTCGGTTGCAACCATTTGACGTCATCGTTCGGGATGGCGGCGCCCATGATAAAATTCAACGCATTTTCAAGATGGACGATATTGCCGACATTTTCAAATTGATGTCTACTTGTTGAAACAGTCGGAGGATCCTTGTGTTGGAGTCGAAGAGATCTCTGCGAAGCAGACTACGCAGAACCTATATAACAAAGCGAAAAAGCTGGCAAGCTGACAAGATTTTTTAAAAACAAAATACTAATGTTTCGAGGAGAGCCCTTTATGATGGTAACGAATAACTCACGTTAGTTCGGAATCTTTTATCAGTTTTCTTCAGTAAACTCTGATACAGGACTCTGCTAGAAACGTCAGTATTTCGTTCCTGAAATCTCGCCAGTTCGCCACCTTTTCACTTTGTTATTATCCCAAACACTACGTACACAGCACTCAATTGTTTACACTTATAAAGAACCTAGGTCATATCGTTGAACAAACACGTATCCCCACCAACCCTAAAACGTTGTCTTATAACCCTAACTCCATATTATCCAAATTCTAACTTTTAAAGTAGTTCTCTAATGAAAATATTGTTGGTGATGTTTTTGCATAATCCTAAACATGTTATGGTAGTTGCATGGTAATCGTGCAAAGTTTCATTTCAAAATTCGTTGAAGAAAAGGTTGTATTTTACGTGTAAAGTTTGGAGCGCCGCCATTTAAAGTGGCCGAGCTTGAGAAGAACGAGTCGAGGAAGCTTATGACGTCATATACTCAATAACAACAATGGCCCTTTTGTTGACAACAACAATGATCTTTTGTTTTTATTGAGTCTATGACGTCATAAGTTCTCCTCAACTCATAACTCATTCTTCTCAAACATGGCCAATTCAATGGCGGCGCTCCAAAATACAAACTTCGCACGTAGAATACAACTTTGTTTTTGAGAATTTCGAAATGAAACTTTGCACAATTACCAAGTACCATAATAATTTTAGGATTATGCAGAAACATTGCCAACAATATTTTCATCAGAGAACCACTTTAAAAAGTAAAGAAAAAGAAGAAAATAAAAAAAGTTTGCGAAAAATTTAAAACAAGTGCAACAGCACACAGAAAATATTACACACTAAAACTCTTAGGAACGGATTTAAAAATTTAGAAAAGAGAGCACCAATTAAAAAAAAAGTTAGAACGGGAGAAATCGGAAACGGAGAACCTAATTCCTCCCAAAGCCTTTTGGAAAATGTTTTGATTTTAATTGAATCCTGTTAAGAGACATTTCTTGCAATGTATTAATTTTTTACGAAGTTGAAAAACTCGACATTTTAAAAGCCTATTTTTAAACACGTCTGTGTCTCTTTCAACTTCAAAAGTTAGGTAAATTTCTTTTTGTGTTTTAAATGTTTAAAGTAAAATATCAACTGTTACTATTTAAACATACTTAGTTATTTAGCAGTGTAAAGACAAGATTAGAAAATGTAGAAGTTCAGAAATAAAGAATGACAATTTTTAATATGATTAGTTATATAGGAATTTGAGAAACATTTACTCACATGATTATTGAGAAAAAGTGATGTAGCATTTTTTTGTAATTTACTGTAAAAAATATTAGAAAACAAAAATTACACTTATAGGACTAATAAATTATGAATGGTACAAGCATTGTCACTCTTGCAAATAACTAATGTGATGACGATGATGACGATGATGACGATGATGACGATGATGACGATGGTAATGCTGCTGCTGCTGCTGATGATGATGATGATATGCTGGTTGTGGTGGTGATAGTGCAGATGGCGATTGTGTTGATAGTAGTAATACCCCCCATATAGACCACAAAGGGATGCCGCCTCATTAAATATTCAACTTATTATTTATTCATTCTCCTGTGGGACCTCTTAACCCTAATCTCATTATGCATACGTCATTATTTCTCATGCTCCTTTGGGACATAGTAACCCTAACTTTCCTCCCTAAACCCTGGCTGTTACGTAACCCCCCTGGTATTCACTACGTCATATATTCAACTTATTATTTATTCATTCTCATAACTCCCCTTACCCTGGCTTGTTGCTGAACCCCCAGTTTTTATTACGTCATAACCGATAGCTCTCCGACTGATTTCCGAAGTTACGTCGTCATCAAAAGGCACTCGACTTATATCCTTATAAGTAATAGTAATCACCTTTTCATTTAAACACTTAACTCAAGCGACAGTCGACAGTTGTGGGACACGTAGACGTGCAGAGCATGTGTACAGTAAACTTTAACAAAATAGACGTTCTTTACAAGGAACTAAAGAGGATTTGATAGAGGCACTTTATATTTTTTATCTGAAACCTTGTCTCGATGAGTATAGAGAGTTTTCAACAGCCTAAGTGTCTGAATTGGCAGAGACAACTGCTCTGGTGAAACCTGAATATTATTTGAATAATATGGAGACTTTGAATGTTATATTAGTTAGAACCTAAATGATCAAACAGTCTTATACACGTTTGGTGGCAATAAATGTTAACAATTTTAGAGGGTTATCGTTTACTTTGGCCTAGTGTATAGAGTATACGAATCCTTGGATGAAGAATCAATTCGAGAAGCCGTAAAAAGAACGATCAATGATTTCATGAGAAAATATAAACGGAATAACTCTTCAAGCTGGTTGCTACGCTTTCTGTTACTAAGTGTGATATTTGCATATTTATCCTCAGTGCACGTGCAAGAGACAAAAGAGAAACTCATTAGGGGCAATTATGAGGATTAGGCATGTTTAGGCCAAAAAGTCATTAGCGTGTACTTTGCATAAGACAGAATTCACAACAATCAGTTTAAAATATTTATTTACACAAAAAACTCTTGATTATTTAGTGATCTATCGGTAACACTAGCATATGGGCATACAGTACATCTTATAATCCGAAGACATGGATCATGAGTCTTGAATTCTGTACCACAAACATTACATATCAGATTTCGAATAACGCATTTGTTAAAATATTTTCACAAACACTTAGGACACTCAATTACATGTGTAAAATTAACAGGATTCTGACAACGTTCGCAATCAACAGGTTCGTCAATTATAGAATTTTCTGATTCTATTTCGGTGTGATCTTTATCGTGTTCGGAATCTTCTTCGGAGGAAGTTTCTTCGTTTTCGCTCTCTGATTCTGTTTCTTCTTCTGCCTGCGCCAACATTGTCAGCACTCGAACATTTTCGATAAAGTTTTTGTCAATGTTAATGTCGACGAGTCCTTTTACAAATACATTTAGACCAGCTGGTTCGGGAATTCCTGAGACGTAAGGTGATACGCAGTATTCTACCAATTCGGCTATTTTTATGTTTGGTATAGTTCTTCCTTGATACACAATTTCTCCTTTGGGATTCCATGTTAAGTTGACATAGGACGCGAGTAAACTATTCAGCAAAGAAGACGCTGTCGCTTCATCGACTCCATAGTCAAAGTGTGACAGTATTTCTTTAACACGAAAATCATCATGCAGTCTTTCTCCCATCGTGTTCAGGGTTCGAATGAGGGTCTTTATAAAACATCGTTCTTTTATATTAGTTCTGCGAGTCCTTCTAAAACAGGACCAAGTAAGACATCAAGAAATCCTGCACCTTTTTGAATCAGTATCTCCTTTTTTCTCATAAAACTACTTCGGGGACTAGCCAAAGTTGATATGTCGTCGCTATAAGGCTTAACGTCTTCAAGCAAAGCAGGTGATAATTAATATTGCATTGACCAAAAGTTAAACATACAATCACAAATGCATCTAATTTGCTCGGGGCTTGCAGTCTCCAACAGAGCTCGCTGTTGAATAGGTTCACTTGTACATAAAAGTTCAAGAAACGGTTTGTGCTTTTTGATCAACATCTCTATTTGACAGTCAGTGTCTAAATGAGGAAAACGCTACCAAAACACACATTTTAAGAGGAGGAGGAGGAGGAGGAGGAGGAGGAGGAGGAGGAGGAGAAAGAGGAGGAGAAAAAGGAGAAAGAGGAGGAGAAAGAGGAGAAAGAGGAGGAGGAGAAAGAGGAGGAGAAAGAGGAGGACAAAGAGGAGGAGGAGGAGGAGGAGGAGGAGGAGGAGAAAGAGGAGGAGGAGGAGGAGGAAGAGGAGGAGGAGGAGAAAGAGGAGGAGAAGGAGAAAGAGGAGGGGGAGAAAGAGGAGAAAGAGGAGGAGAAAGAGGAGAAAGAAGAGGAGGAGGAGAAAGAGGAGGAGGAGGAGGCGAAAGAGGAGGAGGAGAAAGAGGAGGAGGAGGAGAAAGAGGAGGAGGAAGAGGAGAAAGAGGGGGAAGAGGAGAAAGAGGAGGAGGAGAAAGAGGAGGGGGAGGAGGAAAAAATAAACACACACACATACATACAAAAGCATTTAGCTTAAAAATATTTATTTCGGTTTTCGTTCAAACATATACATATAAAAAGTTTTAGTAAGGTCTGCTTCTTAGATTATATTTAGGCGTTTTTATTTTAAAGGTAGCGTGATAGTCTTTCTTGTCTTCTGGTGATAATTGTGATACATCTTCTTTTGTCATGGGTAAATATTTTGATCTAGTCATCAATAGATGATGTTCATACTCTTCTCTATCATCTGGGGTCATCTTTGCCAAGTCGCTTTCTTTCCAATCCGAAGAGCTTTCCCAATTATGAAAGAAATTATGTTTAAGCGTCGGTTGTTCAACGGTAGGAGGCGGTGTTACAAAATAGGTTTTAGGTGTAGCATGGAAACTCCACGGAAGATCGTCAGTTTCTTGCTTTATCGCTGGTGTCAAATTTTCTGTATTTTGCTGAGTTCGAAGATTAGTCAGAGGTTGAGCCTGATTTTGCAGTTGGTTTTGAAACGTCAGAAAACGTCCTAGCTGATTGCTACGGCTGATATTTGCATATTTATCCTGAGTGCACGTGCAGGAGACAAAAGAAAAACTCATTAGGGGCAATTAAGAGGATTAAGCGCTCAGGCAGGTCTAGGCGAGAAAGTCATTAGCGTGTACTTTGCATAAGACAGAATTCACAACAATCAGTTTAAAATATTTATTTACACAAAAAACTCTTGATTATTTAGTGATCTATCGGTAACACTAGCATATGGGCATACAGTACATCTTATAATCCGAAGGCATGGATCATGAGTCTTGAATTCTGCACCACAAACATTACATATCAGATTTCGAATAACGCATTTGTTAAAATATTTCCACAAACACTTGGGACACTCAATTACATGTGTAAAGTTAACAGGATTCTGACAACGTTCGCAATCAACAGGTTCGTCAATTATAGAATTTTCTGATTCTATTTTGGTGTAATCTTTATCGTGTTCGGAATCTTCTTCGGAGGAAGTTTCTTCGTTTTCGCTCTCTGATTCTGTTTCTTCTTCTGCCTGCGCCAACATTGTCAGCACTCGAACATTTTCGATAAGGTTTTTGCGGTTAATGTCGACGAGTCTTTTTACAAATACATTTAGACCAGCTGGTTCGGGAATTCCTGAGACGTAAGGTGATACGCAGTATTCTACCAATTCGGCTATTTTTATGTTTGGTATAGTTCTTCCTTGATACACAATTTCTCCTTTGGGATTCCATGTTAAGTTGACATAGGACGCGAGTAAACTATTCAGCAAAGAAGACGCTGTCGCCTCAACGACTCCATAGTCAAAGTGTGACAGTATTTCTTTAACACGAACATCATCGTGCAGTCTTTCTCCCATCGTGTTCAGGGTTCGAATGAGGGTCTTTATAAAACATCGTTCTTTTATATTAGTTCTGCGAGTCCTTCTAAAACAGGACCAAGTAAGACATCAAGAAATCCTGCACCTTTTTGAATCAGTATCTCCTTTTTTCTCATAAAACTACTTCGGGGACTAGCCAAAGTTGATATGTCGTCGCTATAAGGCTTAACGTCTTCAAGCAAAGCAGGTGATAATTGATATTGCATTGACCAAAAGTTAAACATACAATCACAAATGCATCTAATTTGCTCGGGGCTTGCAGTCTCCAACAGAGCTCGCTGTTGAATAGGTTCACTTGTACATAAAAGTTCAAGAAACGGTTTGTGCTTTTTGATCAACATCTCTATTTGACAGTCAGTGTCTAAATGAGGAAAACGCTACCAAAACACACATTTTAAGAGGAGGAGGAGAAAGAGGAGGAGGAGAAAGAGGAGGAGGAGGAGAAAGAGGAGGAGGAGGAGAAAGAGGAGGAGAAGGAGAAAGAGGAGGAGGAGAAAGAGGAGGAGGAGGAGGAGGAGGAGGAGAAAAGGAGGAGGAGAAAGAGGAGGAGAAGGAGGAGGAGAAAGAGGAGGAGAAGGAGAAAGAGGAGGAGAAGGAGAAAGAGGAGGAGGAGGAGGAGGAGAAAGAGGAGGAGGAGGAGAAAGAGGAGGAGGAGGAGAAAGAGGAGGATGAGAAAGAGGGGGGAGAAAGAGGAGGATGAGAAAGAGGAGGAGGAGGAGAAAGAGGAGGAGGAGGAGAAAGAGGAGGAGGAGGAGAAAGAGGAGGAGGAGGAGAAAGAGGAGGAGGAGGAGAAAGAGGAGGAGGAGAAAGAGGAGGAGGAGGAGGAGGAGGAGGAGGAGGAGGAGAAAGAGGAGGAGGAGGAGGAGGAGAAAGAGGAGGAGGAGAAAGAGGAGGAGGAGGAGAAAGAGGAGGAGGAGAAAGAGGAGGAGGAGAAAGAGGAGGAGGAGGAGAAAGAGGAGGAGGAGGAGAAAGAGGAGGATGAGGAGGAGAAAGAGGAGGAGGAGGAGAAAGAGGAGGAGGAGGAGGAGGAGAAAGAGGAGGAGGAGGAGGAGAAAGAGGAGGAGGAGGAGGAGGAGAAAGAGGAGGAGAAGGAGAAAGAGGAGGAGGAGAAAGAGGAGGAGGAGGAGGAGAAAGAGGAGGAGGAGGAGAAAGAGGAGGAGGAGGAGGAGAAAGAGGAGGAGGAGGAGGAGGAGAAAGAGGAGGAGAAGGGGGAGGAGAAAGAGGAGGAGAAAGAGAAAGAGGAGGAGGAGGAGGAGGAGAAGAGGAGGAGGGGGAGGAGAAAGAGGAGGGGAAGGAGAAAGAGGAGGAGGAGGAGAAATAAATAATATGACATTCTCTAGAAATGTTTATTCTGCTCATGCTCTTCAACGAGTGAACATGTCTTATGTCTGCAGCACTTGTGGAAAAACGTTTTCTACACTATTCAACATGCAACGTCATATAAGAAATTTCCATAAAAACAGTACTTATTCAAGACCAGCACATCTTCTCAATGACGCAACAGTCATGCAGCATCCATTTACTTGCATTGTCGCTGGATGCACACAGAGTGGTAAAACAGTATGGGTGAAAACGCTTCTTGAAAACGCCAAACTACGATTAATCCTCCTCCCGAACGTATCATTTGGTGCTATGGGCAATGGCAGCCCATGTATTTAGAAATGATCAAAACAATACCAGGCATCGAATTCTATGAGGGTATACCTTCCGACATTGACTCTGATAATTTTCTTGAAGTCTCTCAACGTAACCTGATCGTCCTCGATGATCTCATGGATCAGTCAGGAAGAGATAAACGTATTGCTAATTTATTTACTAAGGGAAGTCATCACAGGAATCTCTCCGTAATCTACATTGTTCAGAATATATTTCACCAAGGCAAAGAAACAAGAAACATCAGCCTCAACGCACACTATATCGTACTATTCAAGTCTCCGAGGGATAAGCAACAAATTTCTGTCTTGGCACGGCAGGTGAACCCAGGTCATGTCCATGAATTTATGAAGAGTTACGAGGAAGCCACAACTCGTCCTCATGGTTATTTAATGCTTGATCTGAAACCGACTACGGACGACGATCACCGCCTCAAGACCAATGTTCTACCAGGAGAAAATAGCTCCAGCCTGCAGCAACAGCTGGGTAGTTTCATACAAAAGCAATCCTATCAATTACCTCCAATCGTTAATGCCATGTACAATACAGAACAAAAATTGCAAGATATTGTACAAGCGCCACAGTTAACACCTGACGAAAAGAACATACTTTACTCCAATCAGCTAGGACGTTTTCTGACCTTTCAAAACCAACTGCATAATCAGTCTCAACCTCTGACTAATCTTCAAACTCAGCAAAATACAGAAAATTTGACACCAGAGATAAAGCAAGAAACTGACGATCTTCCGTGGAGTTTCCATGCTACACCTAAAACCTATTTTGTAACACCGCCTCCTACCGTTGAACAACCGACGCTTAAACATAATTTCTTTCATAATTGGGAAAGCTCTTCGGATTGGAAAGAAAGCGACTTGGCAAAGATGACCCCAGATGATAGAGAAGAGTATGAACATCATCTATTGATGACTAGATCAAAATATTTACCCATGACAAAAGAAGATGTATCACAATTATCACCAGAAGACAAGAAAGACTATCACGCTACCTTTAAAATAAAAACGCCTAAATATAATCTAAGAAGCAGACCTTACTAAAACATTTTATATGTATATGTTTGAACGAAAACCGAAATAAATATTTTTAAGCTAAATGCTTTTGTATGTATGTGTGTGTGTTTATTTGTTCCTCCTCCTCCTCCTCCTTCTCCTCCTCCTCTTTCTCCTTCTCCTCCTCTTTCTCCTCCTCCTCCTCTTTCTCCTCCTCCTTTTTCTCCTCCTCCTCCTTCTCCTCCTCCTCTTTCTCCTCCTCTTTCTCCTTCTCCTCCTCTTTCTCCTCCTCCTCCTCTTTCTCCTCCTCCTTTTTCTCCTCCTCCTCTTTCGCCTCCTCCTCCTCCTCTTTCTCCTCTTTCTCCTCCTCCTCCTCTTTCTTCTCTTTCTCCTCCTCCTCTTTCTCCTTCTCCTCCTCCTCCTGTTTCTCCTCCTCCTCCTCCTCTTCCTCCTCCTCCTCTTCCTCTTTCTCCTCCTCCTCCTCCTCCTCCTCCTCTTTCTCCTCCTCTTTCTCCTCCTCTTTCTCCTCCTCCTCCTTCTCCTCCTCCTCTTTCTCCTCCTCTTTCTCCTCCTCCTTTTCCTCCTCTTAAAATGTGTGTTTTGGTAGCGTTTTCCTCATTTAGGCACTGACTGTCAAATAGAGATGTTGATCAAAAAGCACAAACCGTTTCTTGAACTTTTATGTACAAGTGAACCTATTCAACAGCGAGCTCTGTTGGAGACTGCAAGCCCCGAGCAAATTAGATGCATTTGTGATTGTATGTTTAACTTTTGGTCAATGCAATATCAATTATCACCTGCTTTGCTTGAAGACGTTAAGCCTTATAGCGACGACATATCAACTTTGGCTAGTCCCCGAAGTAGTTTTATGAGAAAAAAGGAGATACTGATTCAAAAAGGTGCAGGATTTCTTGATGTCTTACTTGGTCCTGTTTTAGAAGGACTCGCAGAACTAATATAAAAGAACGATGTTTTATAAAGACCCTCATTCGAACCCTGAACACGATGGGAGAAAGACTGCATGATGATTTTCGTGTTAAAGAAATACTGTCACACTTTGACTATGGAGTCGATGAAGCGACAGCGTCTTCTTTGCTGAATAGTTTACTCGCGTCCTATGTCAACTTAACATGGAATCCCAAAGGAGAAATTGTGTATCAAGGAAGAACTATACCAAACATAAAAATAGCCGAATTGGTAGAATACTGCGTATCACCTTACGTCTCAGGAATTCCCGAACCAGCTGGTCTAAATGTATTTGTAAAAGGACTCGTCGACATTAACATTGACAAAAACCTTATCGAAAATGTTCGAGTGCTGACAATGTTGGCGCAGGCAGAAGAAGAAACAGAATCAGAGAGCGAAAACGAAGAAACTTCCTCCGAAGAAGATTCCGAACACGATAAAGATCACACCGAAATAGAATCAGAAAATTCTATAATTGACGAACCTGTTGATTGCGAACGTTGTCAGAATCCTGTTAATTTTACACATGTAATTGAGTGTCCTAAATGTTTGTGGAAATATTTTAACAAATGCGTTATTCGAAATCTGATATGTAATGTTTGTGGTACAGAATTCAAGACTCATGATCCATGTCTTCGGATTATAAGATGTACTGTATGCCCATATGCTAGTGTTACCGATAGATCACTAAATAATCAAGAGTTTTTTGTGTAAATAAATATTTTAAACTGATTGTTGTGAATTCTGTCTTATGCAAAGTACACGCTAATGACTTTTTGGCCTAAACATGCCTAATCCTCATAATTGCCCCTAATGAGTTTCTCTTTTGTCTCTTGCACGTGCACTGAGGATAAATATGCAAATATCACACTTAGTAACAGAAAGCGTAGCAACCAGCTTGAAGAGTTATTCCGTTTATATTTTCTCATGAAATCATTGATCGTTCTTTTTACGGCTTCTCGAATTGATTCTTCATCCAAGGATTCGTATACTCTATACACTAGGCCAAAGTAAACGATAACCCTCTAAAATTGTTAACATTTATTGCCACCAAACGTGTATAAGACTGTTTGATCATTTAGGTTCTAACTAATATAACATTCAAAGTCTCCATATTATTCAAATAATATTCAGGTTTCACCAGAGCAGTTGTCTCTGCCAATTCAGACACTTAGGCTGTTGAAAACTCTCTATACTCATCGAGACAAGGTTTCAGATAAAAAATATAAAGTGCCTCTATCAAATCCTCTTTAGTTCCTTGTAAAGAACGTCTATTTTGTTAAAGTTTACTGTACACATGCTCTGCACGTCTACGTGTCCCACAACTGTCGACTGTCGCTTGAGTTAAGTGTTTAAATGAAAAGGTGATTACTATTACTTATAAGGATATAAGTCGAGTGCCTTTTGATGACGACGTAACTTCGGAAATCAGTCGGAGAGCTATCGGTTATGACGTAATAAAAACCGGGGGTTCAGCAACAAGCCAGGGTAAGGGGGGTGGATAGGGTTAGAGTGTCCTATAGGAGCATGAGCCATAATGACGTATGAGAATGAATAAATAATAAGTTGAATATATGACGCAGTGAATACCAGGGGGGTTAAGTAACAGCCAGGGTTTAGGGAGGAAAGTTAGGGTTACTATGTCCCAAAGGAGCATGAGAAATAATGACGTATGCATAATGAGATTAGGGTTAGGAGGTCCCACAGGAGAATGAATAAATAATAAGTTGAATATTTAATAAGGCGGCATCCCTTTGTGGTCTATATGGGGGGGTATTACTACTCTTGATGGTGCTGATGTTGATGATATCGAGAGGCTAAACTCTTCATCTTATGTTGTTGGAATAATTAGTGTGGGACAGCAAACTCAGTGCAGAACAATGACTATATGAGCTACAATAAGACAACAAGCAATCTCGAGGCCAGTCTCCCCACTTTACATTGAATTGGTGATATTGGCAAACAAGAGAAGAATGAGATCAATCTGTGTAATATCGTTTATTTATTTCCTTTTTAAAACTACATTCCGACTCCGTAGTCACATGCACGCACTCTCACATGTATAACGATAATATCAATAAGCCACAGCCTCGTGTCCGTATCACGTGTGAGAATGTTCTTAATTAGGATATGACATCCCTCCCTTTCTTTCGAATAAATTTTCGTATTCTGGTAACATATATACAGTTAATATATACCTAATATACTTTCAACGTTTATTAATACTATTTATTTATAGATTGTTTGGTAACCTACTCAGCTTGATTGTTCAGCTTTATTATATAACAGTTCATTTGTCAACTTTCTTCTTGGTTGTTTTGCTGTTCAATCTCTTGATCAGTCTTTCTGATCTTCTGAGAGGAACCTTAGGTGGTGTTTCTGTAGGATTTTCATGAATTTGGGTGTGCACTTGTTGTGGTACTGGCTGTGGTACTGGCTGTGGTACTGGCTGTGGTACTGGCTGTGGTACTGGCTGTGGTACTGGCTGTGGTACTGGCTGTGGTACTGGTTGTGGTACTGGCTGTGGTACTGGCTGTGGTACTGGTTGTGGTACTGGCTGTGGTACTGGCTGTGGTACTGGCTGTGGTACTGGTTGTGGTACTGGCTGTGGTACTGGCTGTGGTACTGGCTGTGGTACTGGTTGTGGTACTGGCTGTGGTACTGGTTGTGGTACTGGCTGTGGTACTGGTTGTGGTACTGGTTGTGGTACTGGTTGTGGTACTGGTTGTGGTACTGGTTGTGGTACTGGTTGTGGTACTGGCTGTGGTACTGGTTGTGGTACTGGTTGTGGTACTGGCTGTGGTACTGGCTGTGGTACTGGTTGTTGTGGTGGTGGATTTGGTTTCTCCACTGGAAGTTCTGTATCTTCTTCGTCATTACTTGCGTCTTCTTCTTTTTCTTCTTCTTCATTAGTTGCTTTTCCATTTTCCAGTTGAGTTTCCTCCCGAAATTTCTTCCTGTGAGATGAATTTCGACCGTAAGTGTTCCCACGGTTATCTTTCATGATGATTTGAGAACCTTTGACTTGAATAATTTCAAGAGTGTCCGATCGGAATGTGGTGGAGTATTTGCTCTTGGATTTAGATCTTTGTCCTTTGATTTTCTCCTTGTGTCTGCATACTGCTTGTACTTCTCTTTAGTTGTAGCATCAGTTTTTCGCAGCTCTGTGTCATCTACTCATCTTGTGGTCCACTGCCTGGATGTACTTCTGCCGGTAATTACAAGAATGATAAACTTGTCCCTGCAATCCGGATGTTTCCCTGAGAACTGGAAGCTGGCTAGAGTCCATCCAAGCTTAAAGAAGTCAAAAGCTGAGGTCCTATTCGATAATCTTCGTCCCATCAGCAACCTTTCATTTGTTTCCAAACTCGCGGAACGAGCTGCCTTTAATCAAACCCATGATCACCTTACCGCTTACAAACTTTACCCTAAAGCTCAATCTTCCTACCGTCAATATCATAGTACTGAAACTGCCCTTTTACGTGTGAAAAATGACATCTTGATGAACATGAATAAACAACACGTAACTCTCTTGGTACTACTTGATTTAAGTGCAGCATTCGATACTGTTGACCATACCATCCTACTGAATCGACTACACTCTAGCTTTGGTATCACAGGTCGTGTACTAACCTGGTTTAAATCATACCTCCAGAATAGATCTCAATGTATTTCTATTAACGGTGGTGAATCCAGATCATTTGAAATGAAGTATGGTGTTCCGCAAGGGTCCTGCCTTGGTCCTATCTTGTTTGTCATCTATGCAAGCAAACTGTTTACTATTCTTGAAAGCCACCTACCAGATATCCACGCATTTGCGGACGACTCGCAATTATACATTTCATTCAAACCTGCCACTATGATTGAACAATCAGCTGCCATTAAGGCAATGCAAGATTGCATCATGGACATCAGGAAATGGATGCTAGCAGACAAACTGAAGCTAAATGATGATAAAACGGAGTTCATCGTCATCGGAACAAGGCAACAGTTGGCAAAAGTAAGTGTTGATTCACTGTGCATCGGAGACGAAATCATCAAACCATCTAGCGTAGTGAAGAATCTCGGCTCCTGGTTCGATACGCAACTAAAAATGGACTCACACGTCAATAAATGCTGTAAAGCAGCATTCTTCCATCTATTTAATATCAGACGTATTAGAAAATTTCTTAGCTTTGATACTACACAAATTCTTATTAACGCTTTTGTTACGAGTCGCTTGGACTACTGTAACAGTCTCTTGTATGGTCTGCCCGGCAATCAGATATACAAACTCCAACGAGTACAGAATTCCGCAGCAAGACTGATTTGCAATATTAATCGGTTTGATCACATCACCCCTGCGTTGTATAAACTACATTGGCTACCTGTTAGACACAGAATTAACTTTAAGATTTTACTTATCACCTATAAGGCAATTAATGGACTCGCTCCTGAATATATTTCTGAACTCATCAAATTCAAGGCTACATCCAGATATAATTTACGATCATCAACTGAACTGTTGCTTGAGAAACCGCGAACAAAAACATTAACCACCTTGGGTGACCGATCGTTCGAAGTGGCTGCACCTACGCTGTGGAACAGCCTCCCAGCAGAAATTCGCAACGCCTGCAATGTTGCATCATTTAAGAAAATGCTTAAAACTCACTTTTTCATAAAGACATTTTCCTCCTAGATTTATTGTAGGACGGTTTTTAAATTAGTGTAATATTCCAATTTTCTATTAGTATATTCCTATGCGATATCATGTAATGCGCGAGTGAGCATCTCCCTATGAAACACGCGCAATATAAATTTTTAAATTAAATTAAATTAAATTAAATCTACTGGTTTGTCAGGCGCGATGCTTGGAATGTTGGTACGCAGCTCTCATTTCATCAGAAGTTTCGCAGGAGTTGCTTTAGTGACTTGATGCGGCGTTGTTCTGTAGTTTCGCAGCATCGTTGTCAACGTGGGTCGCCAGTCTTGGTTGGCTGCTCTCGATGTAAATACATGCTTCAGTAGGACCTGGTTAAATCGCTCCTGGCCGTTGGCTTGGGGCCAGTATTCGGTAACTGTCTTCAGTTTTACTCCCGCAGTATAGCTGTTGACGTTACTGCTTTTAGGATTTTGACTTCCGGCCATCTTGAGTAGTAATCTGTTAAAACAACTACAGATTCTCCAGTTGGAAAGGGGTCCAACACGAATCTGGTAGCTTGGTGGGACGTACCGGTTCTGGTTTTCCGATAATTTGGCATGGATGACAGGTCTTGATATGGTCTTCTATGTCTTTATCTAATATATTTCTATCATAGGCCACCATAATTGGAGCGTATGCGTAGCTTGAATCTTGTTATGCCTGCATGATCTTCACGGCGAGGGCAACGGCTCGTGGTCTGAGTTTAGCAGGTAGGACAATTCGGTTGTAACCAACTTGTAACCTTGAGGGAGTTTGTAACTTTGGTTGTATTAACTCTGGATCGGTTTTAGCTGCTTCTCTGATTTCTTATATCTTATATCTAACCTTATTATATTTCGATTGTTCTTACTAGATTTCGATTGTCGTTTCGAAATAGCTCGTTATGTTTTACTTTGGTCTACCGCGATCGGCGTGTGCAGTTGTAAACATAATTTGTAAGCATATTTATAACGAAGACAATTGCCAGCCGCGTTTATACTGATCAACTATATAAACTCGGTCACTTGCAAAATATTATAAAAACCGAATATTCCAACACCGTTCCAGAACAAGATTCGAAAACACTTCATCGAAATTAAAGGTAACAAAAGTTTTACTAAACAGACAGATATTGTGGAGCAGTTTAATAATTTCTTCATTATTACTGGCCCAACATTACATTAGCAAATGCTATTGACAGTAATAACATTGATCCTACCCAGTATATTATTAACTCACCTTCGTCTAGTTTTTCTGTTACTGGACAACAGGTTTCAACATTATTCTATAAGTTAAGTGAAAATAAAGCATGCAAGTCACTTACTGTCAATTCCATTTACAAAAATATATAATGAGTCATTGTCAACAGGGAAAGTAGCGGACATTTTTAAAATCTCAAGAGTGACTCCCATTTTAAAAAATGGCATCGTGACAGAATTGAGTAATTACAGACCTATTTCTATAATATCTTCTTTTAGCAAAGTCTTGGAAAGACTAGTTTATGATCAGTTAATTACTTTTATAGACAAACAACGTATACTATTTAATTATCAGTTTGGATTTAGGAAAGGGTACTCGACTGAGTATGCAATTTTAGAAATTATAGAAAATCTCCAAATAGCTATAGATAAAAGACAAATAACTTGTGAAATCTTTCTTGATTTTTCGAAGGCATTTGACACAATTAATCACAATATTCTTCTTGCAAAACTTAATAAGCTTGGAGTTCGAGGACATTCACATGCATGGTTCTCCAGCTATTTAAATAACAAAAAACAGTATGTTAAAATTGGTAGCACTGAATCTAGCTTGAGAACCATAATGCGTGGTGTTCCTCCGGGATCTACTCTGGGACCTGCTTTTCCTGTTATATATCAATGACTTACGAAACTCTTCAAAAAAATTAACTTTTCGAATTTTTGCTGATGACACCAATTTATTTTATACATCAAACATGTAAATGATTTAGAAAGGGTCATTAATGAGGAACTTGTTAATGTTCTTAAAAATTGTGCTGCTACGATTAATTTTAAAAAGACAAATTATATATAGTATCTTCTCCAAAGAAACAAGCTAAGCAATATAGAACAAAAATCTTATATTAAATACCTTGGTGTTTATATAGATGAACACTTAAAATGGGATATCCAACTAAATCATGTTAACAATAAACTGTCAAAAAATATAGGAATTATTTGCAAATTAAGATATTATGTCAGTTTCAATGTACTCAAACATGCAGCTCTATTATACCCTGGTATATCCATATCTTTGTTATGGTTTATTGAGTTGGGGTACGGCTTATCAAGTCTAAATTAGAAAAAATTAAATCTAAACAGAACAAATGTATACGTTATATTTTCTTTGCGAGCATAAGAGAGAGCGCTGGTCCCTATTATGAAATTCTAAACTACAAAATATTTATAAATTTAAAGTTTCTTCTCTTGTTTATAAAATTAAAAATGATAGAATAAACACTGCAAATGTATTTTCAAATTTTATCACATTTGTCTCAGAGATTCACTCCTATAATGCAAGATATGCTACAAAACCAGAATCTACACAGGCCAGCTGCCAGAACAAATTATGGATGTCTTCTAAAATATGGGGAAAAAATACCCGGCTTATACGTTCTACCAACTTATAGTTTTAAAAACCAGTACAAAGCATTTTTACTTGATAATCAAACCTAACTGATTTTTGTATACTGTATTGTGTGTATATGTTACAGTATATTCAGTTCATATGTAATTGTACTATATATTTGTGGTTAGTCTAGTCTGATGTGTGTATGTTTGCGGATGCCTACTGGGGGGGGGGGGGGGGGAGGGGGCGCTGCGGTAACTTCCTAGTGGGTGTTTTCAAATATATGCACATCAGACAATATGTTAATTATCCTCATATATTTTCTTGGTTGGTTAGTGGTCAACTGGAAAGCTCACGCTCCTTTGACCACTTCACACATTTCTTCTAAACATTTTTTATTTATTTATTTATTTATTTACTTCTATCTTTTTTCCCCCATTTATTCTTGTATGTATATTAAGTTGCAGTGTGTATTGTAAGCTAAAAATAGTGTGCAGTAAAGAACCTTGAACCTTGAAATTTAAAGCTACTCAAAAAAAAATAACTCGCAACGGCATGACCTGTACGTGTGAGCCAATGCTTTGCCGTGATTTACATGTCCTCTAGCCCGAACACGTACGCAAAAGAATATAAATCATAACAAGAAAACAAAAGGCCAAACGAAGAAATACAGTCAAGCCTGTGACATAAGGATCGTCATAGTCATAGGCATAATATCATAATTAAAGGCCAAGATTAGAACAATTAAAGAGCAAACAAAGAAAAATTCTCCTTCTTTTGGTAAACCATATTCTCAGAAATGGCGCATGAAAATTAGCAAATTTTATAGCACCCTCAGATTCGCCAATCGGGATGATGTAATTGCAATATCTCGATCACGTGTCTCGACATAGAGAAAAAAAGGAGCCGAAACATAGACTCCGGCGCTACCACAGGCGGCCCGAGTAATTACGCAATGCAGCCTATGGCTGCAACGTGCAACGTAATTATTTTACTGTGTAATAATAATAAAAATAATCAAAAAAAAAATAAATAAATAAATAATTATTATATTGGCGCTTCCGAAAGTTGTCAACCAGACCTTGCGGTGCTCCTCTGGTATACTTGTGCAGATAATTTATCTCCTGAACTGGAGAAATATCACCGTCGCGGATCATCGCTTTAAAACTGACATTCCTCCATGGGTGAAACATCGTTACATCTTCAGAGAACGTATCAGGATGGCACTTCGGTAAACTTTGTTGGGCGAAACTTGTTGTTAGTTCAGTTGATTCGTGTCTGCGATTGCTCCCATGCATTATTGTACCGTCGTCATCCATGGCTGTTCTTTGTGTCGTTCTGCAGTCCTCTCAGGAATGGAGCTCTTGTGCTTCGGTGCAGCGTCGGCCGATTTGTCTTCATACTCTTGGCTCGAGGTCGAATCTTGTTCTTGTTGAATCTCTGGCTGTCTGTTTGTTGTCGTGTTAACGTTATGTCGTTGGTTCTCTACCCACACGTGCGTGTGCCCGTTTGTGCACCTTTTTCCTTCCGTGCCTCGGAAGGGATAGATAATTTGTCTTCTTCCTGAAGGAAAGACTGTTCCATCGCGGTCAACTTGGCGTTAGCCATTGCTGTTACTTTCTTTGCTCTGAGTACAGCAATATCGTGATCGTGCTGTGCCTTTATGGTCGCTTTACTCTGTTCTTCTCAGCTTCGAATTGATTGTCTCCTCTCGATCTCTTTCTCGGCGATCAAGAAGAGATCGTAGTCCACTTGCTGGTTTGCTTCTGCTGCTTCTGCGAAAGCTTTCATTCTTCTTGCTGAACTTGAAGATGTATGCGACGACCCGGTTCTGGTAGAGCGTCCCGAACGTGTAAAACCTCTGGGTGGAAAGCCACCCTTTTCGACAATATCGCTGAGTTTCCCCACAGCCTTACCTATTGCATCGTATAGGCAAGTTCAATTAGCTTTTGACCGTTCTCCCGAATATCTGGTGCGATGTCGGTCGATAGGCCCCATCTGTCATGTAAGAAGACGTTCTCCATATCGTCCACGATATTTTGGTATGCTGATTTAATCGCCATGCGGCTAACGCTGCTCCGAGTATTGACTTTTCTTGGGCGCTATTAACGTTGCCGATGGCCTTCAGTGATACACTCGTCCCTTTTCTAAATGCTATTGTCTTAGACCCCAGAGTATTGATGTAGCCCCTCTGCGTCGGAAAGCTCTTGCAAACGTCGTCAGGGACTAGTGATGTAATTACCGCTTTCGCCTCCACTTCGACGTACGTCTCAGCTTCTCCAGATAACGAACGAAGAGCTTCTGATATTGTACTTCCTTTAGACATATCCAAATGCTACGGTGGTTATATGGTGGCAATAGTGGTGGTAGTAATAATTATGGTGTGATGGTTATTGTGCTACAGGTGGTAATAGTGGTGGTGGGTGGTGGTGTTAATGGTGTTGGTGGTGGTGATGATTGATGATGGTGGTGATAATGATGATGGTGTTGGTGTTGATGATAGTGGTGTTGATGATGATATAATGGTATCACTCTAAAAGAAATAACAGTAAAATACTTTTCATGTGTCACCATGATGTAAGATGATTTAATTCGTTTGTTTGTTTGTTTGTTTGTTTGTTTGTTTGTTTGTTTGTTTGTTTGTTTGTTTGTTTGTTTGTTTGTTTGTTTGTTTGTTTGTTCGTTCGTTCGTTCGTTCGTTCGTTCGTTCGTTCGTTCGTTCGTTCGTTCGTTCGTTCGTTCGTTCGTTCGTTCGTTCGTTCGTTCGTTCGTTCGTTCGTTCGTTCGTTCGTTCGTTCGTTCGTTCGTTCGTTCGTTCGTTCGTTCGTTCGTTAATACCCCCAGCTATTGTGAGACTGGTTGTATTGCGGTTTTTAGCATAATCAAATGCAGGAATAAATCACATCGTTGAATACATCTTTATTCTTTAAGTGTAATCGCACATGTAAATAGAACCGCTTGTGTTATATCGCCTTGCTTTACAGTTTACACATTAAGATAAAAAGAAAGCTTTTGTACTTAATCGCCTTGCTAGGTGCTGTTTAATACGCATGTACTGGTATTTGCATGTGGTGCAGGGCGGACTCCTCCAATGAAATATTAGGATATATATATATATATATATATATATAAGTGATATTGGGCATTTCACTCGAATACATAGTATGTCATAAGGATTTTGGGTGAAGGAAAATTCGAGTGTAGAATATATACATTATGAGACCAAACCGGGACCAGTTGCGAAAAATGCAACTACACAGGCCTTCCGGCAGGAATTGAACCCACGACCTTGCGATACTAGTGCAATGCTCTGACCACTGTGCCATGGAGGGCGTTGCCGAGAGCTTGATCGCGAGTTCTGTATATATAATAAGGTGGTAATGCCAGGAGAGAATTGGGAATATTATAAGTGATATTGGGCATTTCACTCGATTACATAGTATGTCATAAGGATTTTGGGTATATATATATAAAAGAACTTGTCTGCAGATATTGCATATATATATATATATATATTACCAGGGTTAAGTCACGTTGGCCTGAAAAACAGAGAAAAATCTTCTGGACGTTTCGAGCGAAGGCCCTTCATCAGGATAAATTAGTAAACAACTCACATGTGGTCACGCGTATTTATAGCAGAGCTACAATGGGAATCACGTGAACACATGTAAGCCAATAAAAACAAAGTAAACAAATAAATTAATAATAATAATAATAATAATAATATTTAATATTTATACAGCGCTTAAATTATGTTAAATATTCAAAAGCGCTTTACAATGATTCAACAATATATACAATGTCAGTGAACTAAAATAATATCCTAACTAGGTAGAAATGACATTAAAACGTTTCACAGAATACTGCAATCAAGATTCAATGGTATATACGGAGGGCTACAGCATAAAAGCCTCCTTAAATTAAGAAATATATTAGCATTAAAAAATATCATATTGGGGGTTAAAAAGTTATATCAAAAGCGTTCTTAAAAAGAAATGTCTTCAATTGAGACTTAAAGCAATTAATAGTTTCACTTTGTCTGATGTGATGGGGCAGCGAGTTCCAAATTGACGGAGCAGCATGGGCAAATGCTCTGTCGCCAAGAGTCTTGGCTTTAGTTTGCGGAATAAGAAGCAGGCACTGATTATCTGATCTTAATTGATAACGGCTGGTGGTTTTGGTTGACAGCAATTCCGTTATATAGCTAGGCGCCAAACCATGGAGAGCTTTGTAAACAAGGAGTGCAATCTTGTAATCAACTCGAAACTTTACAGGCAGCCAATGAAGGTGCATCAGAACCGGAGTAATGTGAGCAATTCTAGGTGTAAAGCATGTCACCCTTGCAGCGGCATTGAGAACCTTCTGCAGACGCTGAAATTGATATTGAGGAATTCCAAACAAGAGAGAATTGCAGTAATCCAAATGCGATGTCACAAAAGCGTGTACGAGAGTCTTAGTCGATTCGATGGAGAGGAATTTCCTTATCTGTCGTATGTTGTACAAACCTCTGAACGCTTTGCTGCAAACCTTGCCCACATGGACATTCATGGACATATGGCTATCGAACCACGAGCCTAAATTTCGAACACTTTCAACAGGTTTGATATCCACATTTCCAACTCGGACAGAGTCAATTTTAATCTTAGCGAGTTGCTGGCGAGTTCCTATTATCAGAAATTTCGTTTTTGAATCGTTGAACATCAATTTGCGAGAAACCAACCAGGCGCGAACGTCGGCGATGCAAGCCTCGATAGCTTTGACTGCTTGATCTTGAGCTGTAGATGACTCGCGACGGAAGGATAAATAGAGCTGGGTGTCGTCTGCATATCCGTGAGCAGATGGTAGATGCTTATTAACAACCTGAAACAATTGAGAAAGATAAAGTAGAAAAAGAACGGGTCCAAGGCAGCTCCCTTGAGGAACTCCGCAGTTCACCGCAAAACTGGTAGAAAACGCTTGGTTGATATGAACACGCTGTTTTCTGCCAGAAAGAAACGATTTGATCCACTTGAGAGCATTTCCCACAACGCCAAAATCTGACTCCAATATGTCCAACATAATTCCGTGATCAATCGTGTCAAAGGCAGCACTCAAATCCAAAAGCACTAGAAGCGTCACTTCCTGTTGATCCATGTTCATAAGAATGTCGTTTTGAACTTTTAAAAGAGCAGTTTCGGTGGAATAGAATTGGCGATATGACGATTGATTGGCAGGAAGAGGGGCATTGTCAGTGCATTGCTTAAATAACTGACTAACAACCGCTTTTTCCGTAGACTTGGACACAAACGATAAATTACTAACCGGTCTAAAGTTTTCAAAAACTACATCAAGGCCAAGTTTTTTTAGGAGCGGCGCAAGAAGAGCGACTTTCCATGTATCTGGGACATGTCCTTCCTGTAGTGACAAGTTGATCATTTTCGTAATGACAGGTGTTAATTCGTTGGCACATAGCTTCAGCAACCATGTTGGAATTGGATCTAACTTGCAAGATGCATTCGACGAATTCGTAATTATATCATGAACATCTTTTTCAGAAAGAAGCGCAAATGTTTCTAACTTGACTTAAGGTGAACGGTATTCTACAGATGGTGGATTCACTGTGATGTTATCAATGTCATCCTTTATTAATTCAATCTTTCGACAGAAGTATTTGCCAAACTCATCCGCCAGTTGGCACGAATCATCATGTGGAGGCAGAGGCTTCTCCTGACGTACTTTACAAAGTGAAGACACAACTTTAAACAGTTTTCTTGAATCGCCCGAACATTGATCAATGAGCTCGGAATAGTGTTTGTGCTTAGCATTGTTCAATTTGGCAGAATATTTGTTACAAATGCTGCGATAAGCATCTCTATCCCTTCGGCGTTTTGATTTCAGCATCTTTTTCTCTAATTTTCTTCGTTTAGCCTTTAGGTGTTTAAGTTCTTCGTTGAGCCATGGTACTCTTGGTCTGACGACAACAACCCTTCTTTGCAGAGGAGCATGTTTTTCTAGGATGCGTGACAACGTAACATCATAGCACTCCACCAAATCATCCAGGCTGGACCAAGGTACATTACACAAATTAGATGAAGTAATATCAGTTTTGAAAGCCTCGAGATTAATTTGTTTCATCTTACGAAACTGAATTTCCTTCATTGTGAGGTTAGGACGAGGAATGGATAGGCTGCATTCAACGAAGCAGTGGTCAGATATATAGAAAGTGGTCTGGACTGAACGAATGTTAATGTCATTGGACGCTCTCGAAATCAGAAGATCCAATGTGATCGGACGTGTGAGTTGGAACCATGACATGTTGTATAAGGCCAAATGTTTCCAATAAATCGATAAATTTCTTGGCATCACCGTCTGATGAATCATCAAGATGAAAATTGAAATCTCCAGTGATTAGCAGTACTTCAGAGCACATAACAATGCTCTCAAGAAAGGTAGAAAATTCTTCAAAGAATACACTTGGAGAAACAGGGTGAGCCTGGGAATACGGCGGACGGTAGACAGCGACAGTTTTGATAGTACGATTGGTTCCAATAAAGTTCCATTCAGAAAATTCGAATGACCGTTTTTCACCGCCATCAACTAAAGAAACTTTAAAATTGTTATTGAACATGACACCAGTACCACCGCCTAATCTGTTGGATTGTCTTGGAAAGCTTTTAAAAGAGTAACCAGGCGGAGATAGCGCAGCTATACTAACAGTATCTTTATCTTTTAACCAAGTCTCGGTTATAACGCACACATCAATCTTCCTACCCAAAACATGATCGACGATGCTCGCAGTCTTGTTTTTTACGGATCTTGCATTGACATTGGCAAAACGTAATAATTTCTTATGGGAAGAAGGATCAATGTGCATTTGGTGTGTGGTGATTCGGATGCGATTTTTTTCGGAGTATGACCGTTGGTTGCCATGTGATGAACTAGCAGGACGATGGGTAATTCTCACTGTAATTTTAGCCTGTGTGCAGGTGCTGACCCAATTTGTGGGTCAGCTGACCCAATTTGTGGGTCAGGTACCTGCAAATAGGCAAAGAAACAGGTTATAAATTACTATTTAAATCATCAGAAAAAGGTTAAGGAAAAGGTGTGGAATATGGTGGTGGAGTGAGCTAAATGAAAGAGAATCGCTCATTGAGGCCGTGAGGGTGAATGGTACCAAGTTTGTAAATGAGACGCATTTCTTGTTTACGACGAGTATCGTTACAACCTGTAATGGGCTGAATGGCGCAGATTTTCATGTTAGGAAAGGAGTGGTTGGCACTGTTGAAGTGCCTGGCAACAGGTTTGTTTTGCACATTGTTTTTGACATCACGAAAGTGTTCAACAAACCTGTCACCTCAACGTCTTCCAGTTTCTCCGACGTAAAGCATGGGACATTTACTGCAAGAGATACAGTAAATGTGGTTGGAGGAAGTGCAAGTGAAACTATGGGTTATGTTGAACCTACATTTTGGAGCCGAAATTGAAATTGAGGAGTCTAAATATTTACAGGTGTTGCACCTACCACGACAGCAAGAGCTGGTGCCAACATGTGATACCAAGGCTTGCTGCAGTGAGCTGTGAACAACGTTTTCCCGGATGTTTTTGCTATGCCGAAAAGATACTAGGGGTTTCTCAGAGAAAATGGAAGATGTTTCTGGGTCATTTTTAATGAGGTCGCAATTAGCCGCAATTTCGACCTCATTAAAAATGACCCAGAAACATCTTCCATTTTCTCTGAGAAACCCCTAGTATCTTTTCGGCATAGCAAAAACATCCGGGAAAACGTTGTTCACAGCTCACTGCAGCAAGCCTTGGTATCACATGTTGGCACCAGCTCTTGCTGTCGTGGTAGGTGCAACACCTGTAAATATTTAGACTCCTCAATTTCGGCTCCAAAATGTAGGTTCAACATAACCCCTAGTTTCACTTGCACTTCCTCCAACCTCATTTACTGTATCTCTTGCAGTAAATGTCCCATGCTTTACATCGGAGAAACTGGAAGACGTTTAGGTGACAGGTTTATTGAACACCTTCGTGATGTCAAAAACAATGTGCAAAACAAACCTGTTGCCAAGGCACTTCAACAGTGCCAACCACTCCTTTTCTAACATGAAAATCTGCGCCATTCAGCCCATTACAGGTTGTAACGATACTCGTCGTAAACAAGAAATGCGTCTCATTTACAAACTTGGTACCATTCACCCTCACGGCCTCAATGGGCGATTCTCTTTCATTTAGCTCACTCCACCACCATATTCCACACCTTTTCCTTAACCTTTTTCTGATGATTTAAATAGTAATTTATAACCTGTTTCTTTGCCTATTTGCAGGTAGCTGACCCACAAATTGGGTCAGCACCTGCACACAGGCTAAAATTACATATTAATTTATTTGTTTACTTTGTCTTTATTGGCTTACATGTGTTCACGTGATTCCCATTGTTGAGTTGTTTACTAATTTCTCCTGACGAAGGGCCTTCGCTCGAAACGTCGAGAAGATTTTTCTCTGTTTTTCAGGCCAACGTGACTTGACCCTGGTAATATTTGGATTTCAACCGTGGCCGACGCTGTCCTAGAAGCTTTATATGTAATGTTTACAACACGAGCGGCCGTGTTGTATTGAATATACAATCACGAGCCGAAGGGGAGTGATTGTATATTCAATACAACAAGGACGCGAGTGTTGTAAACAACTTGTGAAATGAATAAATAGTAAAAATCCCTTTGGGATATTGAGATGCTAATTTGTTAATTAGTTACAAGCACTAGTGGTTGTATCAGAAGAGTATACATCCACTAGTGGTTGTAACTAATTACCAACCATTGGTTTTAGTTTGTATGGGGTTTACAGGGGTTGCATGTGACGTAATTTCTGAAATTGGATTGGCTGCAAAACTCATGAATTAGTAATGAATTTCACAAATATATATATATATATATATATATATATATATATATATATATATATATATGTATATATATATAGATAGATATATATATATAGATATATATCTAGATATATATCTATATCTATATCTATATATATATCTATATATATATATATATATATATATATATATATATATATATATATATATATATAGTTAAAAGCTTCTAGGACAGCGTCGGCCACGGTTGAAATCCAAATATTACCAGGGTTAAGTCACGTTGGCCTGAAAAACAGAGAAAAATCTTCTCGACGTTTCGAGCCTTGCTCTTCTCGACGTTTCGAGCGAAGGGCCTTCGCTCGAAACGTCGAGAAGATTTTTCTCTGTTTTTCAGGCCAACGTGACTTAACCCTGGTAATATTTATATATATATATATATATATATATATATATATATATATATATATATATATGGAAATATATAAAATAAGAATATGGAAATATATTAAACCAGAAAATTGGAATAGAAAACCAATCACAGCAGGAATATGGTAATATATTAAACCGGAAAATTGGAATAGAAAACCAATCACAGCAGGATATTACATAGTTTACCGTGACATAAGGTATCATATTACCATTTCCCGAGAAAGTGAAACCGAAAGAAAGATTTCCAAAACCTGAACTGAGTCAAGCGATTTCCAGTTTCGTTTCCTGGTTAAGTTTACAAGGAACTACTACACTTTTTGAAGAAAACGTTGTCCACAATGGCTACTTCTCCAACCGACGCCGTTCCAATTGATGAACTAGAATCCTTACTCATATGTTCCATTTGTCTGGAGACTTTGAACGAACCTCGAACATTGCCTTATTGTTTTCATTCGTTTTGCAAAGTCTGTTTAGAGAAGTTTGTAAAACGCCATCGTGAGAAAGCAGCTGGTAAAGAGATTGAAGTATTCAACTGTCCGACATGTCGGTCAGAATTTAATCTGAAACCAAAAGATGAAGTGGCAGGAATGGCGAGCAGTCATTTTATCAGAAATATGTTGGACGTCATGGCGATTCAACGACGAGCAAAGATTTCTAAATGTTCTCGTTGTCAAGAGCCAGCCGTTAGTCGATGCACAACCTGTGAGATGTTCATGTGTGAAAAGTGCCTCGCGTCTCACGAAAGCTGGCCAAGCAACAAGAAACACACTGTGTTATCAATAAACGAGTTGAGTCAACCCGAGAACCAAGCAAAGATCAGAGCAAAACTCTGCTGCAAGAAACATGAGAACAAGACCCTTAAGTTCTATTGCGAAACATGTAAAGAACTCGTCTGCAGATATTGTATGGATTTTCAACATGTACGTCCAGATCATTTATGTTTGCCACTAGTAGAAGTAGCTGAGAAGCAAAGAGAAGTATTAGCATCGCGTTGTACAATCTTAGAAGAAAGTATGAAGGAAGGCAACGACACATTAGAGTTGATATCAAATGCCAAACAGTCTCTGGAAGACAATGCAAAGAAAGCAAAGAAAGACATCACTCGGCAGAAAGAAGAAGTTTTAAAAATCTTAACCCAAAAGCTGGAAGAGAAAGCCAAACTAATGATGAATGAAGTGGACATGAAATACAAAGAAACTCGCGAACCACTTGTGGAACAAGAAACCGAAGTGAAACGTCACGTGGATAAAGTAAAAGGTTCTTTCAATCTAGCCAAGAACCTTCTTGAGAAAGGCAACGATGAAGAAATCCTTTCGTCGCAAAAGATGATTGAAGAGAATATAGATAGGATGAAACAAGAGCGACCATGGAGTATGAAACCTGTTCATGATGGCAACATTGAATATCAAAGCACCCCAATCAACGACAATGATGTTACGACGTTGTTGGATAAACTGGGAAAAGTTGGTAAGCTTATAACTAAAAAGAAATTAAAATTAACTAAAGGTAGATGGTACTCTTAATGTGTTAGTTCATTCAAGCTCAGATAAAACCTTCACAGGGTCGGACTTTTGAGGTACTTCTTTATGTCACCTGCGCAGTGCACCTACAGTAGCCTAACTACTGTTTAATTTTAAACTCTACAGTCTGCACACAGGGGAGGAAAGCCTCATATATATTCGATAAATTTCATAAATATTCAACAAATGCACGAAAAGCATGGATTTCCCAACAAATTGACTATTCTGACATGGAGGTGGACCATGGTGGCACTGTCACTGTCTGGTCCAAACCATTTCTGTAGACCTTTTAGTATATATAAATCAAGTATGTAGCTGTAAACTGTCTCTCAAATTCATTAATAATTCATGAACCAAAAACAAAGTAAGTCAGTACCGGATATATCGGAGGAAGAAATTACATAAATTAATTAAGCCAACTTTCACCTCCATTTTCTCTTAAAATACTGATTTGTTTGAGAAGCTATATCATACACTCGGAAGAGTGTTTCATCAGGATTCCAAACACCCTGAAATTTGTTCAAAAACCTTGGCTTTGCCTTGGTTTTCAACAGAAGTCTCGGTGTTTGGAAATCCTGATGAAACACTCCTCCTTGTGTACGATACTGTATATAACTTCAGGGTATTTTTTGTTGGTTGGAGTTACATGCATTTTATATTCCCCCAATACAGCCTATGATTCATTGTCAATCTGCAATGGCTAATAAAGGGCCTATTATAAGATGAGTAGTAACTTAGAACCTAATACAAGTGAGAATTTGCAATAACAACACATTTAATTCTTTGAACGTTTTCATGGTGATAAAGTAATATAAATAAGTTTTGTGGAAACACAACGTAAAATATTTCTTTGCTAGCACAAAACTTATTTATATAACAACACATTTATTCTCTGTTGCTGAGCTTTTAACCTGTCAACTCAAGCCTTCATCAGAACAAATGCCAACATTGTGTTGGCTCAGGTCAAACAAAACAACTAAGCACTTTTATTACAATTTGTCACCATGCAAACATTTAAAGAATTAACTTAGATCCTGTTTATATGACCCTATTTATATCACCAGGACATCTATTGACAGATAAAATCATTTAGCAACTTAGACAAGATAAAAAAATGGGAGAGCTGTTTTTGCCTAAGCTCCAGTGGGAATGGGTAATCATACTGTATGTAATTTACTTTCTTATCTAGCATGTCATCCTGCAGCAGTTCCTTGTGAATTATGTAATACCTCAATTATTTTGAATGGTCATTTGGAATATGGTAAACAAATGGTAGAATGGTTGGATGATCAGTTTCAATGGCGTCTTTGTTATCGAGCTGGCAGAGATGGATGGTGTGTACAAGATTTTCACAGATGTTGTGACAATAAGGGTGCTACAGTGACTTTAGCAAAAGTTGGAGATTATATTTTTGGTGGATATACAGACCAGAACTGGCATGGAGGTAAAGTTCTTGACTTCAAAGGTGTTCAAAAATGTTTCAACACCATACTATAAAAGAGATTTATAAATAATCTTTATCATCATTTTCTCTGGAGTTAGTCTGCACAGCTGTGCCCTAGTTCTATACGGTACCCCAGCTACTCAGGTCACCCTCAATAAAGTAATTTAGCAATAAAATAATCAGTGGCGTGGAAACAAGTTGATGTTGGAAGGGAACAACTTCAAAACGGTATTTTGTTGGGAAGTGGAGCTTCATTCAAAAGGAAACTTGAGGCACATGTTTTATCATTAACATTATGGCACTTCTCTTTTGCCAAAATGGCACTTTATAACATTTTTATTTTTGGGGGGTGGGGGGTGGGGGGTGGGGGGGGGGGCACATACCTATCTGCCCCCATCCAGTTCCTGCAGGCTTCATTCCTGAAAATAATTTCAAGAACTGAAATAAATGAAATGTTGGGTTTTTTATTCAATACAGTTATACTGGATATGAACAAAATTTATAAGAATAAAATCTTAATTTAGAAGTTGAAGTTCCTTCTATATTTCTGTATTTTATATAAAAAATGTAGAATAGTGTTCTGCTAAAAGATGAATTCAATGGCAGAACATCTTAAAATTTTTAATTGTCTGGGTTTAAAAATGTGTTTTAAAGTCAATACCAAAGTAAATCAAATATGATGAACACATGGAGTAAATGTTTTACATTTTATTTCAGGTGGACAATGGAAACAGTCCAACTCCTCGTTTTTGTTTTCATTAAAAAACAAAGACAACATACCTGCATTTAGATGCAATATTCACAACAAGCAACATGCAATCCACAGCTCTCCTTACTACGGACCACTCTTTGGTAGAGGTCATGATCTAGTCATGGGTGATTGCTGCAATCTCAATCAACAATCACGCTCCAACCTTGGCTACACATATCAAGCACCCCCAGGATACCAATACAATACTGAACAAACCAAATCTCTTCTGGCTGGAAGTTACAACTTTACTCCAACTGAAATAGAAGTATTTTACTGAGTAATACCGCTGAACACATTGCACACATTCACATCAATACAAATCGGAAATGTCAAAAAGGTATCTCCGACTATTTAAACAAGTTGACACCAAAATATTATCAATGTTGTCTATTTTGAAAATGCCTTGTAAGAAATTTAAAAATAATTTACTTTTCCAAAAGATTATGTACAGGGTAAAAGATAATTTTATCCATGAGTGCCGTCATCTTGAATAATGACGTCAAACTAAATAGTAGCATGACTGTCAATGACTTGCTAGATCTGATTGTTTTAGTGTTTGGGTTTTTTAAATTTATGAAAATCTAAAACTCGGGAACATCAAAATTTGACGTGATTTGAGAGGAAAAAGCTACAAAAATATATATTTCCCTCTAAAACATTTTGCAGTCTGATATTTGTGCTTTATTCTCTAGTTCCTTGCATAGCCCTAGTGTTACTCTTGAGTATTGAAAATTATTAGACAGACCTCAATTTTCAAGTGTAAATTATCAGCACTAACACAAATCTACACTGCAAAATGATTTAGAGGAAAAACGTTATTTTTCACGCCTTAAGCCTTTTCTTAACCTTCTAATCTAACTATATACATGTAACCTTAGATCAGTTTTAAAATTAAATAATTCAACAGATCATTATGTTTCATATTATGACAGCAAGTCAGTCGGAATTCATCAAAATATAATCTTTTCCAACAACCAAGTCCTCTTCGGTTGCAACCATTTGACGTCATCGCTCGGGATGGCGGCGCCCATAATAAAATTCAACGCATTTTCAAGATGGACGATATTGCCGACATTTTCAAATTGATGTCTACTTGTTGAAACAGTCGGAGAATCCTTGTGTTGGAGTCGAAGAGATCTCTGCGAAGCAGACTAAGCAGAACCTATATAACAAAGCGAAAAAGCTGGCAAGCTGACAAGATTTTTTAAAAACGAAAAACTGATGTTTCGAGGAGAGTCTGTTTCTTTATGATAGTAACAAATAACTGACGTTAGTTCGAGCGGAATCTTTTAACAGTTTTCGTGAGTAAACTCTGATGCAGGGTTCTGTTCAAACGTCAGTATTTCGTTCCTGAAATCTCGCCAGTTCGCCACCTTTTCACTTTGTTTATATTCCCAAACACTACGTACACAGCACTCAATTGTTTACACTTATCGTTAAAGAACCTAGGTCATGTCGTTGAACAAACACGTATCCCCACCAACCCTAAAACGTTGTCTTATAACCCTAACTCTATATAATCCAAATTCTAACCCTTGCAGTGGTTCTCTGATGAAAATATTGTTGGCGATGTTTTTGCATAATCCTAAAGATGTTATGGTAGTTAGTAGTCCTGCAAGGTTTATTTCATCTCAAAATTCATTGAAGAAAAGGTGATGTTTACGTGTGAAGTTTATATTTTGAAGCGCCGCCATTAAAGTGGCCGAGCTTGAGAACGAGTCGAGGAAGCTTATGACGTCATAGACTCAACAACAATGACCCTTTTATAAATAAGTTTTGTGGAAACACCACGTAAAATATTTCTTTGCTCAGAAATATTTTACGTGGTGTTACCACAAAACTTATTTATATTACTTTATCGCCATGAAAACGTTCAAAGAATTAATGACCCTTTTGTTGACAACAACAATGATCTTTTGTTTTTATTGAGTCTATGACGTCATAAGTTCTCCTCAACTCATAACTCATTCTTCTCAAACACGGCCAATTTAATGGCGGCGCTCCAAAACAAACTTCGCACGTAAAATACGTTGTTGTTGAGAATTTCGAAATGAAACTTCGCACAATTACCAAGTACCATAATATCTTTAGGATTATGGAGAAACATTACCAACAATATTTTCATCAGAGAACCACTGTAACACATCATGCAAGGTGTGTTTAAAAATGTGTTTTAAGCGTCAACAAAACATGCAATTTCCCAATATTATTATGTTTCCTCTCCGTCATTAATAACAATAGTTTCGTATATCGTATGCAGTTAACTTAAGGTGGCTCTATACAGTTGCTAGAAAAATGGAAAATACAAGTTTGAGAGTCCAAAACACGTGCATAAACAATGCGGTAAAAGAATAAAACCAAATGCTTAGCAGCTATGGCAACAGTGACGTTTCAAAATGGCTGCCAATTACACCCAACTAATTAAATTCGAAAAAAAACGTTGGTGACCCTCAATTTTTTTTCATTAAAACTTTTCTTGAAGTATGAGTAATCAATAACAAACATGATTTTTCCGGGGAAAAAATTATTTGTTCTACAGAATTTTTTTAAAATCGGCCTATTGATTACTCATACCCCAAGAAAAGTTTTAATGAAAAAAAAATTGGGGGTCACCAAAGTTTTTTTTCCAATTAATTAATTTGAAGGGTAATTGGCGGCCATTTTGAAACGTAATTGTTAGCATAGCAACAACTGTTGCTATGTCGTTGGTAACAGTTTTCGATTGTCAGACTGTTTAACTATGTATAACATTTAGTTTTATTCTTTTCCCGAATTGTTTGTGCACGTGTTCTGGATTCTCAAACTTGTACTTTCCATTTTTCAAGAAACTGTATGGAGCCACCTTTACTCGTTACTTTATATACTATTTTTTTAAATCTTACGGTTAAACAAGCTTTGTTAAATTTAATTATTTTATATTAACTCACTTTACCATGGCAATATCATAATTTTTCATACACTTTACCAACTTAATTCAATTTATGGACAGCGGGGTGGTAAAGTGTATGAAAAATAATCGTATACTTATGCTAAAGTGTATTGAAATGAATGTGTAAAGCCAAAGAAATAAGATAATGGTTTTACATTTAACACAACATGCAAAATATAGAAGTTATAGCACAGAGTGTAATATAAATCACGCAAAGCTTGAACCGCACTGTTGCACTTCTTTTTATTCATGCTGCGCGATTCGCCCATGATTTTTGTGGTTCGTTTGTCGAATTCTCTGTAACATAAACACTTTTTTTCGGAAATTCACAATTTGTATGTTATATAATGAAATCTATTTTACACGTATTAAAACAATTAAATGTTTAAGTTTGACATATTCTAAGTAAAATTTCATGAAATAATTCAGTTAAAATATCTTTTATATCAATATTTACGTATTATAAGTAAAATCTCATGAAATTATTTAGTTAAAATGAGTTTTAGCTTTTACTGAAATGATCGTAAGATTCCATACGAAATCATTCCATAAAATTCCATACGAAAGACAATCATTGACAAATATTAGTTGTAACAGCGTCAACAAAACATGCAATTTCCCAATATCGTTATGTTCCCCCCACCAGCTCCCCAAAGCAATGTTGGTTTTCCATAAACCTTGCCGGGTTTTGGGCATAAAGAAGGAAAAAAAGCAAGTCAGCTGACGTGATCTGTGTGTAAATCAACCATTGACCTATATATATAACTGGACTGCGTGCTCCTATTACCTTTGAGTTAGGAAAACAGCCGATCCGAACGTTGTACCTAATAAACTACTAGACATTATATACACATTGTATCCAGTAAATTACTGGAAATTGTTTAATAAAGAGGTTATTAATGAAACCCTTCCCCCCCCCCGAACCCCCTAACCCTAACCCTCCAAAATGTGCATTTCCCGGGGGTAACCCTAACTTGAAAAGTGTCGGTGGGGTTTTTTAGTAAAACTAAGCTATTTGGTCGGATAAACTGTACGTATGTTGTAGCCAGATGAATTATCTTTCTTCCAGTATATTTGATAGCTTCTACAGTGGTTTATTTCTCGAGAAAACATTCGGAGAAGACATAATACATACGGGGAAAAATTTCAAAATAGCGGCCGCTTTTATGATTTGGACATGTTCGGTATTTTGCTTTTTTTAGGGAAACTAAGCTATTTGGTCGGATAAACTACGTATGTTGTAGCAAGGTGAATTATCTTTCTGCCAATATATTTTATAACTTCTACAGTGGATTATTTCGTGAGAAAACGTTCGGAGTAGACGGACTAGTACTAGGCAAACTTTGTCGAATTTTGTCAGAATTTTTGCCAAGTCAGCATAATATCGTCCTGGTCAAATCAAATCAAATCAAATCAAACTTTATTTAATCAGGGTAGTCACGTCAGTAGTGATACCCCCCCATATAGGGACCAAAGGGATGCCGCCTCATTAAATATTCAATTTTTAATTATTCATTCTCATGCTCCTTTGCGACCCTCTAACCCTAATCTCATTACGTCATTATTTCTCATGCTCCTTTGGGACGTCGTAACCCTAACTTTCCCCCTAACCCTAGCTGTCACTCAACCCCCGGTTTTTATTACGTCACACTTATTATTTATGCTTACATCATTATTTCTCAGACTCCTTTGGGACGTAGTAACCCTAACTTTCCCCCCTAGCCCTAGATGTTACTTAACCCCCCGTCATTCCCGATTGGTCTCCGACTGATTTCCGAAGTTACGTCATTATCAAAAGACGCTAGACTTATTTCTTTATAACTAATAGAAACCAACTTTCATTTAAACCCTTAACCCTACTTATAGCCAACACTTGTGGGACACGTAAACGCACGGAGCATGCGTACAGTAAACTTTAACAAAATAGACGTTCTTCACAAGAAACTAAAGAGAAATTGATAGAGGCACTTTATATTTTTTATCTGAAACCTTGTCTGGAGGATTATAGAGAGTTCTGAACAGCGTAAGTGTCTGAATTGGCAGAGAGAACTGCTCTGGTCAAACCTGATTATTATTTGAATAATATGGAGACTTTGAATATTATATTAGTCAGAACCTAAATGACCAAACAGTCTTATACGCGTTTGGTGGCAATAAGTGTTAACAATTTTAGAGAGTTATCGTTTACTTTGGCCTAGTTTGTAGAGGAACGAAACAGAAATGGATAGAGGCACTTTATATTTTTTGTCTTAAACTTGGTTTGGAGGAATATAGCGGGTTTTTGGTTAAGTAATCCGAGTGTTATTTTCGAAGAGATGAATGTTGACAGTTTTGGTCGAATTATTGCCTATCTAACCTTAGTCTATAACCTACTAGTGATTCCTTGGGTGAAGAAACAGTTCGAGAAGTCGTAAGAAGACACAAATCAATTCGAAAAGCGAAGAGCAAAGACTTGTCCATATATAACTGAGATACATCATGGTTACTAGGCTTTCTCTTTATAAGTGAGGAAATTGTAGACAATTAGGCTGCCCAAAACTCTCTATACTCATCGAGACAAGGTTTCAGAAAGTTTTGTGAATATTGACCAAATACCCTACTTTGAAACATTGCAGAGCTTGGTTAAATAATTCGTTGCTAAGGTTTGATATGCTATAAGATTCTCGCACGTGCAGAACACAAAAGGGAAAAGCTATTAAAACCTCATCACGGATCATTAGTGGTACAACTCGCTTGTATTTGCATATACTGTAGAATATGTAATTATTTGTGGGGTTGTGAAAGGATAATAAGGGATATGAAGACGCTTTAATGCGTAGGCATGTTTAGGCCAAAAAGTCATTAGCGTGTATTTTGCATAAGACAGAATTCACAACAATCGGTTTAAAATATTTATTTAGGCTTTGGTTTAAAAATATACATATAAAAAGTTTTAGTAAGGTCTGCTTCTTAGATTATATTTAGGTGTTTTTATTTTAAAAGTAGCATGATAATCTTTCTTGTCCTCTGATGATAATTGAGACACGTCTTCTTTTGTCATGGGTAAATATTTTGATCTGGTCATCAATAGATTGGTGTTCATACTCTTCTCTTTCATCCGGAGTCATCGTTGCCAAGTCTTTCTCTGTCGGGTCGCCCAAACTTTCCCAGTTATGAAAGAAATTATGTTTAAGCGTCGGTTGTTCAACGGTAGGAGGCGGTGTTACAAAATAGGTTTTAGGTGTAGCAGGGAAACCCCCGGAGTACCCCTGGGGGTAACCCTAAACCCCCTCCTGGGATACCCCCAATCACCACCGGGATACCCCAAACACCCCTGGGGTAACCTCCAAACACCCCGGGGTACCCCCAATCACCCCTGGGGTAACCCCCAAACACCCCCGGGATACCCCAATCACCCCAGGGGTAACCCCCAAACACCCCCGGGGTAACCTCCAAACACCCCGGGGTACCCCCAATCACCCCTGGGGTAACCCCCAAACACCCCCGGGATACCCCAATCACCCCAGGGGTAACCCCCAAACACCCCCGGGGTACCCCCAATCACCCCTGGGGTAACCCCCAAACACCCCCGGGATACCCCAATCACCCCAGGGGTAACCCCCAAACACCCCCGGGGTAACCTCCAAACACCCCGGGGTACCCCAATCACCCCTGGGGTAACCCCCAAACACCCCCGGGATACCCCAATCACCCCAGGGGTAACCCCCAAACACCCCCGGGGTACCCCCAATCACCCCTGGGGTAACCCCCAAACACCCCCGGGGTACCCCCAATCACCCCAGGGGTAACCCCAAACACCCCCGGGATACCCCAATCACCCCGGGGGTAACCCCAAACACCCCCTGGGGTACCCCATTCACGCCTGGCGTAACCCCAAACACCCCCGAGGATGCTCCAAACTCCCCCTATCAAGCAGTCATATAGTCATGTAGTCATAATACTAACTAAGAGTATAGTCCTTATCTTCCCATTATCTTCCATTTATCTTTCTTGTCTTCCTTATCTTCCTCTTATCTTCCCATTATCTTTCTCCTCCTCCTCTTTCTCCTCCTCCTCCTCTTTCTCCTCTTGCTCCTCCTCCTCCTCCTCATTCTCCTCCTCCTCTTCCCCCTCTTTCTTCTCCTCCTCCTCTTGCTCCTCATCCTCCTCCGCTTGCTCCTCCTCCTCCACCTCCTCCTCCTCCTCTTCCTCCTCCTCTAAGTCCTAAGACTATATAGTCCTAAGTCCTAAGACTATAGTCCTAAGACTATAGTCCTAAGTCTTAGGACTTAGAGGAGGAGGAGGAGGAGGAGGAGCAAGAGGAGGAGGAGGAGCAAGCGGAGGAGGATGAGGAGCAAGAGGAGGAGGAGAAGAAAGAGGGGGAAGAGGAGGAGGAGAATGAGGAGGAGGAGGAGGAGCAAGAGGAGAAAGAGGAGGAGGAGGAGAAAGAGGAGGAGGAGAAAGATAATGGGAAGATAAGAGGAAGATAAGGAAGACAAGAAAGATAAATGGAAGATAATGGGAAGATAAGGACTATACTCTTAGTTAGTATTATGACTACATGACTATATGACTGCTTGAAAGGGGGAGTTTGGAGCATCCTCGGGGGTGTTTGGGGTTACGCCAGGCGTGAATGGGGTACCCCAGGGGGTGTTTGGGGTTACCCCCGGGGTGATTGGGGTATCCCGGGGGTGTTTGGGGGTTACCCCAGGGGTGATTGGGGGTACCCCGGGGGTGTTTGGGGGTTACCCCTGGGGTGATTGGGGTATCCCGGGGGTGTTTGGGGGTTACCCCTGGGGTGATTGGGGGTACCCCGGGGTGTTTGGAGGTTACCCCAGGGGTGTTTGGGGTATCCCGGTGGTGATTGGGGGTATCCCAGGAGGGGGTTTAGGGTTACCCCCAGGGGTACTCCGGGGGGTTTCCCTGCTACACCTAAAACCTATTTTGTAACACCGCCTCCTACCGTTGAACAACCGACGCTTAAACATAATTTCTTTCATAACTGGGAAAGTTTGGGCGACCCGACAGAGAAAGACTTGGCAACGATGACTCCGGATGAAAGAGAAGAGTATGAACACCAATCTATTGATGACCAGATCAAAATATTTACCCATGACAAAAGAAGACGTGTCTCAATTATCATCAGAGGACAAGAAAGATTATCATGCTACTTTTAAAATAAAAACACCTAAATATAATCTAAGAAGCAGACCTTACTAAAACTTTTTATATGTATATTTTTAAACCAAAGCCTAAATAAATATTTTAAACCGATTGTTGTGAATTCTGTCTTATGCAAAATACACGCTAATGACTTTTTGGCCTAAACATGCCTACGCATTAAAGCGTCTTCATATCCCTTATTATCCTTTCACAACCCCACAAATAATTACATATTCTACAGTATATGCAAATACAAGCGAGTTGTACCACTAATGATCCGTGATGAGGTTTTAATAGCTTTTCCCTTTTGTGTTCTGCACGTGCGAGAATCTTATAGCATATCAAACCTTAGCAACGAATTATTTAACCAAGCTCTGCAATGTTTCAAAGTAGGGTATTTGGTCAATATTCACAAAACTTTCTGAAACCTTGTCTCGATGAGTATAGAGAGTTTTGGGCAGCCTAATTGTCTACAATTTCCTCACTTATAAAGAGAAAGCCTAGTAACCATGATGTATCTCAGTTATATATGGACAAGTCTTTGCTCTTCGCTTTTCGAATTGATTTGTGTCTTCTTACGACTTCTCGAACTGTTTCTTCACCCAAGGAATCACTAGTAGGTTATAGACTAAGGTTAGATAGGCAATAATTCGACCAAAACTGTCAACATTCATCTCTTCGAAAATAACACTCGGATTACTTAACCAAAAACCCGCTATATTCCTCCAAACCAAGTTTAAGACAAAAAATATAAAGTGCCTCTATCCATTTCTGTTTCGTTCCTCTACAAACTAGGCCAAAGTAAACGATAACTCTCTAAAATTGTTAACACTTATTGCCACCAAACGCGTATAAGACTGTTTGGTCATTTAGGTTCTGACTAATATAATATTCAAAGTCTCCATATTATTCAAATAATAATCAGGTTTGACCAGAGCAGTTCTCTCTGCCAATTCAGACACTTACGCTGTTCAGAACTCTCTATAATCCTCCAGACAAGGTTTCAGATAAAAAATATAAAGTGCCTCTATCAATTTCTCTTTAGTTTCTTGTGAAGAACGTCTATTTTGTTAAAGTTTACTGTACGCATGCTCCGTGCGTTTACGTGTCCCACAAGTGTTGGCTATAAGTAGGGTTAAGGGTTTAAATGAAAGTTGGTTTCTATTAGTTATAAAGAAATAAGTCTAGCGTCTTTTGATAATGACGTAACTTCGGAAATCAGTCGGAGACCAATCGGGAATGACGGGGGGTTAAGTAACATCTAGGGCTAGGGGGGAAAGTTAGGGTTACTACGTCCCAAAGGAGTCTGAGAAATAATGATGTAAGCATAAATAATAAGTGTGACGTAATAAAAACCGGGGGTTGAGTGACAGCTAGGGTTAGGGGGAAAGTTAGGGTTACGACGTCCCAAAGGAGCATGAGAAATAATGACGTAATGAGATTAGGGTTAGAGGGTCGCAAAGGAGCATGAGAATGAATAATTAAAAATTGAATATTTAATGAGGCGGCATCCCTTTGGTCCCTATATGGGGGGGTATCACTACTCACGTCAGTTCAAAAGAACTGTTATCAATGTGAGCCCTGAATAACTTAATACAATATTAATACAATATTAATTTACTCGATATATTATTACTTGTTACATAGATAGAGAAAGAAATTGACAAAACAAATTATTGAAAGAGTTATAGAAATAGAATAAGTTCAAATTAGTTCCTTAATATTCACTGAAGTATTTGTAGACATGTGTCCTGAAATGTGAAAACAATTTTTCATCACGAATATACGTTGGTAAACTATTATAAATATGCGGTCCTCGATAATAAAACCCGTTACTTCCAATAACAAGTTTAACCTTTGGTATAAAACACTTAGGTACACAGTTTCTAGTTACTCGTCTGGGGTTAGTAAACGAAATATAGTTTTGTAAAAAGTAAGGCACATTATTATTTAGACACTTAAAAACCAAGATAGCTGTATGCATTTTCCGACGAAGATTTAAAGAAGGCCAGTTCACATCCAATAGGTAGGGTTGATTCATAGTAATTATTCGTACTGCTCTTTGCTGCAATTTTTCCAGTTTATCTTCCTGCGTGTCGCTAAGCGTATCCCATACCGTGTCACAATAATCAAAGACTGGTAACACCATAGCTGTATAAACTTTAACTGCAGCATGACTGGTCAAAAAAGGTCGACTTCTGCTTAATGCACCAAGACGTTTCGCTGCCTTCACCTTTAAACGATTAATATGTTCAGCAAAAGTGAGTCCCCGGTCTAGGTAAACACCAAGATATTTATAATATTTAACAGATTCTACCAATTTTCCCTGGAGTTGTATTCTTAGATCATCATTTAAAGACAAGCGTTTATGAGTTCCAAACAGTACTACCTTTGTTTTACCGCTGTGCATATAAAGCATGTTATCAGTCATCCATTCATTTATTTTTTCCAAATCCCTACTTAGATCTTGTTCAATTTTACTTACTTCTGTGCTCTTGCAAAATATTACTGTGTCATCCGCATACATCAGAATTTCGGAACTTGTTAATACTTTAGGGAGGTCATTAATGAGAATTACAAACAGCAACGGGCCTAATATGGAACCTTGTGGCACACCAGCTGTTATTTCCCCAGAGTATGATAAGACACCGTCTACTGAAACCGTTGAGTACGTCCTGACAGATAATCTCCAAACCAATGAATCTCCGTATCAGTAAGACCAAAATTGAAAACTTTTCTTAGTCTCGAGTTTGTGTAAACAAAAATATTTGCTGAGCGGCCCGGGATGTTTTCATGATAAGTCTTATTGTAGTTCTGAACTACAATAATAATATTCCTAGACAATTACTGTTGTAGCTTTCTTGCATGCAGTCTGAATTAAAGACGTGCCGGCCGGCGGTACTGCAGGAACACTTGGCAATAAAATAAACAAGACTGTCAAAATACACATGGTCATGGAAATCTACAAACATTTCGTTTTACGAAGTCGCCAGCTCTATAAAGAACCGCTGAAGATCACGAGAAAATCGTAAAAAAGCGAGGCGTACCGAGTTCTTCTTAGGGGCTGTTTACATGGAAGGCGATATTCCTATTTGGTCAGGCAAGTAATTCAGCAGGCCACAAGAAATTAACAATGACCAACCTGCATGCATTAACTCTTTCCTGTCCGAATTTATTGCTCTTTACTCTTTAGTATTTTGTTCTGGCTAATAACGCCAGACGATTTTATTCACCTCTTGGGGAAGCCTTCACAAGAACAATTTTTAACTATGTCTCTAAGTCTTTCCTGTCCGAATTGGTGTTTAGTATTTTATTCTGGCTAACGCCAGACGATTTTATTCACCTCTGGGAAAGCCCTCGCATAGGAACGATTTATTAATAATAAAGTAAGAAAATCGCTTTGTATTTACAAAAATATTCTTTTTTCCTACGATAAGTACATGTCAGTGGTCGCTACCATTAGCGAAGGACCCATAAATGCCGCCATTTTGAAAGTGAAAATGGGGACACATTTTTGGCCAGCACCCGCAGTCCAGTTATATATATATAGGTCAGTGAAATCAACACACATGTATCTGTCCTCTAATAAATCATGGCCAACAACCAATAAAAACACGAATAGCAACCAGGTTTAGTATTGATGTTGTCCATACCACAAATACAGCTTTGGGCTAACCCTCTCCCCCCTATACTCCAATATAAAATACTTATAGTTTTTCAGTCTGTCCGTCACGTGGCTGTGTTTGTTATACCCCACCCCCAAGCGTCACGTATTTTGTGAACGGCCTCATACCAAAAACAGTCACAACTTCGCCATATACAAAACATTCAATCATTTTAATAATACTCTCACAGAGAAAGATTAAAGGTATCCAGTGAGGATAAACATGCATAAATTAAGATAAAGTATTTTTCTAGCAGACAGTACAGTAAGGGGAAAAAATGTCTCTTTGTATTCTACCAGTCTTTAAATCCAGAACATTCGCTCTAAAATGTCAAAAAATGCTTATCATCAATATGAGAAATCTGCAAAAATTATATATAATATTAGAGCGAACATTGAGTAATATCTGAATAATTTTTACATTACAAAGCAGTTGTTTAAATGCGACCAATGATATAAGCAGAGCTTCACTCAATGTTCAAGATGGAAATCACTCAAGATTTCAGTGTACTAGGCTTAACAACCAGCCCAACTGAGCAGGAGAAATAGAAGGAACCCCTAGCTCCAAATCCAGAATTTGAATTCAAACATCTTATTAACCAAGAGTGTGGTCGTTACGAGAGAATATCAAACAATGGTCTTGACAGTATGGAACGGTTGGTAGGATTAAGGTCTTCGTTAAGGTTTGCAGGGTCATTTCTGTAAAGCGCTCTCAATTCGTCAGAATTTATGCCACAAAAATAAAATACATATCATTATAATTAGAAAGCTATTGATTTGTAGAATACAATGCTGTCTTTGATTTTGCGATAAACACAAACCAATAATACTTGTGAATTTTTTAATTAAAACCAGAGGACTTCACTCGGGCGACTGAAGTAAAAAGCGTTTTATTTTGTTCAAAATCTTTTTTGCAGTTTAATTCCGAGATAAATTTCCAGCAAAACGGATAAAAGGATAAAATACACTGTTTTTCGATCAGCATTCGGACAAAATAAGTCATAAAATCGAAACCAGGTAATAAATAAAAAAAACGCGTTGTTCTTAAGTCGCCTCCGAGTGAAGTCCTTTGGATTTACTTGAAAAATTTGCAACCATTATTGGCTTGTGTTTATCGCAAAATCAAATACAACATTGTATTCTACAAATTAACAGCTTTCTAATTTAGTTTATTTTTGTAGCATACATTCTGACAAATTGAGAGCGCTTTACCAAAATGACACTGCAAACCTTAACGAAGATCTTAAGTCTGCACATAAAAACACCCAGGTCTGATTATTTCCCGTAATAATTTCAAGGTAAATGAGAGGTTTATTAGATGGCTTCACCAGTATTTTCACGACAAGCATTTAGAAGAGGCCCTCATATATTATTTTTATAAAATTGCAATGGACAATTCCTATTTCAAAGGTCACAGCAGTCCAGCAGCATGTGAATAAGATAAAACCAAATGAAGCTTATAAATAGCGCTCCGTCGTGATGACGTCAGGATTGAAGTTTGTCCGCTTTTACCCACAATTCTTGCAGTCCGAACAATAGATAATGCTCATTTGCAATAATTTGAAAGTCAATTTTGCTTTGTTCGTCCGCTTTTTGTGCTATTAATAGCAGCTCGACGGTACACTATTGCATCTGTTTCATTAAAAACTATCACTATTACATTTTTTGTTTAAAGTGCCTACATCATGGTTGGGGATTTTACATATTTAAAATAGTTAGAACATTCTGAGAAGATTTGTAACATACCTTCCTTTTCTAACATTGGGTCATTCCAGAAAAGATCCATACCTCCCCCACAGAGGAAATTTGTGCCATCCGGGGAGGGGAGGGGAGGGGGGTAAATCTACTTCTGATAATAGTAAAATGTACTAGGACGTCCAAAGGGAGGAGGGGGGGTCAACTTCACATTCCTCCGTGGGGGAGGTGTGGATGTTTTCTGGAATGCCCATTTCATCTTTATGGACTTTTTTGCTGTTAAGGTTGACGGAAGTGACGTCAAAGGAGGAATCTGTAAAATGGTTTTTATATAGACAAATTCCTCTTTTGACGTCACTTCCGTCAACTTTAACAGCAAAAAAGTCCATGAAAATGAAATGTTAGAAAAGAAAGATATATTACAAATCTTCTCAGAAGGTTCCAAATATTCTAAATATGTAAAATCCCCAACTATGATATAGGCACTTTAAGTCTTCGTTGATCTACGACATCATTTGATTTTATCATATTTTATGTTTTAGCACACTTATTCATTGTATGTCGTAATCGTAATGACATCACACTCGATTATTGTCTCGATTCAAGCGTAGACGCATGTACGTATTGCGTACCTATTTTTTGTTAACAATTTAACACATAATGAAAACGTTCAAAGAATTAATTAATTTAACACATGTTCACAAAAAGAGCAATACAAACATAACTATAATACATAACTAACTAACTAACTATATATGTATATATATATATATATATATATATATATATATATATATATATATATATATACATATATATATATATATATAAATGATATTGGGCATTTTTTCTCTGTTTTTCAGGCCAACGTGACTTAACCCTGGTAATATTTGGATTTCAACCGTGGCCGACGCTGTCCTAGAAGCTTTTAACTATATATATATATATATATATATATATATATATATATATATATATATATGTATATATATATATTTATATCACGATTGAGTCGGTTTTCTTTGATGTACCGCGGGATATATACAGGTTATATCCCGTGAATAAATAATTAGATAAAACTTGTGGATATAACTCGAAAAATCTTGATCGAAACTCTTCGAAATTGACGAAACCTTGTTCGAAAACCTCCTCAATCGTGATATAAGTCGGTTATATACCTCGAACTTGGGATATAAGTCATATATTGACCCTCGGGACCTTCGGCCCCTCGGGTCAATATATGACTTATATCCCGCGTTCTCGGTATATAACCTATACATATATATATGTATATATATATATACATATATATATATATATATATATATATATATACTATATATAACTATATATATATATATATATATATATATATATATGTATAACTATATATAATATATATATATATATATATATATATATATATATATATATATATATATATATATATATATATAGTTAAAAGCTTCTAGGACAGCGTCGGCCACGGTTGAAATCCAAATATTACCAGGGTTAAGTCACGTTGGCCTGAAAAACAGAGAAAAATCTTCTCGACGTTTCGAGCGAAGGCCCTTCGTCAGGAGAAATTAGTAAACAACTCACATGTGGTCACGCGTATTTATAGCAGAGCTAACCCTGGTAATATTTAATATTTAACAGAGCTAACCCTGGTAATATTTGGATTTCAACCGTGGCCGACGTGTCCTAGAAGCTTTTAACTGTATACCAACATACAGCGAGAATGGTAAACCGTAAAAATTTAAACCGTAAACTTCGTAACGAAATGGTATGTTATATTTCACTATTTTCATCGTCTATCGCCAAACCTTCTCTCCGCTTTTTCGATTTAATTCTTAATAAAACACGCTTCTGTAATCACATTTCTTTCTTAAGCCGTTGCCTACACCACAATGTAGTGCCCAATGGTTTTAAATCTTCTTTTAATTTTAATTATTTTAACTCACAACACGTGGCTAGAAGTGTCATGGCGGCTTGTTATAAACACAGTCGTCGTCTTATGCGTATTACCATTCACTCAATGTCCCAACACGTCAACCAAATTGATTCTGATATTTTGAACGTTAAGACAAACCTCTCTAACGTTTGTCCTACAGTCATATATTCAGGCATCACCCAGTTTATTCGCTTGTTGAACTCGAAATTTTACACGTTTCTCAAGGCTAGTAAAACTTCGAAATTCAACACTCTTGTAGGCCCTCGTCCCGTTTCGAAATCTAACCACACTAACTCCACCAGTAATGTCAATTTAGTGGTCACGATTCCTCCTGATTTGCCCTTGTCTGACCCTGAGAGATCTGTCCTTGCGAAAGGTCTCAAATTTGTTCCCAACCCTGGGCCCATAGACTCCTTCTCAGTGAAGGAGGACACCGAAACTTTCTTTAGAAGACTAAGACGTAAGGCACATTTTCACAATAATTCCTCCATCCAACAAAAGGATGTTTTTGAGGCTGCTAATCCTAAAAAATCTTCCTGGTCTCCTCCGGAAGGCCAATTTGGCTCCCTTGATCTTTTCATTCGACAATGTCGACATGATATAGATCAGCTCCCACCTTTTAGGCCCAAAACGCCATCCAATCTCAGCTCTAGTGAATTAAGTGCTTTAAAATCATTGCGTAGCCGGAATGATATTGTCATCAAACCTGCTGACAAAGGTGGTGCTTTAGTTGTCTGGAGAGCTGATTTGTACCGCGAAGAGGCTCAAAGGCAACTAAACGACACTGCTTTTTACAGCAGAGTTGATGGTGATTTGACATCCCAACACAACACCACCATTCGATCCACCATCAACAACCTCATCACCACTGGGGAATTGCCTGATACAGCAAGCAATCTCCTAACCACCACTCCACGCACACCTGTCATGTACTTCCTTCCCAAAATTCACAAACCCAACAACCCAGGTAGACCTATAGTGTCTGCTTGTGGTTGCCCTACCCAAGCCATTTCATCCTACCTTGACCACATCATGGCGCCCTTGGTTAAGAATTTACCTTCTTACATCAAGGACACCAAACATGCTCTGAAAATTTGTGACCACATTAGTTTTCAGGGTTCACATCATTTCATCTTCACCATGGATGTCAAATCACTCTACACTGTCATCCCGCATCACGATGGTCTTCAAGCACTTAAATATTTCTTTGATCAACGCACAACTCAGGAGCCATCGACCACTACTTTGTTACGCCTGGCCGAGTTAGTGCTCACCCTCAACAATTTTTCATTTGATGGTGAGCATTACCAACAAGTTAGTGGTGTAGCCATGGGTACCAAAATGGGCCCTAACTATGCCAACTTATTTGTTGGTTATGTGGAAAAACAAATCTTTGAACAATACACTGGTTTCCTACCTGACTACTATGGTCGGTTCATTGATGATTGCTTAGGCACTGCATCATGTTCGCGCGCTGACCTGGTTTGCTTCATTAACTATGTTAATGACTTCCACCCAGCACTCCAGTTCACATGGGAGATCAGTGAGACTGGTGTGTCGTTCTTAGATATTCTCATCTCCATTAATGGTAATAAGCTGAGCACTTCTGTCTTTTACAAGACCACTGACTCTCATAGCTACCTCCTCTTCTCCTCTCATCATCCTAAACACACCAAAACTTCCATTCCTTTCTCTCAATTTCTTCGTCTTCGCCGCCTCTGCAGTGAAGATGATGATTTCAATGCCAAATGTTTGGAAATGAGAAACTTTTTTGTTAATCGCGGTTATCCTTCCCACCTCTTAGACACTGCCTTACACAAGGTCTCCAACATTTCCCGTTCAGACACCTTAAGCGAACCTTTGGCTACCATTTCTAATGAAAAAGTACCTCTAGTTCTCACTTTTCATCCCTTCAATTTCAAAGTAAGGGACATCATTAGCCGCAATTTCGACCTCATTAAAAATGACCCAGAAACATCTTCCACTTTCTCTGAGAAACCCCTAGTATCTTTTCGGCATAGCAAAAACATCCGGGAAAACGTTGTTCACAGCTCACTGCAGCAAGCCTTGGTATCACATGTTGGCACCAGCTCTTGCTGTCGTGGTAGGTGCAACACCTGTAAATACTTAGACTCCTCAATTTCAATTTCGGCTCCAAAATGTAGGTTCAACATAACCCACAGTTTCACTTGCACTTCCTCCAACCTCATTTACTGTATCTCTTGCAGTAAATGTCCCATGCTTTACATCGGAGAAACTGGAAGACGTTTAGGTGACAGGTTTGTTGAACACCTTCGTGATGTCAAATACAATGTGCCAAACAAACCTGTTGCCAGGCACTTCAACAGTGCCAACCACTCCTTTTCCAACATGAAAATCTGTGCCATTCAGCCCATTACAGGTTGTAACGATACTCGTCGTAAACAAGAAATGCGTCTCATTTACAAACTTGGTACCATTCACCCTCACGGCCTCAATGAGCGATTCTCTTTCATTTAGCTCACTCCACCACCATATTCCACACCTTTTCCTTAACCTTTTTCTGATGATTTAAATAGTAATTTATAACCTGTTTCTTTGCCTATTTGCAGGTACCTGACCCACAAATTGGGTCAGCACCTGTACACAGGCTAAAATTACATATTACATATTAATTTCTTTGTTTACTTTGTTTTTATTGGCTTACATGTGTTCACGTGATTCCCATTGTAGCTCTGCTATAAATACGCGTGACCACATGTGAGTTGTTTACTAATTTCTCCTGACGAAGGGCCTTCTCTCGAAACGTCGAGAAGATTATTCTCTGTTTTTCAGGCCAATGTGACTTAACCCTGGTAATATTTATATATATATATATATATATATATATATATATATATATATATATATATATATATATATATATATATATATATATATATATATTTGTGAAATTCATTACTAATTCATGAGTTTTGCAGCCAATCCAATTTCAGAAATTACGTCACATGTTACCCCTGTAAACCCCATACAAACTAAAACCAATGATGCTAATTAGTTATAACCACTAGTGGATGTATACTCTTCTGATACAACCACTAGTGCTTGTAACTAATTAGCATCTCAATATCCCAAAGGGATTTTTACTATTCATTCATTTCACAAGTTGTTTACAACACTCGCGTCCTTGTTGTATTGAATATACAATCACGAGCCGATATATATATATATATATATATATATATATATATATATATATATATATATATATATATATATATATATATATATGCATAGATGTAACTAAGAACACATCAAAAAAACTTCAAAGACCTTGCAACTTACCAAGTGATAATGCGTGAAACACACTGAAAAGGCCAACGTCTATTCTTTGTGATTTACTGACCTGTTAAATCAGGTCTTGCAACCAAGGTCTTTGCTTGGAGCTCCCAGTGACAATCTGTGTATGCGATTGGAGCAGCGAATGTCGGAGCACCGAGTAAAGACCATGGGAACGTAGCTTCGTACCCTGGCCCAATTTCAAAAGAAATATGGGCCAGGTAACCACTAATTACAATCTCGCGTCATTCAGGGCTACATCCACTTGTACGTCTGCGCATGCCTTGAATGCGCGAAAGTTTCAACCAATAGGAAAGCAGAAATCTTTGGTGGTTACCAGGCTATCTCGTTCCCAGAGCCCACGTTCGTGCACAGCATGTGTAGACACAAACAGTTAGTTCTTTATATAACTGGACTGATATCTTTGGCTCATCCATTAAAGTCAAACATGGCGGACGAGTAAGCCCAAAGTAACGTATAATCACAGTGCTCTATCAGGTCTACTTCAGGCCTGCATGTCCGCCATGTTTGACTTCAATCTTTGCCAACTCGATGACCAGAAGATACTACTTCAGCTATACATAGAGCTCGCGGAGGAACGCCGACTAATTAAAGACCCAGAATACAAGTTTAGCCTTCTCGCAGTGTATCGCTCACTAAAAAAATCACCAGTGTGTGTTAAAAAAAAACAACTAACCAATTATCCATTTTGAATTAGACAGAGCTTTTCTCCCATTTCATGCATCTCTGAACAGCTAACTTCCATTTTGAGTAGTGCAACTCCCTCTCTAAAAAGAACATCAGATTGAAAAACAACAGCAGCACAAAACACAACTCCAGTAAGTTTATTTAAAACTAGAAGTCTTAAGGGAGGTGTTGCCTTAAAGGCGAGGGTTATCCTAACATTGTGGCACGTGAGTTTATTGATGTCGAGGATCTAGTGGAAGCAGCATAATCTTGGGTAATTTAATTAACTGAAGTTTGTAATCATTTGAACAGTTGATATAATAATAATCAGTCAGTGTATTCTCACTCAGTTATTCTTGAAATCGTACTGTCAGGTATTATGCAATATTGCGAACATACAAACAAACAAACAAACAAACAAACAAACAAACAAACAAACAAACAAACAAACAAACAAACAAACAAACAAACAAACAAACAAACAAACAAACAAACAAACAAACAAACAAACAAACAAACAAACAGAAGTCGATTATCATGAATTGAGACAGAATATACCATCGATTATTACTATTTATATAGATCAACCAGAAGTCCAACCCGCGTGAAAACTCGTCCGCTTTTTCCCAATGAAGATAACGCAATGGTAAGTTCTCTCGGCACTTTTGACGGTCAAATCTTCCGGTGGAACTTATCATGATGACGATGATTGAGATGCCGGGAAGGTAAAAAGTGCCAGTGGAACTTACCAGGATGGCGTAGAATTACGACGTTTGACGTACGCAAGGCAACATGCGCGAGGGCACTTACATCAAAGGTGCCGACACAGAGTTAGACTTCTGGTGCTTGGGATCTGGTCGCCTACTATCCATGCCTATACCTCAGTATTTATTCTGTGCCTATACGTAGCTCGGAAAATAAACTGGACACAAAAACATAGGGACTCCAAGAATAGTGTGCTACCTTCATAGAGAAAAGTCCGCAATAATCGAAGCTAAATGTTCACTTCTCACCAGTTCTGTCAAGTTGTGGTTGAAATATTGTAACTTCGCAACTTTCCTTCTTAGATTTGATGTCCCACAATGCAATTCCGTCTGCTGCACCTGCTGCAATAGCTGCTCCTAAGGCTGTCGTCTCAGTCATTGATGGCCGCACTATAAATAAGAAAACAAAATGAATAAAACACATCTAATTCAAGATATGTTTGTGGATACGCCACGTTTATTTCTTCTTTGGCAATCAGTCATGACATTGTCTATAATTACTTAAAACAGAAATGTGGGGATATTCATAAACGTTATAATGTTTCAAAAAGGTGACCACTTGCTATTTTTAAATTCTTATAAAGACAAGATATTATTTTTTAATGCTGGAATCTTTGGATGTAAGACCAAAACGGGACAAGTTCATAAATGCAACATTAACCCTTTGCCCTACTGTGGTGGCATTTTAGTATTTTATTCTGGCTAACGCCAGACGATTTTACTGGTCAAGGGAAGAACTCTAGTAGGGAAAGGGCTACAGTCATTTGCAACTCACATTTCTCCCAAATCTTCCGAAGTTCGTTCCGAAGTTCGCAATTATAAGTTCATTGGGAAGTTCAAAGTTCGTTTTGAAATACGCATTTGATTGGCTGCTAAGAACCAGGCAACCAATCAAATGCGTAGTTCAAAACGAACTGCGAACTTTCCAACTCGGAACGAACTTCAGAAGATTCGAGTGAAAAGTGAGTTGCAAACGAATGTAAGCCTTTCAGCTATAATCGAGCCCGCAACCTTTTGCAATACTAGTCATTACCAGAAATCTGGGACAAGATGGCGTCTCGCGGTTTCAAATAACTCAAACATGGCGGCGAAACCGTACAAGGGATTACACTGTACCGTGTTAAAATTCAAAAATTACCCTACTTGTAGTATAGAGTTCACGGGTTCGGAGCTCGATTCCTGTAGTTATTTAAATAAGGAAGATTTAAAACGAAAAAATATTCACTGACCTTGAGATGTAGTAGGTTCCCGAAATCGATGTATTTATGCCGCCGATTCGACACATTATGCATAGTAAACCATAGCAATGTTTGAAAACTTGTTGTGAAAATCGATCGAATATACTATTATCGTTGTGGGCGATGCAAGGCTCGGAGCTCGAGATCTATTCGGAGAGGTTCGAAATATCCATAAAGCTCGTCAAAATCTTGGTTACTTCACGTCTACATGGTTCCAAAAGCCGTCGAATATGATGCTTTTCGAACGCTTTTGAGCGGTCAGGGGGTAGTATTTAAGACGAAGGTCTTCGGTTTCAGATATAGACAAAACGACCATTAAAAGACTTATACTCGCTGAACTCTCGCGAAGCAGCCATGTTTCTTGTTCACAAGGGCCAACATTATCAATATATTGTCAATATTTACAATATATTATCAATATTATCAATACAGAGCCAATATTATTATTACGCAACGTATCAATATGAGATTTGAATGCTATTATGAAGCGATTAGCCGCTGCCCGAACGCAGCCGCAAAATGTCCCATATTTCTGGTAATGTCCGGTGCTCTGAATATACCGAGCTAAGATGGCTGCATTCTTGGCGAAAGGTCTTAAAATGGAATGTTTATAATCCAACACTAGGAATTTTCCTTCACCAAAAATTCAGAAAACATGTAGTTTGATTGAGCGAACTATGCCAAATCATTAACTTACTTATTACTAAATAACTACAGACCCTTGTCAAACGATTCCATTGTTTTATGTCTGCATTATATGAACGATTTCAGCCTGTTTAATAAGTCTTTCAACAAGCACATGGAAATATTCAAAATATTGCAGCCAGCTCGTTCACTAGCGTTTCAGCTTAACATACACCTTCAGCTAGCTGTAATATATAGAGAGGATATTACACGGTGGTGCGAAGATATGAATTTTATCTTCGAGTGGTGAAAACAATATTTTACGAATGAGCGTAGCGAATGAGTAAAATATCGTTTTTACCACGAGAAGATAAAATTCATATCTTCAAGCCACCGTGTAATTTTCTTTTTATTATATAGATTCAATGCAAAAGGTGGGAAAATGTTTAATCACGTGATCGATATCTTCACTAGTGAGGATATGGAAAATATGTCACTGCATATTTCTTAGTAAAACACTCCCATCTATATAATAATCATGCAATAATACAGTTGATCCCAGTAATTATTATTATATATTATATTCCGTACCTACTGCTATTCCCAAGAGATCTGCTTGAATTTGCATAAGTAAGGAGTTCGCAGTCATGCCTCCATCAACTTGAAGTGATGTGAGAGGAATGCCAGAATCTTGATTCATTGCATCCAACAACTGAATTGAAAAACAAGTTAATGCTAGGATTTAGGTTCAGGTATTTCAGGCTAAAAGAATTCAATATTGCAGGTTAAGCTTAAAATAATTTCAGGTTAATGCTGCAAATGTCTCCCCAATTCGATTGGCTCTTTTTTGTTGGTTTTTTTTTGCCACAGTGCCAGAAAAATTTGTTTGCTCATTGTTACAAAGAAATCGTTTTTCAAACCTACTGCATACATGAAAATGAACTTTTCGTTTCACCCTGATTATGACGTCACACGGATATAAAATAATATCCAAAATGGCGGACAACAAAGAGATTGTATTTTGTCGTAACAAATTATTTTGCACAACAGTCGTTTTGTGTACTTGGTTTATTAAGCACTGAGAAACATACCTCACGAGTTTGAAAAGAAACAGCTTCCAATGTGGCACGCGCAATATGAGCTTTGTTAGTAAACTGTGTTAGACCAATTATGATCCTATATCGGGAAAAAGTCACAAAAATGCATGAGTCGCCGAAGAATATGTATATTCTTTTCTCAAAACACGAAATAATTCCGAAATCAGGCATAGTTTAACGCTACTCCGGCTTAAAAGTTTTTGTTAGAGCAAAACTTAAAATGTTATTGTTCTTGACCCAACATTTTGATACTCCGATCATAGTGTCTTCATTAAGGTAGCCTGTGTAGCAAACGTTCCGTTCATCAGGGCTGATAGTTGTGAAGAAAGGTCCTATTCAAATAGAACCGATGACGACGTTGGTAATAGACCGCCGCCATCCCAGTTTAATGGAATGTTATAGGCGCTATTTCAGAGGCGCGATTTATATGCCAAGCCTCCAGACCACATCTTTGATGATACGGCGTGGATTGGTGATCATTTTTGTATTTCCCCAAGCAATCTCATAAATATGGAAACTGTCTTCATAACGCCCCTGATGAACACGTGACACGTTGGTCACGAACAGTAACTTTTTAAAGTTACAATACTGCATGATTTGTTTTACAGATGCTATATATATATATATATATATATATATATATATATATATATATATATATATATATATATATTTAACAACTATACCATGAGCTCGAGTCGTATATGAGTTCATAGCCAACGAGGCGCTTCGCCGAGTTGGCTATGAGTTCATATACGACGAGAGCGAATGGTATAATTGTTTTATAATATAGCAAAATATATTATGATAAGTAATGCAAAATTGTTGATTTATTGCAATAAATTATATTAATTGAATATCCGCCACATATGAGCTTCCGTCATGCGTATTGTAGTTTATGTTTTCAAGTTTCTTGCTGAGTTGAAAACAGCTTCAGAATTTTCTCTCAGAGCCAAAAAATACGTTGAAAAGATTGAATGAAGAATAAAAACAGCTTTAAAAAGTCAGAAGGTGGGTGATTTATTTCTTAATCTGTCGTGGTTGTGAATCTTTGGCTTTTTAAATGGACAAAGAAGCTAAAAATATAATTAATAGCGAAAATTACGCATTGTTTTTCAATATTTCTAACCTGAAAAAATAACACAGTTTTTATCCATAATGATTTATTACTTCAAAAACCCACTTTGCTGAGTAATAATAATGGTTTTACTCATAAATATGTGTTGTTAGTTCAATTCTTGTGGATTTTAATTTGTCGGACAAAACATTATTGTCAACCTGAAATTTATAACGGGTTTTGTAAACTCTTAAGACGGTTTTTAAAGTGGATTTACCATCTTAACTTTGTAAATTGTATATTTGGGTTGTGTATTTTGTGTTAAACGTTAGTTTCCCCTTCTTAGCTCAAGTTTTTCTGAGCTATACGTTGAAAAAAAACAGCCAGTTTCATCTGCAATAGTTTAAGAAAACTACGCCGCCATTTTGATTTTCACTACTCGCTGTATATGAGCTGATATACAGTTAGTAATGCAGCCAATCAGATTGCAAGATAGCTCATATACCATTAGTAGCTATATTATATATATATATATACATATATATATATATATATATATATATATATATATATATATATATATATATATATATAGTTCAATCTACAGACACGTGTTACGCTGTACTACAGCTCATCAGTGTAGCTTGGAACAATCTGAATGAATTTCATCAATTACTTATACACATGCGATCGTTGGTGACAACCGCATGTGGGACAGCATCGGTGAAATACATTCAGATAGCGTGAAGTGCGCATGGGCCCAGAGTGCTCAAACTTCCACAAGGGTAGTGAGCGTTGCATTATATATATATATATAAATATATATATATATATATATATATATATATATATATATATATATATATATATATATAAAAGCTTCTAGGACAGCGTCAGCCACGGTTGAAATCCAAATATTACCAGGGTTAAGTCACGTTGGCCTGAAATTTCTCCTGACGAAGGGCCTTCGCTCGAAACGTCGAGAAGATTTTTTTCTCTGTTTTTCAGGCCAACGTGACTTAACCCTGGTAATATTTATATATATATATATATATATATATATATATATATATATATATATATATATATATATATATATAATGCAACGCTCACTACCCTTGTGGAAGTTTGAGCACTCTGGGCCCATATATATATATATATGACATTTAATCAACATATTTTACACTAGTTAATTAGTCTTTTATGCCACTCTGTATTTTTAATTAGTCTTGCTTGTATATATTGGGCGTAAATGCCATTTGTAATTCACCCTGAAGAAGCCTTGATCGGTGAAACGTCTGTGACTTAATAAAGTTTATGTCTGAAGAAATTTAATTATATATTTCGTTCATATATATGCGACGCTCACTACCCTTGTGGAAGTTTGAGCACTCTGGGCCCATGCGCACTTCACGCTATCTGAATGTACTTCACCGATGATGTCCCACGTGCGGTTGTCACCGACGATCGCATGTGTATAAGTAATTGATGAAATTCATTCAGATTTTTCCAAGCTACATTGATGAGCTGTAGGCTAGTAAAACACGTGTCTGTAGATTGAACTATATATATATATATATATATATATATTTAATATGAACTATATATATATATATATATATATTATATATATATATATATATATATATATTACTAATTTATATATATTATATATATATATATATATATATATATATATATATATATATATATATATATATATATATATATATATATATATATATATATATATATATATATATATATATATATATACCACTAATTTCTCCTGACGAAGGGCCTTCGCTCGAAACGTCGAGAAGATTTTTCTCTGTTTTTCAGGCCAACGTGCCTCAACCCTGGTAATATTTATATATAATATATATATATATATATAAATTTAGAAGAATAGAACAATAAAATGTAGGCGTGTCATGTAACAATTATTCACAAGCACCAATATACATTGACACAATACTACGTAATATTTCATGAACTCGCGTATCGTGTTTTTCCAGCGGTTACAAACATGACATGAGTCAACAGGCCGAAAGCTTAGCAAATAAATATTTTATGTGGTGTTTCCACAAAACTTATCTATATTACATTATTGCCATAAAAACTTTCAAAGTAAACGGTTCTTTCTTTGTTCCGTTTATTATCTGATTTCTTAACTATTAACTCAGTTTGTGCCACTTTACCAGGTTTCATGACCAAATATTTTTCTCTGATTGGCTAATTAGCTCATGAATTATTGAGTTTGAGCAACAATCGTTGACAAAAATAGTTGGCACGACACTGCGGAGTTGTGTTGAAGTCCTATATTGCTGGAAAATTTTAATTTTCCCCCTGTTTCCCCCCATCCCACGTCTCAATGTTGGTCCCATTACGATGATAGAGTGTCGATGGGCATCACAACACCATTAGCGCATCATTTAGTTGCTATACAACATTGAAATGGGGGGAAGGGGGGTCCGCACCTAGTAAACGTGTAATGTGTGCCAAGCATTTTGTCAACGATTGAAGGTATATAGTACCCACCCTCGAGCATCAGTCTCCCAATATGGAGCATAGAGTCCTGAGAAAGCAGGCACAAAATACACACCACCACTATTGGAAACAGAACTGGCCAAAGTTTCTGAAAATATAATCAAATATTATATTAACCTACATCACAAGCAATAAACACACCAAAGAGATCAGAAACAAAACTAGAAGAGACATTGGAAAAAAACCCAGTTAACTAAACCCAGATAAAGGTGATACTACTGCTTAACATTTGCGCATGCGTGAGTTTGCAAGAGTAAACACTGCAAGAAATGGGGGAAACAGCCGTGAAAACAACCGTCAGTGAGCGGCGCGCTCACTGACGGTTGTTTTCATGGCTGTTTCCCCCATTTCTATAGGCGCTATAGCCTTAGTTTCATTTTTTAAAATTCTACCTTCGTTTTTCACATTGTCGTCTTTTGCTCATGCATGTCCATTCAATACTGATGGAATTCAGGCGAATGGGGTTGGGCTGGTTGTGCTCGCATGTGGTGGTTTATTGTGGTGTTTATGTAATATCCGAACACGAGATCAGCCAATTTGAGTACATTTATTACAAATATTTGCGAAAAAACAAGAGAAAAAAAGTCGTTTTGATCTACCCCAGGGTGGGGCATTTGTCATGCACCTTTGGCCCCATGGTGGGGCATTTTTAGCTTCGACCGTGCCCAACCCCGGGGAATTTACATGAAAATACGAAAAAATTACAAATGCCCGGGGGTCGGCCCGGGGGGAGATGGGCACCGCTGGAATTGACTGATGCATAAGTCATATGTAGTTTTACAATAAGAAAACTATTTAAAAAAGGCAGCCACAGGTAAAAATACAACGTATTAAACGGGCATTGGCAAGCAAAAACATGCAACGGATATGATACCAGATCCGGATATCAAATCAATGAATGGACAATGGCTGACAGCAGGGCGAAAGCTACCGCTCCGTATCGTGTCATCGACAAAGTTGAAATGTTTATCGAAAGTGTTCTTGTATCTCAAATGATTAATAGATCTGCACTAAGGAATATTGGATATGATAACGGAAAGCTGAAATGGCATGGTACTTTCGAACATTTGAAATACTTTTGGAAGAGTCAATCGGTCTTCGTCAACACCGGGTGGGCAAGCGAAGAAGTTTTCATGTGAATGTGACTCCACTGTCTCAGATCCACAGCTCACTGTTACTTGGTATCAAGGCAAACAACAGACACTAGTCTTCAACGGCAATATGGCAGAGGAAGTAAAAGATAAATTTATTCAAATAGCGCTGAGAGAAACCGAAGAGAGCAAGACGCCCGAAGATAAAATACAAACAACTACCAATGCAGACGGCAATTTATCCGAAGAATCTATAAACAATGCATCAATTGGTGACATTTCTGAGACTGGCGAATCCATCAATGCCTCTCTATCATCGATTAACTCAACACAGAAGCCATCAACCGATAAAACTAGGAGAAATAGTCTTCCTGAAATGTTTACTGAAACCACAGCCACCGGTCAACATGTGGTATACACTCAAAGGTGTGACTGCCCTTGTAACATGATGACTGCTGAAATTGAAGGCATCAAACTTAACAGTGATAGATGTAAACAGGGAAACTCGAACAGTTTTGCTACTAAGTGTTCGTGATTACTGAGAGCGACTGCTCTATATTTTTACCGTAGCTTAAACTTTTCGGCCTTTCCCTTGTTGGTTTTCTATTTTGACTATTTCTTTTTCCTTCTTTCGAGTTTTGGTTTGACGGGTTTCCTTTAGTCCTCTTTTGAAAAGGATGTACGCATCCCAAAAATTCCTTTCTCCAGTCTTTTTGGCAAGAATAATATATTGGTTCAAATCTTTTTCAAATTTTTTTTGTCAAGAACTATATTGTTTCCAGTGCCCCACAATCTTCACCGCGCGTGGTCCGTCCACTCAAACTGATTCGCATTTCAACACGCGTGTAAAGTGGACTCCACGCATGTCGAGATTAGCACCCTCACCGGGCTCCGGGCCTTCGGCCCTACGCCCGGCTCAGGGATAACAGTCCTTCTCTATATCTGATATAGCTATGTACTACTAAGAGGTAGCCTGAAGAACAGAGCTCCAGGCTTTTGCTTCAGGTTTTCTCGTCACTGCCGAATCGTTATGAATAATTTGAATATGTTTACCATGTTGTGAAAGACTTGGACAATAAAACGAACACTACGAACTCACTACTAAGATCTAAGAAAAAAAACACTTGATAGACAAACTATCAATAACTCATTCACTGACCAATTGACCGACCAATAACCTGTCAACTAATATTGTTTAATTTTTTTAAAAATATAGTTAAAAATTGTTTATATGTGTTATGTTATTGTTGTATTGTATTTTAATGTGTAAGAGGACCTCACCGAAAAACACCTCGGTGAGATGGGTATCCTGACTAAATGATTAAAACAAATAAATTTACTTGTAAATTGTAGCAAACAGTCCAACTTTAATCTTACCTGTATCCGATGCTTTTTTAATAAGTCCAAGACCATCTCTTAACCATTTGACAGCGTCACCTGCGACAGCTACTGACCCCTGCAAGACTTCAACTATCAGTGGATCTCGAGAAGGAAAAAACACACGCGACTGCTCGCACGACTTCTCGCCCACTCGTTAGTCTTATATACAAGACCTTAAGATGCTGAGACAACCAGGGTTAAAAAGCAACATGAATTTAGCAATTAAAAAAAGTCATGGTTAACTAACTATTATATTTGAAATTTGACGCTAATGCCTTCCAAAATGCCCCGGTACAACAAAAATGAGTGAAGTGTCTGTATTGAAGCAACAATTCTTTTGGCGAGTTGACGTCGTCCTGAAGACGTGAAAATGCTCTAAGTGGCGTTGTATAAAGAACGTGGACGGTATTGAGAATACACAAGACGTGAAAATGCTCTAAGTGGCGTTGTAAGAACGTGGACGGTGTTGAGAATACACAAGACGTGAAAATGCTCTAAGTGGCGTTGTATAAAGAACGTGGACGGTATTGAGAATACACAAGACGTGAAAATGCTCTAAGTGGCGTTGTATAAAGAACGTGAACGGTACTGAGAATACACAAGACGTGAAAATGCTCTAAGTGGCGTTGTATAAAGAACGTGAACGGTATTGAGAATACACAAGACGTGAAAATGCTCTAAGTGGCGTTGTATAAAGAACGTGGACGGTGTTGAGAATACACAAGACGTGAAAATGCTCTAAGTGGCGTTGTATAAAGAACGTGGACGGTATTGAGAATACACAAGACGTGAAAATGCTCTAAGTGGCGTTGTATAAAGAACGTGGACGGTATTGAGAATACACTTGGGGCAAAGAAATATTCACTCTCTTTGTTTGGCAAAAAGTTTCTTTTGTTGGAAGGTTGATGTCGTCAGATCTTAAGGTCCCAGGTCCCTATATACTTACCTCCAAAGCGTAAACAGCAGGAGTATCTGGTCCAAACTTGTAACCAACTGTAGTAAGCAAACCATGATGAGAGGTAATTGGCTGAAATATTAGACATTGTAAAAATATCTCAAAGTTGCATACTACAGTAAACTGTACCATATCACTGCAATATAGTTCAGTAGCAAACCACTGTATAATAGTAGTACACTACAGAATAACAGCGGTATAGAACATTGATAGAGTAGTATAACACAATACTACTGTGGTAAACAGTAATAAGTAGGAAAACACAGTAATATACCATATTTTATAAAATAGACTGTCCTCTACGCACGCTCTGATTGGCCAGACCCCGTGCATTTATCAGAGTATGGAAATCATGAATGACGTAAAATGGCGTAAGATGGCGTCACCTGGCGGGAAAAGTCAGCCAGCTTTCAAAACTGTCCAACTTTTAGCTATTTCCTTTTCTTTTTATTTCATAAAACAAATGTATCGCTCGTGTGCATATGTACTCTTATGAAAGTACGTTTGACGTCATTTGAACACGAAAGAAGTGTAAAGGCGCTCGGCTATCGCCTCGTGCTTCTACTCGAGCACGAAAGAGGTTGACTGAGTAGAAGCACGAAGCGATAGCCGAGCGCCTTTACACTTCTTTCGTGTTCAAATGACGTCAAACATACTTTCATAAGAGTACCTATGTTATATAAATAAGTTTTGTGGAAACACCACGTAAACTATTTCTTTGCTAAGCTTTCGGCCTGTTGACTCAGGCCTTCATCAGGCCTGAGTCAAACAGGCCGAAAGCTTAGCAAAGAAATAGTTTACGTGGTGTTTCCACAAAACTTATTTATATTACTTTATCGCCATGAAAACGTTCAAAGAATTAAGTACCTATGTTATTTGTTAAATAAAACAACATTTATACTACGCAAGCTCTGATTGGTCAATAACCTATTTGTTAAATAAAACAACATTTATACTACGCAAACTCTGATTGGTCAATAACCGTGCAGGATCAGAGTATTTTTGTAGTTGGTACGTAACAGTGGCGTGGCCCTGAAACGTTAACAAAGGAGGATCAATGGCGAGCCGAAGGCGCGTCACTGTGGGCATGCTCCTCACAAAAAAGTTTGAAATCTAGAGTCCCTGGATTTTGGGTGAGATTTTACAGAGTTCTAAACGTTACAAAACTACTAAAATTATTCTTGATGGAAATCACTGAATATCTTAAATCTTACAGGACTGCCAAACTTGATAAAGATGAATTAAAAAACATCAAGGGGGGTGGGGTGGGGTGGGGTGGGGTGGGGGATGGGGCTGAACCCCCCCAATTAACATGTACGTTTAACGGGCCCACTCCCCTGGGCCTCTACTCCACTACACCACTGCGTATACGTAGACATGTGGTGTATTAAGTACGTTTGCGGGCTTGGTATGTAATACATGTACATTTGGACTTTCCTCAAGCTCAATTGATTACTCGAGCATTTTCTCAGCATTTGAGCTTGACGAACTGTCCACTGAACGTCTGTTACAAGATCTGAGTAGCTTGCACAGAAAATTTCCCACCAAATAAAGTTTGAGAAAATTGCAAACTTCATCCAATTTCGAAATGAAACTTCCACAACAGACGTTTCCACACGAAGTGCGTGGATAACGCGTTGAGAGATTTGACTGGCTTTCGCAAAACTTCGGACATCCAAAAGTTCGGACAAACATTGAACATTAGCCAATCAGATTTATCAAAAAGAAAGGTCACGTGATCCATTCACTTCATGCGGAAAGGTCTATTACCAAGTACCATAATATCTTTAAAGTGCCACTAATCCCAAATCTAAAAGCCCTTATTGAGTGGATTAGTCCAGTGAATATATTATTGGTATTGGACATTTCTTTGGTCTTCTGTAGATCACCAAAGTTGCAAAAATTGGCATATGCATGTCCCATGGCGGAGAAGGAAAGGGAATGGGTATATTCCTGGTGTGACGTCAGCCAAGCCAAACAAGGAACTCATTTGAGCTCTGTCTGCTGAAAGCATAGAATTTTTACATTGAGTTAGTTGGGAAAATGAATTTTCAACCCAAAAATTCTATGTATTCACCAGACAGAGCTCAAAGGAGTTCCTTGTTTGACTTGTCTGACGTAACACCAGGAATATACCCATTCCCTTTCCTACTCCGCCATGGGACATGCAGATGCAAGTTTGGTCGTCTACAGAAGATCAACGAAACGTCCAATACCAATAATTTATTAACTGGCCTAATCCACTCAATAAGGGCTCTTGATATGCGACAAAAATTTCTGGGGTTAGTGGCACTTTAAGGTTATGCAGAAACATTACCAACAATATTTTCAATAGAGAACCAGTTTAACCTTGTCGTTACTTTGTAAAGAAAAATGCTTTTCAAATGATTTTCCGTTCAGGATACTGCGATTTTTCTTTTCATAGCGGGATATTGTAAGACTAAATAAAAGCGTACGAAACACGAGTCGCTATGCGAGTATTTTTAGTTTTCGAAAGTCGAGCCACATCCCAAGGTAACATTGTGTAAACCTGACACTCAAAGTATTACCTCATGTCCTGTATTATACAGAAGAAAACAACCTGTTCCGTACCTAAAAATAAACACAAAAAAGCCACAACACTTTACAGACGTGCCAACGTAGTTTATTAATAGTGCGATATAAAGTGCAATCTCGTAGGATCTTCGTGCTAAAGTTGATTTCTTTCTTTTTTGAGTTGACTAGATGTCAACCTATCAGAAAATGACGGGGTTCAAATTTTCGACCTTTCGATACACACGGGGGGGGGGGGGGGGGTCGAGGGGTCTGAGATATGACTAATAGGATTGACTCGAAGACCTTTCCTGACCCTGATCCTAGTCCAAATAGTGTGGTATAGTGTGGTGGCTTTCGTATATAGGATTTGCATGCTAAAGTTGATTTCTGTTTCTTTAGTCAGTTTTTTTTATTCAAACTATCAGAAAATGCAGTTCAACTCGAGCTCTCAACCCTCCTGTATGTCTAGAGGTCGAAAATTTGAACCACATACTTTTCTCATAATTTGACATGAGAAAAAAATCAACTTTAGCACGAAAATCCCACAGGAGCTGTTTTCATGACACTTCATACCACACTATAACCCATTGCTGCCTAGAATGTCTGTCGTCTGAAGATTCTCTCTTTGACAAGTAAAATCGTCTGGTGTTAGACAGAATAAAACAATAATAATTATAGAGGCCGTTTTGGGCCGGCTCAGGCAAGAATAGATTAACGATGACAGATGGGAAAAATACAAAATATATTACAAAAATACTTGTTAAAATTCTAAGATACGAAGTACAAATTCCAAAAATACTGACGTGTTTTTTGCTTGTCCTTTATTAAAACATGACTGTCCAACAAGAGCTGCCTGTTGATCCCCAAGACACTAAACAATAAAGTTCAAGCATAACATGAGTGCGTAAATAAACATATGCACGTAGTCATGGTTATTAGATCTCGTTTACTCGGTACCAGACGAATCCGGAACCGCACTCGAATTAGTACGGTTCGGCCTGCTTACACGGAAGACAAATTCAGAACCGGTCGCGAATTAGTTCGGTTCGGCCTGTTTACACGGAAGACAAATTCAGAACCGGTCTCGAATTAGTACGGTTCCGCCTGTTTACCCCGGAAGACAAATTCAGAACCGGTCTCGAATTAGTTCGGTTCCGCCTGTTTACCCGGAAGACAAATTCAGAACCGGTCTCGAATTAGTACGGTTTCGCCTGTTTACACAGAAGAAAAATTCAGAACCGGTCTCGAATTAGTTCGGTTCGGCCTGTTTACACGGAAGACAAATTCAGAACCGGTCTCGAATTCGTACGGTTCCGCCTGTTTACACAGAAGAAAAATTCAGAACCGGTCTCGAATTAGTACGGTTCCGCCTGTTTACACGGACGACAAATTCAGAACCGGTCTCGAATTAGTACGGTTCCGCCTGTTTACACGGAAGAAAACTTCAGAACCGGTCTCGAATTAGTTCGGTTCGGCCTGTTTACACGGAAGGCAAATTCAGAACCGGTCCCGAATTAGTACGGTTCGGCCTGTTTACACGGAAGAAAAATTCAGAACCGGTCTCGAATTAGTTCGGTTCGGCCTGTTTACACGGAAGACAAATTCAGAACCGGTCTCGAATTAGTTCGGTTCGGCCTGTTTACACGGAAGGCAAATTCAGAACCGGTCCCGAATTAGTACGGTTCGGCCTGTTTACACGAAAGAAAAATTCAGAACCGGTCTCGAATTAGTTCGGTTCGGCCTGTTTAGACGGAAGGCAAATTCAGAACCGGTCTCGAATTAGTTCGGTTCGGCCTGTTTAGACGGCGAAATAGGACGAATTCGAGACCGGTCTCGATTTCGTCTGGTACCGTGTAAACTGGGTCTAAGTTTACCACAATTCTAATCAAGGTCTTTTGATTAAAATTAACATTCAGTTCAGCACTGCAACTGTGTGGTATTACAAATGTGCAGAGATTTTAGATTGATATACGTGTATCTCTGCATGTATGTTTGTGCATTTGTTTACTTGTCTTTAACTTTCACTGCTTATAACACACAGTAGCTTACTGTATAACATAGCTTATAACATAACGTTAGCAAATAGCGTTTAAAACGACTTACTTAATAAACCAAATCAAAACAACGTGTGCCAGATTTCCAAAGTAAGATTTATATAGTTCATGCAAGATGTGTGAGTGCTTGATGAGTGAGTGTAGCTAGCGTGCGTGCGTGGCTACGTGCATGCGTGCGTGCGCGAGCGACTCCCTGCGTGTGATCTATCTTTGTGAGAAAGAAAAGGAAAGAAAAATAGTGAGTAGGCAGCTCTATCCATGTATTGTTCTCGTGTTTCAATGGGTACGTGGATGTTGGTAAAAACGCATAAGCTGTTCCATACCTGCAATCAAGTTGTTCAACACACTGGTTGTTCCAGTTTGTTAACATGTCTGTAACAGGTTGTTGACAACTTGTAACAAGGCTGATGACTCCAACAGACTGATGACAATTTGTTCCAACAACCTGTTACTACTCTGCACTTGCAAGTTGTTAACAGATTGATGCTGACAAGGTTGTAGCAGCTTCTTGAATGAACAGCATTGTTACAAGTTGTTCCCAGCCTTGCTACAAGCCTGTTGCAAACGCATCCTTCACAAGCTGTGAGGTTTTTACGTGTATACACAAGCATGGCGGCATGTGTACATGTGTAAATAAATATAGTAGTAAACATACTGTGTTCATAGGTGTACTATCTAGTATGGGACCTCGTGTCCTTTTGTAATTGCACCTGCCTTTGGGCAATTTTTTATATAAATAAATAAATAAATAATAAATAGATAAATAAATAGATAAATAAATAATAAATAAATAATAAATAAATAAATAAATAAATAAATAAATAAATACCCCAGACAAAGGTATTCCTTTGAATGCACCGTCACTCTGAAAGGGAAAAAGTTAAATGCGTGGTTCAGGTACGCAAAGCAAAATTGGAAGTGAAAGTGGGAAAAAAGTGGAACAATAAAAAATTTCGCATTGACAGCGTGCAAATTACAATTACACTGTATGGTAATGGAAATAATCGACTTAATATAATAAATGGTTAATGAACTTACAACATGGCCGTAGATCTCAGATGAACTTTTGATAGTCGGCAATATTGTCATTGGAATATCAAAAAATCTGCAATAACAATGACAATTATAATCACGATAATGATGACCACGATCACAATGATGATAATAATATTGATGTTGATAATGGCATTGGTACTGCATGGTAATGATAACGATAATTACTGTAAGCAGGTTAAAATGCTAGAGTTGAAGAACAGAAACATCTTATTTCATTTCATTTCATTTTATTTCGTTTCATTTCGTTTCGTTTCGTTTCGTTCCATTCCATTCAATTTCATTTCATTTATTTCATTCCATGCATTTTATGTATTTCATTTCATTATTTAATTGAATTTTATATTCAATCGTAATAACGATGACTTTACTTGCACAAGTTTTCATCCCAATTCATTGTCTTGATGTTCATTAACATTGTTCTGCTTGCATTTGTCACATCAGTGACGTAGATTCCACTCTTAACACCACCAGTCAGATTCTAAAAGTTAGAAGAAAGTCATGAACGACAATCTCTATCTATTAATTCTTTCAATGCTTGCATGGTGGTAAGAGAAGAGAGAATTTGTGGAAACAAAATTTGGATTGAAAAGAACATTAAAACAAACAGCTTTTACATTTTGAAGAGAACTGATTGTTTTTTCTGTGAAGAACCGAACGAGAAAACCAAACGACGTAGGTAAAAAAACAAAATGAATTGGCAGTGTTCGCAGTATAAGAATCTGAGCAGAACCAAAAGAAAATTCAACGGCAAGAGATTCGTATTTAACTTATCAGCTTTGTTTAGCTGATTAGAGTCGGTATATATCGAGAACCTTTTCGGTAAATCAGTTTAAACGGCAAAAATCTTGTCAAATAATATACTTTTTCCCAGGTGTTTTTTCCAAATGTTCGAGTGAAACTTTGCATTACAGTTCTTCCCTAGTTTGTTTTTCCTCTCTCATACTTATAGTTTTCAGGCTGTTAACTATGTTTTTTTCTATTCTGACGTTCTTCTTTGAGGTTTAACGTTGGAAATATATTAAAACAATTAGTCACCTTTATATATTAAAGCCTTTGTATATTATTTGTATATTGCTATCAGTTTTTGGTGCTATTAGGACGTGGCAGACAGTAGTTTTTCCTCAACCACTGCTATATATTTTGGAATAAAACATTGCTTTGTAACTTTGTCAATAATAGAAAAACTATATGTATAAAACAGAATGTAAAGGAGGGGAGGGGATTTATACTTGTATAAAAACAGATCAGGTGTGCTTATTTTAATCGGGGGCGGCGTAAACGCATGTAAAAGCGGGCGAGGGGTTGTTGCGTTCATGTATTTCTTGTTCAATATTCACGTGAATAAATGTGTGATCAGCACGACGTCATGCAGTGCGAAATATTGCATGGCGGAGTTAAGATCCTGGGTAGGAGGTTAATTATTACACTGTTTGCCTGGGTGGCCTGAAGCAACATTGTGACCACGTAACCACAATCTGCACAATGAAATTTTGTTTTTAGTAAATAAAAGCTTATAATTACCAACATTTGTTTTAATGTTGAGATTCCTTGGTTGAGATTCCTTGTTATCAACATTTATTATCGTTGGTGGCAGTAATTCATTTTTTTCTGAAAAATTTTCTGATGTTTCTCTGAGGATGGTTCTGTAATAGTGGTTGTGATTAGGTAGCTTTCGCGTTAAAACTTTCGTGCGTAAAGGCGGTTTTCCACTAGGCGAAAAATGTCGCGTGAAGAAGAAAAAAGTCGCTTCGCTCGAAAATATCGCCTAGTGGAAAACAGCCTTTAAACGTACGAAAACCTCATACAAAAAATCAAAGCGGTATAATGCATAAACAAACTACTAACATAAAGTATCCACGAATCCACAGTGCCAACCATCAATGTATTTCGCGCAAGAGCATTTTGAACAGCTTCAACATTATCCAACAACCATCGCATCTTAACAGCACTAAAGTAAGTGCTTAAAGGAAGGCCACACAATTTCTAAACGTAAAAAACAAAAACAAGTATAATGACTATACTTGCTAATACTGAGAAAATAAAAAAAAACACAAGCATATTGTAATTCGTAAATACTCGAGACCAGAAACGAATGGCCACTCAGTTGGCCATGCTAAGAATTCCATTCAACAAAAAAACAAACAAACAAACAAACAAACAAACAAACAAACAAACAAACAAACAAACAAACAAACAAACAGACAGACAGACAGACAGACAGACAGACAGACAGACAGACAGACAGACAGACAGACAGACAGACAGACAGACAGACAGACAGACAGACAGACAGACAGACAGACAGACAGACAAACAAACAAACAAACAAACAAACAAACAAACAAACAAACAAACAAACAAACAAACAAACAAACAAACAAACAAACAAACAAACAAACAAACAAACAAACAAACAAACAAACAAACAAACAAACAAACAAACAAACAAACAGGTAGGGCAGGGCAGGGCAGGGCAGGGCAGGGCAGGGCAGACAGGCAGGCAGGCAGGCAGGCAGGCAGGCAGACAGACAGACAGACAGACAGACAGACAGACAGACAGACAGACAGACAGACAGACAGACAAACAAACAAACAAACAAACAAACAAACAAACAAACAAACAAACAAACAAACAAACAAACAAACAAACAAACAAACAAAATCAAACAAACAAACAAACAAACAAACAAACAAACAAACAAACAAACAAACAAACAAACAAACAAACAAACAAACAAACAAACAAACAAACAAACAAACAAACAAACAAAATCAAACAAACAAACAAACAAACAAACAAACAAACAAACAAACAAACAAACAAACAAACAAACAAACAAAATCAAACAAACAAACAAACAAACAAACAAACAAACAAACAAACAAACAAACAAACAAACAAACAAACAAACAAACAAACAAACAAACAAAATCAAACAAACAAACAAACAAACAAACAAACAAACAAACAAACAAACAAACAAACAAACAAACAAACAAACAAACAAACAAACAAACAAACAAACAAACAAACAAACAAACAAACAAACAAACAAACAAACAAACAAACAAACAAACAAACAAACAAACAAACAAAATCAAACAAACAAACAAACAAACAAACAAACAAACAAACAAACAAACAAACAAACAAACAAACAAACAAACAAACAAACAAACAAACAAACAAACAAACAAAATCAAACAAACAAACAAACAAACAAACAAACAAACAAACAAACAAACAAACAAACAAACAAACAAACAAAATCAAACAAACAAACAAACAAACAAACAAACAAACAAACAAACAAACAAACAAACAAACAAACAAACAAACAAACAAACAAACAAACAAACAAACAATGATAGTGTGAATTTGGCTTACACGAATAGCCTCTAACTCATCTTCTTCAACATTTGCTTTAAACATGTCAACAGTTGACTTAGTCCTTGCATCAAGCCACACTGGAAAAAAAATTATCACATAAATATAATTTAGATTAATAAAACAACGTATTTTTACCATTACTCTTAAGATCTCGAAAAGGAAATATTAAAAACGTGTAAAAAAATCATGTTAATGGTTTCAGTTGAATCACGAACGTCAAAAGCAAAAGACGTGTTATTCATAAAACAGTTTGCTGTGGCAAAGAGTAACGGCAAACTTTTCCCGGTACAGACAACAATGCAAAGTAAATAACTTATTTATTTTTTACTCTGTTCGTTCATGCCCCCCCCCCCCCCCCCACTCCCCTCATTTGTGAAAGCTTTTAAGAAATTTAAACTTTTTTTATGTTGTATTATCCGCGAAGTCCGTCCTGTTCTTGTACGGACTTCTCGCTAGCCAATCAGAAAGCAGGATTTAGGGTTAAGGACCTGGAAAACATAAGTCAGAATAAATCTTATACTTAAATGCAAATAAACTACCTAATTACTACAGTTAATTAAGCAAAACAAGATAGGAGTATATGCAAAAAAGTTACCAATAGCATTGTACAATGGAGTGCCAGTCAGTTTATCCCAAACAACAGTCGTTTCTCTTTGGTTAGTAATCCCAACAGCTACACGTATAATGAAGTAAAAAAAAAGAATTGAAAAAGGCATTCACATTTATATACCTCCACGTATACAAACATGTACAGGTCATGTACACGAACATGTATAAAAAATAAAATATGTAAACGCACATTTCTAACACCTATCTATACACGTACACCTAAATATTCATAAAAATTATATTTTGAACTGTTTTAATATTATAATTAATTATAATTTTTCGGGCAAAAATGTTTTGGCCCCCCAAACGTAACTGGTCAGGCACGCCTATGCCTACACCCACAAGAACACGCACAAGAACGGGTACCTATAACACGACGAGATTAGACGTACAGTACAATACGAACATGACAAAAGAACACGTTCAGTAGCACGTTGAACACGTTCAGAACAGTGTAAAAACACGCACAGCATACGTTCGTGAACACGTTCAGAACAATGTAAAAACACGCACAGCATACGTTCGTGAACACGCGTTCAGAACAATGTAAAAACACGCGAGCATACGTTCGTGAACACGTTCAGAACAATGTAAAAACACGCACAGCATACGTTCGTCAACACGTTCAGAACAATGTAAAAACACGAACAGCATACGTTCGTCAACACTTTCAGAACAATGTAAAAACACACAGCATACGTTCGTCAACACGTTCAGAACAATGTAAAAACACGCACAGCATACGTTCGTCAACACTTTCAGAACAATGTAAAAACACACAGCATACGTTCGTGAACACGTTCAGAACAATGTAAAAACACGCACAGCATACGTTCGTCAACACGTTCAGAACAATGTAAAAACACGCACAGCATACGTTCGTGAAATCGTTCAAGATCACGTAAAACATGCGCGTTAACGAACACTCAAAAACTGGTACATGTCTATAGGTATACATGATGGACAATCTTACATATTGTGTATCTAGATAGAATAGAAGTAATTACGAGGTCAGCACCTTTAATACTTTTTGGATTAATATTTAGTTTTGTCAGTTTTTCAGCCACTTTTTCCATACATTCACGCACAGTGGATAGTATTTCACACGGCTTTTGCTCAACCCAGCTGTAACAAACAAGAAAAGTAGTCATGCTTTGCATGCATGTGTCAACTGGCATGAATTACAGGGCTTTTGTTAAAGTGTACACGCATGTGGTAACAAGAGAGACATGAACTCAGAACTCTCGAACATTGTTAAGTCTAAGCAATATCCGTTTGGTATACAATTTTGTTTATCATATTGAACTTCCAACCATTATATTCAGGTCAGCAATGATGAATTAACAAAGTTGTTTATGGTTGTTGGAGCAGATGGAGTTTGCATTCAATGATAGAACAAGTATAATATTGGTTTCCATTAAAAATGCAAAACAAACATAAACAAGGCAATTCTATGAACAATACTTTTTTCAGATGCCAATCATGCCATGATTACAAATACAATCGGACGACAGCAATGCCATGATGTAGGAACCTACAGTATAGAAAACAATTCCAATTGCCTACCAATTGTACATGTACAGTACCCCACACACTCTGGATATTTAACTGCAAGAGATTAACTATAATTGAAGTATATAAATATAATCATATGTAACCAGCGTACCCTTCATTTGGGTAATGGCTGCCAAGCTCAATTTGGTGAAAAGTCACAAGTTTGCCAGTATCAGCTGAAAATATCTAAAAATAAAACAATGTAATCATGAATGGTAATAAATGGCAATAAATAATAATAAAAAGTTTGAAATTTCATTAAAAATGAATATTTATTCAAAGTGAATATTTATTTAAAGCGAATTACATACTAGTTACTTTTTAGTTACTGTACTTATTAAACAACTGACAGACCCTACTTAAAGTCATTATGCAGTACCCATGCTCAAAAATAACCAAACAGTTTGACTGAGGTAATGAACTACTTCAAAGGGATTGGGTAGCAATTGGGACGTTAGTCCTGTACCTGATCCCTGCCACTTCTACTAATGTTCCAACATTTGTTGATGTATTGTGTATATTTCATTTCTTGTGGCAAATCCATTAAACTACACTAAACTAAACTATTAAACTAAACTATTAAACTAAACTAAACTAAACTAAACTAAACTAACCTAAACTAAACTATAAACTACTGCAGTTAAACAAATTACAAATATGGCTAAACTTTGTTGAAGCACATTATGATCTTCCAAGGTTGACAATACCCATACATGTCTATTATAAGATATATTTCATTTATTTACTACAATAATGACATATACTATAATAATCAATTAAGTACCTCTAATTTATTTGATTTCACACAGGGTTGTACATAGGAAGGGGGGGGGGGGCCATCAGGGGCAACTTCCCCCTGAGAAAATCCAAAATATGCTTTTTTATAATGTTGATTCATGGATATTCAGACAATTATATAGTATAAGTACTGAAATCATAACATTTATAAAATCCATGGGGTGCTGCACAAAAAAGCCCAGCTCTTGCTGACACCATATTGTATTTTTGGACACTAACCTCAACATGCATTTGTCTTACTGCCCCGGCCTCCCCCCCCCCCCAGCTAAAAATGACTGCAGACAGTCCTGATTTCACATGCTTATATATGGACCTTATGTGAAACTGTGCCTGTATAGATATAAAATATAGACCTTGATATCATCTGTCATCACAACTTAACAAGCTTAATCAATTAATGATGGCCTACCTTGTTTTGAAACTCAGAAAAAGTGAGATATATATTGATAATGCTTGTAAATATTTTTAAAGTTGCTAAAGCAATGATCAAGCCCTTTCCAAAATATTAAATTCATGTGTTTTATATGAATACCACATGTCAAGTAGGAAATTAAGTTTTTCAACAACAGGAAATGTTCATTGACAACATGCCAGATAGATTTGTCTACTGATACATGAGTATTGAATATTCTGTGACAGTGCATTCTGTGACCGTTTTTGACCATCACGAATAACCCCAAGCAGTAGTATTGTTAAGACTGTTAACCAAGTCAGACTTATGATAAAATATTGTAATACTGCATAACAAAAGCAAGTTGCTAATTGTTACTAATTGATGAAATGTGATATTGCAATTTAATATCACAATAATGATTGGCTCAGACAAGAAACCATTTCCAGTGTACTTAAATATCTGCTAATTAATAGATTGGCTAATTGGCTTGTGATGGAAACCATTTCACAGTATTCAAGGCTTATATGGCCGTGTCTGTGAAACCATTAATTTCAGAAATGGAATTATGAGCCCATTCTGTGCCATCTGATTGGCTCTCAAGTGAAACCCTTTCACAACACAAAGGTCAAACTTGAAATGTCTAATTTTCAATGATCCTAGTCTGTTTGTCTTGGCTCACTGTTAATGTACAATGATATCATAAAATCTACTATATATTTACAGTTACTAATGGTCTACCCTAAAATGAACTGCCCTAGAAAAATTCTAGTCACAAGAAAAACAGCTAGTCAGAGTAGCCAGGCTAGCCAGCTGAATGCATGACAGCTGCTTACATGGTCAAACATTTTCATTAATCATATTAAACTACTCCATGTATATACATGTACTGTACATATGCCTCATGTAGTATACATTTTCACGACATTATTAGTTACATTAAATTGACAATGATCAACAGTACTGAATTCAAGTTTAAAAACCACTAATAGTTGGGTTATCATGCAGTGGTGTAAGAAGCAAGTTGATGTGGGAGGAGTACAGCTTCAACACTCAACAGGGCAATTTGTTCAAGGAACCTAGAACTTCCAAAGGATGCATGTACTTGAGGCACATCTTTTATCATAAATTTAAAAGTACTTTTCTCTTGCAAGAGAAACACATACTTTATGACAAAGTTGAGTTGCACATACCCCTCCTGCCCCCAGTTCCTATGCACTAGTGGGTCAGGTTAGACTGTATAATTTAGGTAAAAAACCTGCCTACTGACCCTAAATGAAAGGATAAAAGGAGGAGTAGAAGAGGCATTTGCACTGGGGTGGAAAATGTTGAAGTGTCTATGAACTGAAAAATTTGTTGGCATTATTTTAATAAACAGAGAAGCAGTACAGTTCTTGTGCTATTAACTATCAAATTTTGCCATGGCTAGCTCATTTTTGGAGAAAATTAAGTGGGTTCTATGTAACAATACCTTATGATGTCTGCCTTACATCCAGGCATCCTTCTATGGGAGGCATTGCTCCTTGTGCACCCTGGTTTTTAATTGTGCCTGGAGTACGAAGCAGTTATGATGTATGCAAATGCAACTATATATATATATATATATATATATATATACACACAATGAATTTCAGCATTAACGATCATTTGGCATATAAGGTGTTGAAAACTGTAAAATCCATTTCTGTTTCAAAAATGGCATTTTAATGAGTCTAAGTTTGGATACTGGGGCAGTTTATAGATTATCGTATATATATATATATATATATATATATATATATATATATATATATATATTGTTGTTCAGTGCTCTTACAGCACTTATATACTTTAGCAATGCCTGTAATTAGGTCATGCCAATAAAGTTTATTTAAAAAAAAAAAAAAAAGTTTTCAAAATTTTCCAGGGTGGCACCAGTGCTGCATGCCCCCAGACCCCCTGGCAAGAATAAAATTACAGGCCAAATTTGTTTGCCTTATATACACCCTTGATCCTAGTTTGTATGTCTAAAATGTTATAGGAGGGTCGACATCTCAACATGTACAGTACTGTTTAAAATTAAGTATTAATTAAATAATCAAGTTGATTGAACCCTTTCCTTCCCAATCTTGCCATCTGACATTATTTTTATTGTCCTCAGATATTAACGCCAGATGATTTTGCTTTATCAAGAGAGACCTCCCGGAGTCATGGGATAGTGGCGGTGGAAAGGTTATTAAGAGACATATGGATAATAGCTCATGATTATTAAAACTACTTTCTACTAGTCACTACAGACTATTAAATGAATATACTGTAATTTGAATAGAAACACGAGACGCGAGAATGAGGAGAATCCCAACATTAAAAAGTTACTAGACAGTAGAATACATTACCAGGACTCTTGTACTTGAAGTGCCTTGATCTATAGCTGCTATGAGAGAATTGTTTTCATCCGACATCTCGCTAGATTAAAATGTGATATTGCTTACACAAACAAATATGGAGGAGTCGCACCTCCGTAGAACGGTTTCAAGTTACATGGTTTAATACTTTATATATAAAATACCATTGTTCGTTGTTGCTACAGTACCGACTTCTGCAGGTGGGCGGGCACATCAGGGGGTGGGTACCAGAGAATTTGCCGTAATCCTAATCCTGATCTTCCCTGATCCTTATTTCTATGCCCTGATCTCAAAGACTCAAACCATTTAAATTATGTAATTTATGACTTTCAGATTTCTCTTATTAAATACTTGCCTAAAAATGCAGGAAATAGTGTTCCAGAGACTCTAGAAATCCAAAATCCCCCTCCCCAAGCCAAGATCCAGACTACTTTCGGAGATATTAGCTTATAGCTCCTCCCCAAGCTAATTGGACTTTGGAGCGAGTAGCGTTATTTCAGAATCCCGAGCTAGAGGAACATAAAGGGATAATTTCATGATTTTCTTATTCATAGAAAATCATGAAATTTTCTCTTTAGCTCATTCCGTCCAGGAGTTTCCCAAGAGATCAATAAATTAAGATTGTCTGGCATTTAAAAAGTAACTGTGTATGGAACGAAGTAGAAAACATTCAATTTGTACAATAGAAAAGTCAGGAGTGCGATAGATATATATTACACCTTGAAGAAATCCATATTAGAGGCTCATATGCACGTTTCAAATCCAAAGTCGCAAACGCGGACAGTTTGAGTCGGATATCCTAGTTAACTCAAATCCCCTTATCTGTTTATCTGTGAAACTAATTTTTACCAGTAGACCAGGGCTGTATGTAGTGCCATGGCAGGTTGTGACACTGGTCTAGGGGGGTCCGTGGGCATGACCCCCCGGGAAAATTTTGAAATCTCGAATCTCTGAAATGCCATTTTGGGGAAAGATCTTAAAGAATTTTTTGTCAATTTGTATATCAAACACTGATTTAATTTAAATGGTTGGGTTCTGGCGCATTTACTATGAAACTATGAATATTGAATACACTCAGACCACGTTTACACGATGCCGGTACAATTTGAAAACGGAACAAAATCATGCGGTATGCAAATACAGCATATAACATTTGTACCGGTATCGTGTAAACGCAAGGCCTAAACGGCATGATTTTGTTCCGTTTTCCAAATGTACCCGCATTGTGTAAACGGGGTCTCAGTCAATGAACTATAAATCCATGTGATGAACATAGATACAATCAATCACATCGCTGCACTTTCAGTTTGCTTGAAAAAAATTGACTGCAGTAAAATAATGCCACGGCAGAAAAAAACCCTAAGAATTTTGCTCGAGGCAAATCACTGATTTAAATCACGTACACCTTCAGAAAAATCACAAAAAATCACAATAAATTAAAGATAAAAAAATCACAAAAAAAATCAAAAAATCACAAAAAAATTTAAAAAATCAAAAAAAAATCATGAAAAAATAAAAAATCACAATTTTCTTTTTTAACAAAATCACCAAAACCCCCAAAAATCACAAAAAAAATCAAAAAATCACAAAAAAATTTAAAAAATCATGAAAGAAATCACGGAAAAATCCAAAAAATCACAGGGAGAAATCACAATAAAAATAAAAAAATCACAAAAGAAAAAAATCAAAAAATCTGGGTTGGCATGGCATCGAGCGATTACGCAGGTCCTTGTCAGAGAGAAACGAGAGTTAATGCAGGCAATTTTGGCAATGCAGCGAAAATTAAGTTTGTCTAGTTTGAAAGAACATTGAAAATGACAAAGTAACATCTTTTGTAGAATTTCGTTTCCTTGCTTCATTCTTGAGATATTCAGTTTGTTAGTTTCAGAAATTGCAGCTTGATGTTAGTAATAATTGTCAGTTGTTTGCTGTGCAAGCTGTGTTAGTTAGTAAAACTCAATGGGGCACGCCAAGCCATGAACCATTTCTTTTCTAACAGAGAATCAGACACAAAACAACGGAAACAATATTTATTTCGCTGATTAAAAAGTTTCTCAGTACGTTTGAAATTGCCGTGCTCCATCGAGTTTTAGTATACACCCAACCATCGTCTATTACAAATCCTGCATTCTGATTGGCTACTCAACCGTTGTCTATTCGTGATGGACAACGTTTGAGAAAAATGAAAACAAATCTGAAAAAATATGGTAGTAAACTCTTGTTTTGTAGGCGTTTCGGAGGAACTTTTTGAGAGTTCGATAGAAAATTCTATCCCTGAGAAAACTAAAAACGCCACAAAATATGGCATGAAGAATTTTAATGGTAAGGAACGAAATACAATTAAGCCGTATTTTATTAATTAAATCTGCTTTTACTTGCTGCTCACGAGTGGTTAAATAACATAACATTTTCGTCAGTTTGCACTAGAAAAACTGTATTTTTTAGAGTAGGTACAGGGTGTATACTAAAACAATTAGACAACTCGTCCTCGTTGTCTAATTGTTAAATGGAGCACGCACGGTAGCCAATCAGAAACGGCGTTGTATTATATTTATATTATAAATGGTATAATGAGGATGACGTCAAGTAGACATAAGTTGTGTACACAATGTTCTGTTGCAGGAGAAATGTTACCTAATTTGCACGTTAAAAATATTTTGGAATACTATATATATACACTTTACATAGAACGCATACGAGTAATATAGTATTTGATGTAATAGGCACTGTTAAGCGTTCGGAATATTCTCGCAACAACTTTATAATGCTGAAACACCCCCCCCCCCCCCCCCCCCCCAAAAAAAAAAAAAAAAAAGGGAAAAAAAAGATAGTAACAACACTACATAGTTAAATTCAGAGAAAAAACTCTGAGCTCCAGACGAGACAAAAAAAAAACAACAAAAAAAAAACAAAAACAACATACGAAAAAACCCCGAACTTTACCACCTCAAGCTGAAAACACTAATACACATAATACTATAGCAGTCATGGCGCTCTGACACAGTAATATACTTAACCAAAACAGTGCGCTGCCAAGACCCTGTCAGAAAAGGAAAAGAAACTAATTGTTTCGCTCAGCTGGGCAATAATAGCAACTTCAAATAAAAAATCAGATTTCGGTCGAAAAAAAACCCAACTAAATAAATGCTGGGAAAATTTTTCAAAACACGTGAACTACGTACGATTCACTGAAAGTTTATTTATTAAGGTTTATTGAAAAATATTAAAATTTTTTACAACTGAGTAGCTGCAAAACAATAAACATTGGTTATTTTGGAAAAACGTAGATGGTCGTTCCACAAAGTTGGGATGGCTCCACTGAGGTCAACTCTAAAGTAAAAATAAAAACATCTGAGTTAAAACAATAAAAATAATAACAATAACAACCAAAAGGGTTGTTGCATTAGTATTAAAGAAATACCAAATGGTTTTCCGTGTTTGGATCCAAACACGCGGGAAATTGCGAGACTACGGCTCGTGTTTTTAGTTTTTCGAAAGTCGAGCGATTTCCCAAGTGTTTGGAATCCGAGTCTCCAAACACGGAAAAAAACATTTGGTATTTCTTTTATAAAATAATCACAAGTGAATATGATATACTGTCCGACATTTTCAAATTCATATAAGTAGTATAGAACTTGAGGGTACCGGCGCGCTTTTTTTTTTCCCAACAAAGGCAGCCCCCAAATGATCAGATTCAGCAAGGATGGTTGTTTGAAACGGTAAGCTTTTTTAAAAAATTTTTTAAGTATAAGAAAAAGGGACGAAAAGAGACCAAAACCAAAAAAAATAATTCTGGAATTCATCAACAAAGGATGTTTGAAAGGGGAAAATAATTTTCACGCCTCCAAAAACCCATTTTCGTCTGCTTATACTTCAAAAAGTGAGAAAAACGACCCACCCCTTTCAGACGCTTTTGTTGGATTTGATATGAGACACCCCAAAGCGATCAGGGTTGTGGTTTTGACACACCTTACTTACTCCCCGATTTCTCTTCAGATACTTTAGTTTTGTGTTGATACACATGTTTTCCCACAGTTACACCACCAGATAGCAGTCCGAGGCATGGTATGTACGGTGTGATCATGGCTACAACATCACTCTTTCCCTATAGTGAGTGGTCAGCGCTTTTTCCATATGTACAGTAGTAAATAATACCACATGATAGGATAATAACCAGATACTCTCCTGTGAGAATAATAGTTTTACCGCCTGCCTTTTCTATGACCGTCCATGGTATGATAGATCCTTTTGCTGCCGGATGTAGCTTTTCCCACTTTTTGGCTTGGTGTACGATATCTGATCCTTTTCGTGTTAGTCCAACCGACAACCCAGTTACTATTGCAATAACCGATAGACCAACGGCAGTTGCTATGCCCGCCCTCTTCAGAACCTTTTCTGAGAGACTTTTTTGCCATTCGTCATAATACTTCCGGATATCAGTTCTTAGGTCATCAACACTTTGATCTGTGATTGTGGTGGGGTTAAGCTCTCCACCAAGGTACTCTAACTCATAATACTCACCTTTGTTTTCAAAGTCAAAAATCTTACTTAGGACAAAGATTCTCCTATCAAGCAGATAACGTAGGAAGGTGGGATCTATACATTGTGGCTCAAGGTCAAGAGTTTCTGTGAAAAGTTCTTCCAATTTCCTATGTGATTCCAACACCATCTCATCCCTAAGTCTTAACCTATTATTCAGGTTTATATTTACGGATGGCTGCCCCTCTAGTCCGGTGGCTGTGTAACGGACAGCTGGGCCCCCACCGAAGTCAGTTTCGTCTTGGCCCCCAGTTTCATCTAACTCATTGACTCAGGTGTTCTGTCTTCCATTTCATAAGATTCTCCCCCTTCCATAATATAATAGGCTATATTACTTTCCTCATTGTGCTACCCCGTTGTCGGTATCCTTATGTCCGTACGCGTAGGAGCTGACCCCATTTTCCAACAGGTATCTCTTATCATCAAAGCATGAGAGCGACACCTTATTAATTTCATAACTACCCAACTCATGTTTTACACTTCGGATGGTTTTCATTTTTTGAAATACCTGTTTCTTATCAAGTAATACGTTTTTGTAGTTTTCATGTTTGATCTGTTTCTTAGTGACACTTTTCTTAATTCCCTTGGCGGTTTTGCCACCTGTTCCATTGTCTTTCAGGTAAGAATACATCTTACTTCTGAGACCAACGAATTCGGTTATGGGAACGCCAGCCGCCTCGTCCTTCATCTTCCCAATAACCTTTTTGTTCGACTTGTTGTGATACGGTGAGCTCTCTGGATAGTCTGAGTTGTCAAAAATGTCTTTGTCAGCCCAGAAGTCTTTGTAAACGTCTTCCGCCTCAATTTCATATGTCAGGCTGTCCGTGTCTGTAAACAACAACTTAGCCCTACTTCCATATTTCTCTAACACATAATTGTAATGGAAATCGTACATTAGTACCTTCGATAGATCCAAAATACACATACCAACATAAGCCGGTCGGTTCAACGTCAAGACTTCCTTAATCTTATGAACGGCAACCAGGTTTTCGTTAAATATTTTGGCGGACACGAAGGTTGGTTTAGAAGCCAACCTCAACAGCTTTTCCTCACTGGTGACCAACCGAACGTCCACACGCTTTCTCAGGTTTTCCATTGTTTTACCGAAGACGCTGTTGTTCATCAGCTTGAAGAAGTCCTTTTCGAAGGCGTTTCTGGCGGCAGTTCTCTTTACCGTGTTGAAGTCGATGTACTGCTTCAACCAAGCCGACTGCTCAAACAACAAAACCCGGTGAACTTTCTTCACCTTCATCCCAAGTCTGACGTACAGCTGTAGGTTTCTATAGTGGACGACATACCTTTTCTTTCCCATCAGGTTGGTTACCAACTTACTGACACCGCCAACACTGACACCGAACTTCCTCCTAATCTCAGAACAATACTCCGACAACATATCTTCCCGTATTTCCATCTTTTCAGGGGCTAATGGGTAGTCATTGTGTAGATCGTGGAGTTCAGGAGGATACTCAAGATCAACCTCAAGTATCATTCCAGTCCGACTGTCATTTTCCGGAAGTTCCCAGGCCAGGTTTTTCAGCTTACCCTCACTCATCCACTTAAATCCACCAGTCGGAAGGCACTGACTCATGGCCCAACCATACAGATTATTGGCGTCCAGATACATTATGTACTTTACAGCCTCGTCCTCACTATACCCCTTCATATATGGGTTGTTGGCTTTCCCATATCTGTTGGCTATGTAACTAACACCACCTCGGAGTCCTTTCTCAATGAACTGGAACATGTCGATGTTAGTGATCAGCTCCAGCTCAATCCCAGTCATCTTCAGCATAGCGTCCCATGCCAACCCAGGTGAAGTGAAGTAGTGACAGGGGTCTAACCCATAGTACTGAACACAGGTCTTCTAAAGTTCTCAAAGACGTCAGCTAACAGCAACACATCTGATTTTAGATACACGTCATGGTAGTCCCCCATCGTTCTCATCCCAAACGACTCCCAAACCTTCAAAGCGTGTTGGTAATCAGTGTCTGATATCTCCTCATCATTCAACACGCTATAAAACTCACTCTTTGGTGGTAACCCCGTTTCCTCAAACCGACTGAAGTTGTCCATGTAGTCATAGGGGTAAACACCCTTCGTCCTCATCAGGTCCGACCGGGGACCAAATTCTTCAGCTGTGTATCTAAAGGCGTCCCCCGGGAGATTTCCCACTAACCTATCCAATGAACTACTCATGAACTGAAAACTGTCCAGAAACACAAGGTTCTTACCTAACATGAAGGCCATGTACTTCTCCATATTATTCGGTATGACGTTAATCTCCTGTCCGAACTTTCCGATCTCCCCCATGATGAGATGACTATCATAACCCCTCAGGTTGTGTAAGATGACTGGTATCTTATCTGTTAGTCTGTGATTTCTGTTACAAAGCTGATGGGCCGATCCCCGATATCTTCCCGTCACATGACAGTGGTCCCGGACCTTAACGTCTTCTGCTACATACTCTCGCCCACAGATGTGACACTTTATAGCGTCTCTAAAGTCCGTCCTGTCGGAATCAGTCAGAGTCATATCCTGGTTGAAGTGCTCTTTCCGAATACCCTTACAGTACTCCACTTCTTCCAACATTTTTCCGATAAACTTGTTGACAGCACCAGGGCCTCTGTACACCTGAACGGGCTTACTATACCTATCGTCATAACAACAGACAACCTTGTACCCATAACCACAATCAGTATGTCTCTGGTACTTCTCCATGTATGGTCTCCTCTCTTTCTCCTCTCGGTCTGACTCCGACACCTCCGGTCTGTCGACCTTTTCCGTGATCGCCTCGAAGTCAGCGTACACAACAAACGGAACGTTTAGCTGTTTGTGGAAATTACTGTACTTCAACACGTTCTTACCGGGGTCAGGCATCCTAACAGCCTGTTTACCATTCACACTGATACACACAACCTTATGTCTGTCCAAGACCTCCGTTGAACTGAAACATTGTAGACAGTAAACACAGAAGTGTTTTTTCCTCCTATGTTTTGTTTTGTTGTACATAAGCCTATCAAAGTCCTTAATGAGGACGTAATGTCTGTTGTTTCCGTTGGTTATAATCAGGAGGTTCATGACCTCAGTGAATCTCTCCTCTGACACATAAACCGGAAAGGTTAACCCATCTTCATAACCAAAGACGTTGATACGTATCTCATTCTGTTTCTCCACCCTGTTGTACTGTTTTTGAGTCACCGGGAAGCTGACCCCGCTGTAATCCAAGTCACCGACATGGTCTCGGTACTTTGTGACCCTTTGTGGGTCTTTTGGGACAGGAAACTTATGAGCCAGATGACACCACATAAAACACCTATCATCATTATTCTTAACGTTGATCAGCCCCTTCCGACTATTCTTCAGCTCCTTAGGGAGGTCGACGTATGACGAGCCTTCCAGTGGACTGTAGACAGTCAGATTGACGTAGTGACCGTCGATTGACTCCACTGTCCAGCCAGCTCCCTCGCTTATCCACCGGGCTATCCTAGCCACCACCTCCTCATTCGCGGTGTCAACGTCCTGACCGATCTCACCGCCGTTGATTATAGTCTTGATGTGGCTGTTGAAGTGAGCCGTCTTATAAGTTGTTCCGCCGGACACCTCCTTCTCAAGCGTCACAACCAGCGTTTCAGCGAACTTCAGCCCCCTCATCTCAGCCAGCTCCCGACGTAGCAGCCGTACCACATCATTCCTGAGGGCGTTTACCTGTTCCAGTGGGTGTTGGGACACAACAGCACAGCTGAACGACTTAGTTTTACCCCTCAGGGCTCTGTCTAACTGATTTATGTCGTAACCGATTAGTCTCTCGTAGAGACGGGGGTCTATATCATCGGGATAGTCAAACATGTCAGGGTCTAAGTCGTCGTCCTGGTGGATCATGACATCTGGGTCGCTCATCGTTATAACAGGGGTGATCACATTTCGTTAGGTGCTGTCTTAACCACCTGGTGTAGAACCTGTCCGGGGTACGGTCCCAACCAAGTTCCCTATACACAATCCCAAACAGATTGTTATCAAACAGATCCTTCATTTTTCCATTTTTGAGATCCTTTAGGTTATCCAGTAACCCAATCCCTCTTCTTGAGCACAATCTGATGATGTAATAATTGTATCTGGACACATTACGACCTCTTATCAGACCCTTACTTCTCATCACCCGAAGAACCTCGGAAAAGTCGGCTAAGACAACGTCAACGGCTGTGTCCCTGACAACTCTGGTGAGTCTCTTCCTCATCCAATGATTTCTCGAATGCTCACTTCTACGACCGACAGCCGCCCGGTATCTCCCGACAACATATCCATATTCTGTGTCACCACATCCTGGACAGGAATACATCTCAGTTCTCACCCTCACACGGAATCTGGAACAATCTCCACACCACAACTTCGTACTACATCTGGGTGGATCCCAAGCCGAGGCTACTAACTCAATCCCCATCTGCTCACAGACCCACCCAACGCTTGAAAACGGTAAATCCCTCAACCCCTTCGGTAAATCCGACCAGGAAACAGACATTATAACTAAACCCTAACAGACCCCCTTAACCCCTACAAAACAAACCTAGACATCAGATACCCACCAACCAGACCAACAGACCCAATAAACAGGGTCTGATACTCTTTCATTTCACCTGATGGTTTGTAATAGTCAGACAACTCAGGCTTTGGTTGGGACGACCCAACGACCTCAGCCTGCCTCAATCTATCCTTCAGCAGATCCAGAGCGTGATTCGTTGTGTTGATGTCAGCGTTGGCGTCAGACAGTTCCTGTCTCAACCTCTGTATCCTATCCTTCCTATCCACCTCACTCTCATACCATTTCTCCTTTGCCCTAGCCAGCTGCTCAAGGGCGTGGTTGTGTCTCTTAATCTCAGCTTCATACCCGGTGTGATTTAACTTTGAGAACATGAATCCAGCGCCCGCGAAGGCCAGGGCGTTAAACAGTCCACCAGCAACCACACTAGCCATATATAACTAGACATAATACATGATATGATATTGGGCATTTCACTCGATTACACAGCATGTTCTAAGGATTTAGGGTGAAGGAAAATTCGAGTGTAGAATATATACATTTTAAGACCAAACCGGGAGCAGTTGCGAAAAATGCAACTACACAGGCCCTCCGGCAGGAATTGAACCCACGACCTTGCGATTCTAGTGCAATGCTCTGACCACTGAGCCACGGAGGCCGTTGCCGAGAGCTTGATCGCGAGTTCTGTATATATAATAAGGTGGTAATGCCAGGAGAGAATTGGGTATATTATAAATGATATTGGGCATTTCACTCGATTACACAGCATGTTCTAAGGATTTAGGGTGAAGGAAAATTCGAGTGTAGAATATATACATTTTAAGACCAAACCGGGAGCAGTTGCGAAAAATGCAACTACACAGGCCCTCCGGCAGGAATTGAACCCACGACCTTGCGATTCTAGTGCAATGCTCTGACCACTGAGCCACGGAGGCCGTTGCCGAGAGCTTGATCGCGAGTTCTGTATATATAATAAGGTGGTAATGCCAGGAGAGAATTGGGTATATTATAAATGATATTGGGCATTTCACTCGATTACACAGCATGTTCTAAGGATTTAGGGTGAAGGAAAATTCGAGTGTAGAATATATACATTTTAAGACCAAACCGGGAGCAGTTGCGAAAAATGCAACTACACAGGCCCTCCGGCAGGAATTGAACCCACGACCTTGCGATTCTAGTGCAATGCTCTGACCACTGAGCCACGGAGGCCGTTGCCGAGAGCTTGATCGCGAGTTCTGTATATATAATAAGGTGGTAATGCCAGGAGAGAATTGGGTATATTATAAATGATATTGGGCATTTCACTCGATTACACAGCATGTTCTAAGGATTTAGGGTGAAGGAAAATTCGAGTGTAGAATATATACATTTTAAGACCAAACCGGGAGCAGTTGCGAAAAATGCAACTACACAGGCCCTCCGGCAGGAATTGAACCCACGACCTTGCGATTCTAGTGCAATGCTCTGACCACTGAGCCACGGAGGCCGTTGCCGAGAGCTTGATCGCGAGTTCTGTATATATAATAAGGTGGTAATGCCAGGAGAGAATTGGGTATATTATAAATGATATTGGGCATTTCACTCGATTACACAGCATGTTCTAAGGATTTAGGGTGAAGGAAAATTCGAGTGTAGAATATATACATTTTAAGACCAAACCGGGAGCAGTTGCGAAAAATGCAACTACACAGGCCCTCCGGCAGGAATTGAACCCACGACCTTGCGATTCTAGTGCAATGCTCTGACCACTGAGCCACGGAGGCCGTTGCCGAGAGCTTGATCGCGAGTTCTGTATATATAATAAGGTGGTAATGCCAGGAGAGAATTGGGTATATTATAAATGATATTGGGCATTTCACTCGATTACACAGCATGTTCTAAGGATTTAGGGTGAAGGAAAATTCGAGTGTAGAATATATACATTTTAAGACCAAACCGGGAGCAGTTGCGAAAAATGCAACTACACAGGCCCTCCGGCAGGAATTGAACCCACGACCTTGCGATTCTAGTGCAATGCTCTGACCACTGAGCCACGGAGGCCGTTGCCGAGAGCTTGATCGCGAGTTCTGTATATATAATAAGGTGGTAATGCCAGGAGAGAATTGGGTATATTATAAATGATATTGGGCATTTCACTCGATTACACAGCATGTTCTAAGGATTTAGGGTGAAGGAAAATTCGAGTGTAGAATATATACATTTTAAGACCAAACCGGGAGCAGTTGCGAAAAATGCAACTACACAGGCCCTCCGGCAGGAATTGAACCCACGACCTTGCGATTCTAGTGCAATGCTCTGACCACTGAGCCACGGAGGCCGTTGCCGAGAGCTTGATCGCGAGTTCTGTATATATAATAAGGTGGTAATGCCAGGAGAGAATTGGGTATATTATAAATGATATTGGGCATTTCACTCGATTACACAGCATGTTCTAAGGATTTAGGGTGAAGGAAAATTCGAGTGTAGAATATATACATTTTAAGACCAAACCGGGAGCAGTTGCGAAAAATGCAACTACACAGGCCCTCCGGCAGGAATTGAACCCACGACCTTGCGATTCTAGTGCAATGCTCTGACCACTGAGCCACGGAGGCCGTTGCCGAGAGCTTGATCGCGAGTTCTGTATATATAATAAGGTGGTAATGCCAGGAGAGAATTGGGTATATTATAAATGATATTGGGCATTTCACTCGATTACACAGCATGTTCTAAGGATTTAGGGTGAAGGAAAATTCGAGTGTAGAATATATACATTTTAAGACCAAACCGGGAGCAGTTGCGAAAAATGCAACTACACAGGCCCTCCGGCAGGAATTGAACCCACGACCTTGCGATTCTAGTGCAATGCTCTGACCACTGAGCCACGGAGGCCGTTGCCGAGAGCTTGATCGCGAGTTCTGTATATATAATAAGGTGGTAATGCCAGGAGAGAATTGGGTATATTATAAATAATATTGGGCATTTCACTCGATTACACAGCATGTTCTAAGGATTTAGGGTGAAGGAAAATTCGAGTGTAGAATATATACATTTTAAGACCAAACCGGGAGCAGTTGCGAAAAATGCAACTACACAGGCCCTCCGGCAGGAATTGAACCCACGACCTTGCGATTCTAGTGCAATGCTCTGACCACTGAGCCACGGAGGCCGTTGCCGAGAGCTTGATCGCGAGTTCTGTATATATAATAAGGTGGTAATGCCAGGAGAGAATTGGGTATATTATAAATGATATTGGGCATTTCACTCGATTACACAGCATGTTCTAAGGATTTAGGGTGAAGGAAAATTCGAGTGTAGAATATATACATTTTAAGACCAAACCGGGAGCAGTTGCGAAAAATGCAACTACACAGGCCCTCCGGCAGGAATTGAACCCACGACCTTGCGATTCTAGTGCAATGCTCTGACCACTGAGCCACGGAGGCCGTTGCCGAGAGCTTGATCGCGAGTTCTGTATATATAATAAGGTGGTAATGCCAGGAGAGAATTGGGTATATTATAAATGATATTGGGCATTTCACTCGATTACACAGCATGTTCTAAGGATTTAGGGTGAAGGAAAATTCGAGTGTAGAATATATACATTTTAAGACCAAACCGGGAGCAGTTGCGAAAAATGCAACTACACAGGCCCTCCGGCAGGAATTGAACCCACGACCTTGCGATTCTAGTGCAATGCTCTGACCACTGAGCCACGGAGGCCGTTGCCGAGAGCTTGATCGCGAGTTCTGTATATGTAATAAGGTGGTAATGCCAGGAGAGAATTGGGTATATTATAAATGATATTGGGCATTTCACTCGATTACACAGCATGTTCTAAGGATTTAGGGTGAAGGAAAATTCGAGTGTAGAATATATACATTTTAAGACCAAACCGGGAGCAGTTGCGAAAAATGCAACTACACAGGCCCTCCGGCAGGAATTGAACCCACGACCTTGCGATTCTAGTGCAATGCTCTGACCACTGAGCCCTAAATCCTTAGAACATGCTGTGTAATCGAGTGAAATGCCCAATATCATTTATAATATACCCAATTCTCTCCTGGCATTACCACCTTATTATATATACAGAACTCGCGATCAAGCTCTCGGCAACGGCCTCCGTGGCTCAGTGGTCAGAGCATTGCACTAGAATCGCAAGGTCGTGGGTTCAATTCCTGCCGGAGGGCCTGTGTAGTTGCATTTTTCGCAACTGCTCCCGGTTTGGTCTTAAAATGTATATATTCTACACTCGAATTTTCCTTCACCCTAAATTCTTAGAACATGCTGTGTAATCGAGTGAAATGCCCAATATCATTTATAATATACCCAATTCTCTCCTGGCATTACCACCTTATTATATATACAGAACTCGCGATCAAGCTCTCGGCAACGGCCTCCGTGGCTCAGTGGTCAGAGCATTGCACTAGAATCGCAAGGTCGTGGGTTCAATTCCTGCCGGAGGGCCTGTGTAGTTGCATTTTTCGCAACTGCTCCCGGTTTGGTCTTAAAATGTATATATTCTACACTCGAATTTTCCTTCACCCTAAATCCTTAGACATAATACACTTCGTTACAAAGATCCGATAATAGAACGGATGTTACGCCTTTCCCAGTACGGAATTCTGATTATCTGATGACCGTTGTCCTCAGCATATCTATCTTTCATCCGATCGTGTTCCTTCTGTACCCTAAAGCACCTTTCTGCCTCTTCCTGAGTCAACTTACCAGACCAGGTGGAAGGGCTAAAATGTTGTTCACCATCATACTCAATCAGTATGAAAGCGCCATCATTAATAGGTATCGCGAAGTCATACCTCAAAAGACCACCGCCCAACCCCACTAACCCATCAAAAGTCTTCTCCCTAACCGCCTCAATTCTGTTAGCGCGTAGGGCATCCCACACATTCCTCTCTCCTCTAGACATAGGGGGCAGCCAACGTGTCTCAGTCTCTACGCTCATAGTAACCACTGCATATGGAACCCCCTTAGGCTACTTGGGCTTTGAAAAAGGGTCAACCGGTAGGTACCCCTTCGACTGGGCATATTTAATCCCAACTGTACTAATTCCAACTGCTAGAGCCAGCCTAACGGTACCCTTTATAGACTCAGGAGTACCCAAAGGTTCCCTCAGGACCTTCCTCGAAGCCATGGAGACCGCCACAGCTCCGCTTGTAATCAGGAGAGCGTCGTAGAGCTCGTTCATCAGTTCTTTTCGGTCGGTGGTTGACATTATACTAACACATATTTCATTCGTCGAAGGTGTCTAAAACCGGAGGGGTCTGGACGGGGTTCTGTGGTTCGACAGTTCCTTCCATTACCCTCTCCTCATCAATGGTTTTCAACCTCTGAACCTCCCTTCTCTCCTGTCTCATAGTGTAATAGAGTGAAGCCCCACCGATAACCAACCCAACGGTTCCGATTATGTAACCATAATAAGCTGACCGGTCACCAACCCCAGGACCAATCTCAGCCGCCAACCGCTCCCTGGCTTTCCTCTCCTTGGCTACCTTCGATATCTGAGCCAGTCGTTTACCAGCCTCCACCCGTTTTGGGTCCTTGACTCTCTCCGTCTTGACCACTGATGTCACCTTAGGGACTTCCGGGGTTTTCTCAGACTCGTCAGCCATCTATACACTAATCTATGTTTCATCTGTGAGGTCATCTGTGGGGATCTCTGAGATCGTCTCTAAGGAATCTGTGAGATCATCTATAGGAATCTCTGAGTCTGTCTGTAGGACGTCTGTGAGACCATCTGTAGGGATCTCTAAGGCTGTTTGTAGGAAGTCTGTGAGGTCATCTGTAGGGGTTTCTAAGACCGTCGGCCAGACAACAACAGAATCAGTCACGTAGTACTCTCCCCTACGGTTTCTCCTAACACAATGCCTCATCACCCCGATAGCTCTTCTGAGGGCGTGGAAGATAATCAGTATGGGTCGTCTAAGTCTCTTTGGAATCTTCATATAAAATACAGGAGGTTTAGAGCCGTACCGTATACCTAAGGTATAATGACTGAAACAAAGCTCGGTGCTCGACTGATCGCCCTCGATGGAAACATCGGTGTGGGAAAGACAACGTCCGCTATACCATTCGCTAGAAGGAACCACTATCATCTCATCGAAGAGCCGGTTGAGAGCAACCCGTACCTAGAAAGGTTTTACGCCGACCCTGGGAGGTGGGCGTATGAGATGGAGACTTGGTTTCTTGGTGAGAGAATCGACGCCTACCTAAGAGCTCTGGAGTTAATCAACGAAGGGAGGAATGTGATTGTAAAGCGGACACATCACAGCTGTATGGTTTTTACTAAGAACTGTTGGCGTAATGGGTGGATAACCGACGAACAGTTTTCTGATTATTCCAAGATCTTCCACTCACTAAACAATCTGCTCCCAACCCCTGACGCTCTACTACTGCTACAGGCCTCGGTTGACACCTGTTACGACCGAATGCTCAGAAGAGGTCGGAAATGTGAAGCCGGTGTGACTAAGGATTACCTAGAGCGGATACGAAGGTATATGGGAGAGACGGTTGTAATGGTTTGGAACAAGGGGACCAGGGTGATTGGTCTCGATTGGGAAGACTTCGGTCCGGATGAGTCGGAGGTGGTCGGTACCCTCAGTGGGATCCCTAGCAGGTTTCACGGTTGGATGGCCCGTGTGGGTGACCGGGACGTCTACATACCAGAGATCGTCAGTCAGGTCCTCCAGGCTCGGCAGGCTCAGCTGAGTCATAGGTCCTATGGTACCGTGTGATCATACTGTCGGAATGTGGACAGACCTCAGTCACAATGTCATCGAGTACACGAACGCCAGATAGGAAGACAGTCTCATCGTAGGAAGCTCCGCGTAGGAAGCTTCTGATCTGTGTCAGGACCTTGTGGTAGCTAACGTGAGCGAATTCACAGTTCTCCAGCCTACCAGACATCCTCGACTTGGTCATGTACCCTTGGATCAGGACGCCAGGACCGGCTACGGTTCCGAGGATCAGTGGGTTAGCTGTAACACCACCGGCTATCCCCCCGACCACAGTCAACCCAATAGAGACCGTCTCGAGGATCATCTTCAGTCTCTTCAACCTGGTGTGTTTCCACTTGTAACAGGTCGCTAACCTGTGGTAATACGAATAGAGCCGGGTTAGTTTGTCCACTTCAGCCGATTGGAGGTTTTTACCAATGTGGTTGAAGCTGATAACGCTTTTTCTCTTTTTCCCCATTCTAATTACAGGTCATATTCAACCATGGTCCTGTTACAAATCCTCTCAATCTCAGGATCCCCCAGACGACCCTCTACGACTTTCATACCATAAAAGTTGATGTCTGAATAATACTTCTTAAAACTGTTTAGCCCGAAGACATCCATATAAGATGTTCCTATATGATCGATGTTACTAATAAAAAATGAGTCTCTTAGTATTTCACCATTTATTCTGACGTGTGACACTCTAAGTCCGGATAGCCAGTGGGCAGATATCAGAACCTTCTTTCCAATGAACTTCGCCGGAATTGTACACTCGTGAATCCTATGTGGTGACGACCCATCTATAAACAGTTTGTCATTCACCCCAGCTTTAAACCCAATGCTTCTACCGAGACTGTTGTCATTATTGGAAACAATCATTTCCCAGGTACCTGACGCCGATCTCACGCCGTTCCTCTTCACCACGACGAAAACCGAAACATCGGTGAACATAAATCTGGGTATGCTAATGTGGAAGGCTGTTCTTATTGAGGACTCAGGGTAAAGGAAGTGGTGGTCGCCAGCAGTGTTTAGCTGTGGGTTGACACTAGGGGGTCTCCAAAACATGGTTGAGTTGGTTCTGGTCTCACCGTCCCTATCCTCTATGTACTCAACAAAAGGAGGGAGTTTGGAAACCACGTTCTTACTGGCCCTGGTTACGTTCAGATCGAAGATAACTCTGTGGTCACGGGCCTTTATGTGGGCTTTCAGTCTGTCGTTGAGTTGTTTATCAGTGATTGGTCTGCTGTAACCATAAAACAGACTCATATACTATAGGACAGATACCCAGACGCGACTACAGACCGTACTCAGCCATAACCCCCTTACAAATCCTCCCAATCTCGGGTTCCCCTAGACGACCCTCCACAACCCTCATACCGTAGAGGTTGATGTCTGAATAAAAACTTTTTAAGCTGTTCACCCCGAGGACACTCAGGTAGGGTGTTCCCAACTGTCCGATGTCACACATGGAGTATGAGTCCCTCAGTATCTCACCATTTATCCTGACGTGTGACACTCTAAGTCCGGATAGCCAGTGGGCAGATATCAGAATCCTCTTCCCGACGAACTTCGCCGGAATCGTACACCCATGAAACCTAGACGGTGTCATCCCACCGAAGACCAGTCTATTACTCACCCCAGCTTTAAACCCAAGGCTCCTACCATCGTTAACATTGGCATTGGAAACAATTGTTTCCCAGGCACCCGACGCCGATCTTACGCCGTTCCTCTTTACCACAACGAAAACTGAGACATTGGTGAACATGAATCTGGGCACGTTAGCCTGGAAGGCTGTTCTTATTGAGGACTCAGGGTAAAGGAAGTGGTGGTCACCGGTGGTGTTAAGCTGTGGGTTGACACTAGGGGGTCTCCAAAACATGGCTGAGTGGATCTCACCGTCCCTATCCTCTATGTAATCAACAAAATTGAGTTTGGAGACGGCGTTCTTACTGGATCTGGTTACGTTCAGGTCAAAGATGACCTTGTAGTCAGGCTCCGTGTTAAGGACTTCTCTCAGCCTGTCGCTGAGATGTTTACTAGTCACTGTGTCCAGTCTGTTGTAACCATAAAACAGACTCATATACTATAGGACGTATTTACTGAACAGATACCCAGACACAGCTGTTAGGACCAATAGGATTCCCAACTCATTGTCCGGCTTTGATTGTCTGTCAGGTGTGTGGACGGTTGGTTTGTCAGGTGTGTGGACGGTTGGTTTGTCAGGTGTGTGGACGGTTGGTTTGTCAGGTGTGTGGACGGTTGGTTTGTCGGTTTGTCCGTCACTGTCGTCTAGTGTTTCCAGATGTGGACCGCCTTTTTGATGTGTCTTTGGTGGTTGTTTGTGAGCACCTTGGTAGTTGACCTTAGAGTTAATACCAAACCTCATGTTTTCCGACGCACGTCTGAGTAAGTTGTTATATCCTATAATCTTCTCCTTCAGTATCGTCAATGATCCTGGTACTAACCACGTGTCAGGGCTAATGGCTAGGTTCTGGGTGACGTTAGTATCCGATATTGCCCTGTTCATATTCAAAATCCAGGTGCTGACGCTGTAGTTAACGACGGCATCCTCTACAAGGACTCTGAATTCCTGCTGTGTCTCAAGACTGCCAGCACCTTTGTTAACAATGCTGACCCTTGTTTTAGCCTGTGAGCCGAGAACGGCGTAGACATAAGCCTCAATAGACTCATTCAGATACTGCAGACCTACCCTGGTAAAACCATTTGTCCGTAAGGGGATGAACCTTCTGTAGTGTGTCTTATAGTCGCTATTGAGACGCCACATCCACTCATGGAACGAACGGTTGTGTTTGTAACCAGCGTGAGGATTAATCAGGAACTCTCTCTCTCTGGGTATGTTCGCCATGTTGTCAATCACATCGCCGTGCCCAACGCCAAACTCTCTCATTAGGTCACTCCTCTTTTCCGTTATCAGGCGTCTTAGTATACGTCGTGTTGTGAAATAGAGGTGGAAACGCATGATAGAGGAGACCACTGGATATACGTCTTCTGAAAATTTTAGGTGTTCTACCCCAACGCCACAGCAGTACGAACTGAGATAGACAGCGGTTATAAGTTGGTAATAAGGTTCACTGTCATTCCACCATTTCGCGATGTCCGTCCGGTTCCCCGGATTCAGGACCGGTAACTTTGCCATGAAAAAGTCTTGGCCGTTAACGTAGATCCTGAAATTGTTAAGGTCGTAGTCTATGGCGTTGTCTGATAGGTATGTGAACTTCGAGAAGTCGTATTTCCCCTCAATGTCCTTCTCCCAGTGTCGTTTACCCTGAATCTTCCGTACCATACCACCACCGAGCCATATCTTCGGAAATCTGGGTGGTGGTTTATTTATTGTCAGATACTTGGTGTAGTTCTTATTGTTCTTAAACTCCACGTCACCAGTGTAGATGTATGAGTCACCGACAGGTCCAAAGAACACACCAGGCTCTGACTGACCAAAGACTGAATCAGTTATAAACCTGGTTCTATCGGCGTATGGATATTTGGTGAAAAATTCTCTTAGAGTCTTATCCATATATCATAGGTTAGGTTATATGGACACCGGGGTTGGGTTGGAACAGGAACTGAGAGACATTTACTACAATCCGAAAACAGGATATCAGTCGGCTGAACGGTTGTATCAGAAGGCATTGGAGGAAGGTCTTGATGTGAGTAGGAAGGTAGTGAGGGACTGGCTGAAAACACAGGACACGTACACGAGGTACAGACCGGTTGTGAGGAGGCATAAGTTCAGACAAACGTTCGTAAGCCACCTCGGTGAACAGATACAGATGGACCTGGTTGATATGGGGAAGTATAAGAACCAGAATAAGGGGTATTACTGGATTTTGACTGCTGTTGAGATTCTGAGTAGGTATGCTTTCGCCATCCCCGTTTACAGGAAGGACACGAGTAATATGACTGGGGCTGTGGATAAGCTGCTGGAACAGTTCAGAGACCGATTTGGTGACTACCCCGATCTGGCTCAGTTTGACGACGGAAAGGAGTTCTATAACGTTGGTGTGAAAGGTCTGCTGAAGGAACGTGGTGTTGAGTACTTCAGTACGTTTTCGGATAAGAAAGCAGCAGTCGTCGAACGGTTCAACAGAACACTTAAGACTGCTATGTGGAAGTATTTCTACACCAAGGGGACTTATAGGTGGATTGATGTCCTGGACGATCTCGTTGGGGGTTATAACAACACAAAACACAGTGTCGTTATGCTGAAGCCCAGGGACGTCGGAAAGTCAAACGAAAATCAGGTTTGGAATACGTTGTTCGGTCATCACTTTGGTGATCATCCTCTGCCTAAGTTCAGGGTCGGAGACACTGTAAGGGTGTCAAAGTACAAGAGCATATTTACGAAGGGTTATGAGGCTAACTTCACTGAGGAAATCTTCAGGATTACGAAGGTCATCCGTGGTGATCCAAACGTTTACGAGATAGAGGACGCTGAGGGTGAGCCGATTATTGGAAAGTTCTATGATTCGGAGTTGTCACCGGTGGATAAGAAGGATGACGTTTATAGGGTGGAGAAGGTGTTGAGGAGAAAGAGAGTCGCGGGAAAGAAGATGGTGTTGGTTAAGTGGTTGGGTTATGGTGATAAGCACAACTCATGGATACCCGAGAGTGACGTACAAAACCTGGGTTAATGTATACCCAGGTAATGAGGTTAACATTATTCATTGAAAACGGTGAGAAGACTGTCTACTTCGAACAACCTATCATGGTGACAGGTCCAAGACCACAGGTGATGCTGAAGAAAGCGACAGTGTACTGGAACTATAACAATGTGGTGTCAGGTCTAAACGATTCGGTGTCGTTTGATGGTAAGGAGGCATCCGCTCCTGAAGGTTATTTCGGCTTTGACGCGTTGGAAACGTTTGTTAAGGGTTTGGCCGGGACCCACAGTGGGGTGGTTGAGTTCGGAAAGAATGTTTACAACGGAACTTCTAAGGTGAAAACGTCGGAAAAGCTGAAACTCGGAAAGATGGGTCTTCTTTTGGGGTTTGATGAAAACGATGTGATAAATGGTGGTGGTGGGTGGACGAACAGTCCGAATCAGGTGGACATCAACAGAGGGTTGAGGTATGTCAGGATCTCGTGTGACGCTGTTGAGAGTGAGAGAAGTCTGGACAATGGGAGGAGGAGTAATCTGATTGGTACCCTTCCGATAACCTCTGAACAGAGTCTGAAAGGAAGTGTACAGCACTACACAGACATTGAGTCGAAAGCTGAGATTCGTAAGGGTGTTTATGGTAAGATGACCTTTAGGGTTCGTGGGAATAATGATCATTCGGTAGGTCGACCGGTTGGGATTGGGGCTGTTCTGCTTGAGTTGTACATAGGCTAGTATATAATGGCTGGAGAAGGAGTTGATATTGAAATGGGTGAGCATGGTAGAGAAGAGGAAAGGGAAGATGGTATCAACGAGACGAGTTTCATAGATGATGACAGTGGGGACCCCAAATCGGACTATTCCATATTCGAGCCTTCTGACGGTGTGACCCGTATTGAAGACGGAGCGCCCGACATTGGTAGTGACGTCGGGTCAATGAAAAGGTCTGTCACATATGATAAAAAGAAGGCCTTCCGCGAGGCATTAGGGGTTGTAATAAATAAAAAAGATGGTGATGCATCTAATGAGTTGATAGAATGGACCGAATTCAGATTTAACGAAAAAAGTGGTCTCGTCAACGGATTGTGGTTTCATGATGTACTGGTCAAAGTGTCTGATGGTGACGGGACTAGGTACAGTGATAACAAATCAGAAAAGGTACAAGGGTATGTTGATCGTTTCAAAGAACTGTTAGAGGAAGCCAAAACCGAACATCACAATACGGCTGAGGGAGCGGTTGAGGAAATCAGTGGTAACCCAGTACTTTCTGAGAAAGTGGTGGCTAACATACTCTCACGATCCAGCTCAGCGATCAACGGTTGGGTTGGAGAAATGGAGGAAGAAGTGCAAGAACAGGTGAGAAAAATATTTATATCTGAACAGGAAGTAAGAGAAATCTCTGGGGTAGTCAACATACATGGTGAAGATACGGACATAATTGATTATCTTGAAATAGAAGCCGACGAATACAGAAAGAGAGCGGATAAAGAAGCCGACCCTCTTAAAAAACAGTTCTACGATAACGTCATAAAAATGATAGAGTTAAAGGCAGACAGTATAAGAATCAAAATTAATGAAAGACCTGAACACACAGAAGCCATGTCTATCTTAAGCGATGAGGTGGAGAACAATGACCTGAATAGGTTGGAACGTTTTAAGAGGTGGGCTAAGGGGAATATGGTTGGCCTGTCTGCCATAGCCATTACCATAGCTGGGATCATAACCACAATAGTTGTGGCGGCTAGAAAAGCTGTCTCGGGGGGAGCGAAGGCCGTCGGTGGTTTCGCTAAGGCAATCGCTAATCTGGGTAAGAGTTTGGGACCTCTGTTAGCACCACTGTTCAGTGTGATAGCACAGGTTCTGACTTGGGGAGCAAAGGGGATAGCATGGTTAGCCAACAATCTGTGGGTCTTAGCCATAGCTATGACGTGGTTGTTGTATGACTATTGGAAAAACCGAAAATAAAACCTGTTATGTAGTATATGACCAACAGAAGTCAAACAGAGCTGTTACCTGGATTTAGACGGGCGAGAATGTCGGAGATTAAGGGACTCCGGACAAGACACACAATCACCATGAACCCCAACAAAGTCAACCCTGGTGAGGACCTCTACATCGACATACCAAAGCTAAAACCTGATAGCTGTTTGGTCCCGGGTAGTTTTCATCTATTGTTCGACTTTAAGAACATGAACACCAAGTCGTGGTTCCTAAACAATCTCTCCAGACTTCTGGTTGAAAGGCTGGTTGTTAAGCTAGCCGGCGAGACTGTTTACGACAATACGGGTGAAAGTGTTCTCGGTGTATACAGGGATCTCTGGTTACCAAAGAGTGTGAGGGATCAGATGGTTGGGTACGGAATAGGTCCAGAGAACCTGAGAAAGTTGATGTCTAAGGACGACAGTGGGGCTTCCTCTGGGGACGTTGAGAAGGTAGCTGACGCTTTGATGCTCACAATCCATGGAGTGAGGATGAGGGTGAGATTGGATAAGATCCTCGGGGACCATGGACTATATGCTCCCTTTGAGATGTATAACAACTTCCGCTATGTCATCAGCTTACCGAAAGCCTCTGACGTTATGGTGGCCCAGTCAAGTGAAACCGTTGATGGGTACACACTGGAAAACCTTGAGCTGGAGTATGAGACGACTGATAACACCGACGTCGCCAGTGAGATATCCTCACTGTACACAGCTGGCCGATCGCTGTCCTACGAACACGTCACGCTGATGAAGTCAACTGAATGGGCGGCTGGATCAACCCTGATCAACGAACACATTAACCTCCCACGAAAGTCTATGAAAGGGATTGTGATGATGTTCACAAATAAAACCCGGACTGATAGTGAGAAATACGTCTACCCAAACATTGAGAGTGTTAAGCTAACAATCGAGGGTGTACCCAACGCTGTCTTCAGTCAGGGGATCCCAAAGAGTCGGTTCTATGATGAGGCTAAAAGACTATTCGGTGGAAAGGAAAACACAGATCAGTTTATGACAATCCAAAAGTTCTACAAGGATGCTTTCGCTTTGGCGATTGACTTGAGAAGTATTGAGGACCGTGACAGTGTTGGAACTGGTAAAAGGATCGTTAATACACAGTCCGGGGTTCTGATTGAGATCACTAAGAAGGCGACTGTGGCTAATGTAGTCTGTCGGATCTTTGTGCTGAGTGATGGTTTGGTAAATATGGTAAATAAGAATCTAAAATCAATCCAGTATTAAATGGACCACCCATTCAATATGCTGATCGTTGGTATGACGGCCTGTGGAAAAACCTGGTATCTCCTGAAGATGTTAGAAGATGAATACTCCGGGTTCTTCGACTACATCGTTCTGCTCTGTCCGACGTTCAGCTGGAACAAAACCTACACCACCTGGAAATACACCTCCGACCCGGACTTCATCGCTGTGGATTGTAGTCAGGACGACGTTGAGATTGTACTAGAATATGTTGTTCGGATATTTAAGGGATCCAAAACACTGATAGTCCTCGACGACTGTGCCAGTGGACAACCCGTAAAAAACAGAACAAGTGAGTTGGTTAAATTAGCCTTCAGCGCCCGGCACTACAATCTGTCAACTATCGTAATCACACAACAACTAACAGCTATCACAAAACCTTATAGGGAGAATATCAGTAAGTTGGTAACGTTCTACAACCCCAACAAAACCGATATGAAGGTCATCACTGATGACTACCTGGGTGGTTTAAACCGTGATGAGGTTATGGAGGTACCTAAAAAGCTAAAAGAAAACAAATACGCTAGGCTTGAGATTATGTTAAGGCATCCGTACGCGTATAAGGTGGTCATCCCAAAATCTAATCTATAGTAAGATGGCTGAAAAGAAGAGTAAGACGGTGAGAGTCGGGAAAAAAGTCAAGGCACCCGCTGCAGAACCAGCTGAAGCATCTGTTGGGAAGCCAGAAACGGAAATACCTACCGAAATCCCCAACCTTGTTGATGAGCTCGTCAATGATCTGAAAAAGACTGAGGAAACCAACCCAACGCCTCCACCAACCGATGACACCAATAGTAAGAGGAGTGAGCTGATAAAATTATCAGAAAACGGTGAAATAACTCAGTCAGTCAGCTACATCAAAAAAGCGTCGGTAAAGGTTGTGGATAAGCTATACGCTGAATATGAGGCTAAAAGGATGGAAAGAGCTAACGAATTCCTGACTGATATGTTAATCAGTAGATTCTCCAATGTTCTCGGTGGTCTGGACGCCGTAGAAAGCTCTGAGGAGCTAGACAATGAATTACAAAAAGACAAACTGTTAAAAAGTGACGTTGGTAAAGTTGTAGCCATGATCACACCGTACATACCATGCCTCGGACTGCTATCTGGTGGTGTAACTGTGGGAAAACATGTGTATCAACACAAAACTAAAGTATCTGAAGAGAAATCGGGGAGTAAGTAAGGTGTGTCAAAACCACAACCCTGATCGCTTTGGGGTGTCTCACATCAAATCCAACAAAAGCGTCTGAAAGGGGTGGGTCGTTTTTCTCACTTTTTGAAGTATAAGCAGACGAAAATGGGTTTTTGGAGGCGTGAAAATTATTTTCCCCTTTCAAACATCCTTTGTTGATGAATTCCAGAATTATTTTTTTTGGTTTTGGTCTCTTTTCGTCCCTTTTTCTTATACTTAAAAAAATTTTTAAAAAAGCTTACCGTTTCAAACAACCATCCTTGCTGAATCTGATCATTTGGGGGCTGCCTTTGTTGGGAAAAAAAAAAGCGCGCCGGTACCCTCAAGTTCTATACTACTCATATACTAATACAACCGCTTAGGACCAGCACATGCATGACTATGAATTTCATAATATAAAGTTGCAGCAGAGCCAATAAAAACTTTACGATCTACGAGTTTACGACGTCACCCTCAACGACGACGTCCTTTACACAAAAGCATTATTTTTGCAAAACAACAAGAATGAATAATTTTTAGTCCCAAGAGTAATCACAGCGCTGTCCTCGTTCTCTACACAGCGCCACTTAGAGCATTTTCACGTCTTCAGGACGACGTCAACGGCCAAAAGATGAGAACTGTTGCTTCAGATTGACTTCAACACAGACACTGGGATCATTTTAGCAATACTGGGCGTTTTGGAAGTCGCAAAAGTACAATCCTGGTCAAAATCACTCGGACACCTTGCGTTAAATTACACTTGATATCAAATTTCCTTCTGAAAATCATTGCCCCCGCTCTCCCCATTCAATGTTGATAAACATTTGTACTGTATTTGCATTGTATTTGCATTTCATTTTCTAACCAACATTGAACGGGGGGAGTGGGGGGCAACGTTTTTTTGTACATAATATAAGAAATTGGTGCATGCGCTTAACTTCTTTTTACGCGACTGTCCGAGTTAATTTCAGTCAGAATTGTAGCTTCAAATATCAAAATATAATAGTCAGTTAGGCCAAAAAAAAAGTATTCTCTTTCTGGTCAGGGCACATGCCCAAAATCGACGCGGTGACGCGGGTTTGTTGGGTTTTTTTTTCCTTTTTTCCCCCCAAGGCAAACCTTGATTGAACAGACATCTGAAACATGTTGAGTATTCTTATAATATTCTTGTCACATGGTATACTGAACATGTAGCATGAACATATGATTGAAATATGAAGCCTTCAATCAGTGCCCGCAAACATACCAGCGGTTTTCATAGGAAACATTGGTTGAGAATAGACCGATCAAATATTTAATATCCGCTGGTGTCATTTGTAGTCAAATGTTAAAAAAAAGTATCGACGCGCAAGGAAAAAGATGACGCGCGTGCTGACCAGAAACAGAAGACTTTTTTTTTGGCCTTAACTGTGACATGGCTCTAAATTGTAAAATTGTTGCTTCTTAACCGCCGTCGCCGTCCTAACATCTTAAAGTCCCTAATCAACATATGATCTCGAAACTCGGCGAAAGTTTTTGTTTTATCTTTTTGTTTACGTTTATGCAAACTTGGGCACAATGAGCACAATGTATGTTCGGTATAATAAAGAAGCAATCATCCAATAGCAGCGTTTGGGTTCAATCGCTCAACCGTGTTCTTTAAATATTAATAAGCGAAAAACAAAAGGTTTGCGCACGGTGAGCACTGTCTCAACATAAAATTATAGCACATTGTAAGCGCTCTGAAGTTTGCCGAGTTTCCAAATTGACTTTGGTTGCACGTTCGATCTTTGTTTAAGGCTCACAAAAATCTTCTAAGTATTTGGGCTATTAATTCCGGGTTCCCGCGTTATTGGAGGTTTTGCCTCCGTGGGCATTCCCTGAAATAGGCGAATTTCTGGGTATTGCGCGCGCATCATTTTGCAAAGGGATTGGTGGGTTCTTGACGGGCTCCTCACAAAGTAAGCAATGGCAAACAGACTTGCTAGTGAGCCAACAACAGCAGAATAACAGTGGTAAACATCCAGAAACTGTATCTATACTTTGTTGATTTTAAACAGTATGTTTACTTTGAGTGGAGCTTGCCAGTTGTTTTTTGAAAAATGATGCGCGCGCAACACCCTGAAACTCGTCTATTGTCTATGTATAAGTCTGTTTTAGTGTAATTGTGTATTTTAGTTTAAGTCTTGTCTATAATTTTGTACTGGCAAAGCTGATAAATAAATAAATAAATAAATAAATAAATAAATAAAATTTATAATACTAAATAAATATTGTTATGGAGATGTTTTCCAATAATAATAATAATAATAATAATAATAATAATAATAATAATAATAATAATAATAATAATAATAATAATAATAATAATAATAATATTTTAACAGGGAGCCCATGTCACCGAAGTGTTTTTCAATGGGGCCCTGTGTAAGTGTAACATAAATAAAATAAGTAAATATAAGATAGTAAAAAACAAACAGATATGATTACATATAGTAGCAGAAAAATAAAAAGTGAAAAGTGTACATCACCAAAACAAATTTAACGAAAAACGAAAGTACGAATCTGACTTCACATGAACACCTATGTTGCTAAATAATTAAAATGTGCATTATTTCCATTATTTCTTACCGTTCTCACATCCAGGTTGCAGTGAAAGACCAATGTTTCTTCCGTATAGACCAAATACGACTTGGACCTATATAAATCAAACAAGAATAAACTAAAAAAAAAATTGCTCTCAAACGCATTAACAATGTATTCACTGCTCTTTTATCTGCTCATAAAAACTGAAAACTTAGCAAAATGATCGCTAGAGTTACCCTCTCCCAACACCGTCTCTTCTCAGACACAGGCGAAAGAGAAGAAACAAGATTGCTGAAATCGTTCATTTGCTTTAAAGTCGCCGACGCCCATGATTGGGGGCGTCGCCTCATGATTTCCTTCTGCTGCGCACGGTTTTAATATGTGTATAGGTGACCACAGTCGAGCCCACGTTGTCAAAATGTTGTAACGCATTATACCCAGACAATTTTTAAATTCTTTCACATGCTTAGAAGTTTCAAAACATATTTTTCTTAAACTGAGTTATTTTGAAAAAGAGCTGATAAAGTTCTTAAAATAAGTTACGGATACAAACATGTGTAGAAAAGTTTTTATTTTTGCTGAGCTTTCGTCCTGGAGCACTCACGAGTTCATCAGAGCAAGACAAACTAGTGTAAAGTTACTCTAGTCCTGAGCATAGACATAATAGACCTAAAATGCGGGCTCTTTTATGTTCAACTTAATCTTTATTGTTATTCTATTCATTGATCTACTTATTGATCTATTATCTATTTGTTTATCATATTGTATATAGCTGTATTTTAAGAAATATTCTTAGTTTTAATAGGTAAATTATTGTAAAAATAGAGAAATTTTGATCTAGTAGTATATTTATCTGAAATCCTATTTTAGTTTAAAACATTTAAATAGTGTCCCCAATTAGCTGTAATAGAGCTAAATACATTGACACTTAAATAAAGTTATTCAATTCATTCTTTCACGTGCATGACAGCAATCCTGTTGAAGTTTTATTTTGCTCTATAAATCCGCCATTTTTAATTTTGCAGGGGGTTAGGGGGAGGGTCACGTCAGCGCAGCCTTTTGTCCTCTCAAAAATATTTTGAAAAATATAAGCACATCGCCCACTCCACATGGCCACCAACTGCTGTCGTGTTAAAAACTGTCGAAAACTCCTAGGACGAGTTCCCTCTGCCCATATAAATCAGCCATTTCGACTCCCTATTCGCTCTCAAGTTCTATGAGATGATAGTCGACTCGAGCTCCGCTCTCGTCAACTATTCACCCATTCCCCCCACTTCAATGTTGTGGAACTGAAACGTGTTTAATTTGCACTCAGTCATCTGCCATTACTTTTACATGCTTAGACAAACAACATTGAATTGGGGGGAAGGGGTGTGTGTGGCAAATAGTTCAAAAAATGGGCTTGCAATTAACGTGAAATGATTTGCTCGAGTCGTTCAAACTAATTTTATCAATGATTCTAGGTCTATTATTTTTATGGTTCTGAGTTATCCAGAACGAAAGCTCAGCGCCATTATATAATGTTGATGTTAGTTTACTATGATTGGTTGGTCAGCGGTTTACACAATGACAGTACGTAGGGGTATCTGTGTATTCCGACGAGTCGGCCATCTTGTCTTCAACTCATTCAATACTGTTGTCAGTGCCATTGTCAGTATTAAAGTTGTTTATTTTCTACCTGGTTGACGTTGGATTCTTATTATACTAACTACTGGCGTGGTGGCAGCGTAATCATCGAACACAAGCTGAATAAACCGTTTCAGCTTTCCAGGTTAGCAATGACTTCGTCAATTCGTGCACCGAAACAGTGGTGTCTGACTAAAACTGAGTCAATAAACTCCTTCGAGAACTGGAGACAAAACTTAATCTATACTCGATCACTTGATCCAAATTTTGCCCCGTTTCTCGTAGAAGGGGTTACGTGGAAAAAGAAATCGAAAACAGAACTGCTAAGAGGCTTTGTCAGTGATGGCGAAGACCTTGCTGAAGCTCAATGTCGAACAGACCAACAAAAAGCAACCATGCTTGAACTAATGCTTGGACAAGTCGTCAACTACTGCCCAATTATTTCACGGAATACTATCGTCAACTCTAGCACTTCCATCGAGTCTATATGGAACGCCATTCGCTTACATTTTGGATTTCAGGCCACTGGGGCTCATTTTGTTGATTTTGATGAGATCAAATTAGAAGTTAACGAGCGACCCGAAGACTTGTACCAAAGACTTACGGCGTTTGTCGATGACAGCCTACTTAGAAACAACGGCAACCTAACCTATCACGACGAGACAATCAAAGATGATGAGGAACTTTCTCCCTCCCTCGAAAACTTTGTTGTTCTCACCTGGCTCCGACTCAGTAACCTTCGTCTCCCAAGGCTTGTTAAACAGCGCTATGGGACTGAGCTCCGCTCCCGCACGCTTGCTTCCATCAAACCTGAAACTCTCAAGCAATGAGCTCTCTTCTGGATGAAATTACTTCAAGTGATGAGGCCAAAATAATGCGTACAGACGCATCCAGTTCACGTGTAAAATCCTGCCCCCTATGTCAATAGGCCCCGACCAGCATTTTCTCAATGAATGCAAGTATCTCCCGGACAAAGACCGAAAGTACCTGGCTAAAGCGCGACAAATAGCCTCCATCTTTGAAACAGTCCACCAACACCATACCGCTCGCATCACAATTGATAGTGGAGCTACATGCAATATGATCCGCTGGTCTACTGCCAAGCGACTGGTGCAGAAGTCAAGGTGAGCTCACAATCGGCACGTCAAGCTGACGGGCATTCTTCTCTAAAAGTAACGGGTGAAACACATATATCATTTACTAGGGATAACCTGACATTCCACTTCGAAGGGCTAGTTGTAGAAAATCTAGATGTCGAGATCTTAACCGGTACACCATTTATGGCAGCTAACGACATAGCCGTTAGACCAGCTCGACGACAAGTTATCAACGGAAATGGTCCTGCTTACCAATACGGTTCCTCGGAGAAACAGTCAGCCGGAAAGGCAGTTCGACGAGCTGTAGTCCTACGAGCCCCGCCCCCCCCCCCCCCCCGACATCTACCAGATACTGAACACGCTCATGAACCGCGAACCGATGCGCCAAGTGTTCGCTCCGCCAAGATCTCTCAGCTTTGGCCCTCGCCGAGCATTGTTTCCAGTGTTGCCGGTAAGATTCGCATTCCCAATCTCTCCACTCAGCCCCACAACCTGAAACACAATGAACACTTTTGCCAAATCAACCCAGTTTTTGTTCTATAAAATTGCAAGCAACCTGCTGATACCCCACCTCTGCCTGCGAAGACAAACGGATTGTCTCAGCCTGGTCCTCACTCCAGCCGTGTCAACCTTGATCCTGAAAATCTTTTACCTCCTGACATCTACACAAAGTTCCGTGCCACACTCGACCAATTCGACAGCGTGTTCGACCCCAAAATAGAGGGTTACAACGGTGCATCTGGCCCTTTTCAGAACAAGGTCAATATGGGTCCTGTTGAGCCTCCACAACGTAAGGGTCGATTACCCCAATACGCACGAGACAAACTCGTAGAGCTCCAGCAGAAATTTGACCAGCTAGAAGACCTAGGAGTTTTCAAACGACCTGAAGACGTCGGAATATCTATCCGTCGAATACCTCAATCCGTCATTCCTTGTTAAGAAGTCTAATGACGGCTCCTGTCTAATCACTGCCTTCGCCGACGTCGGTCGTTACAGCAAACCACAGCCTTCTTTAATGCCGGACGTGGACTCTACTCTGAGGTAAATAGGTCACTGGAAACACATAATTGCTACAGATCTTACAAGCGCCTTCTACCAGATTCTCTTGGCCCGCGAGTCGATGAAATATTGTGGAGTAGCCACTCCGTTTCGCGGATACGAGTGTACGTACGCTCAGCTATGAGAATGCCCGGATCCGAAAAAGCGCCGGAAGAACTAATGTGTCGAGTCCTGGGAGACCTCCTCCGAGAAGGCGTGGTCGCAAAGATTGCTGACGACCTTTACTGTGGCGGTAACACCCCAGAAGAGCTTTTACATAATTGGATCAAGGTCTTTTCCGCCCTACACAAGAACAACCTACGTCTATCTGCATCCAAAACAACAACCCAAAATCTACAACTATTTTAGGCTGGATCTGGTCACAAGGCACCCTCAACGCGAGCCCTCATCGAGTTTCTACTCTCACATCTTACGTCCCTCCTGAGAAAATTAAGGGGATGAAGTCCTTCATTGGCGCGTATAAGGTACTGGCCCGCGTTATTCCTGGTTGTTCAGACATACTATAGTCCCACTCGACGACGCCATCGCCGGACGTCCCTCCACTGAAGCTATCACCTGGACTGACGAGTTACACGATGCGTTCAACGCTGCGAAAGATGCACTCTCAACGAACCGCTCAATAACTCTGCCAAGACCGGATGACCAACTCTGGATCGTAACCGACGGTGCTGTCAGAAAGCCTGGAATTGGTGCAACTTTGTACGTTTCTTTAGCGCGAAGCTACGAAACCATCAATCACCGTGGCTGACCTGCGAAGTCGAGGCTCTAGCCATCACCGCAGCTACAAAAAACACTTTAGTTCCTATATCATCCAGTCCTCAAAAAAGCATGCATTCTTACTGATAGTAAGCCTTGCGTGCAGGCTTATGAAAAGCTATGTCGAGGAGAATTTTCGGCAAGTCGTCGGGTCTCCATGTTCCTGTCTACAGTAAGCCGCTACCAAGCGTCAGTGCAACATGTAGCCAGGGCAGCTATACTCCCATCTGATTTCGCTAGCCGCAACGCCCCAGATTGCGAAGACGTGGCTTTCCAGGGTGTAATTTCGTCAGTCAGGCTCAGTCCTCGACCATTCTTCGTACTACAGTCGGCGATATCTTGTCCGGTAAAGCTCACCTACCATTTGCGAGTAGAGCGGCATGGTTGTCCACCCAGTCAGAATGTGCTGATTTACGCCGAACCCATGCATACCTAAGACAAGGGACACGCCCATCCAAGAGGACCACTAATGTTAAAGACGTGAAACGATACCTAAACGTAGTAACAATTGCCAAGGATGGTCTTCTTATAGTGAAACGTAATGATCCGCTCCTGCCCGCCCGAGAGTGTATTGTTATCCCTCGTCAAGTTCTAGACGGTCTCGTAAGCTCACTCCATATTCAGCTCAGCCACTCGAGTTCTCACCAGCTGAAGTTGGCAGCACACCGCTACCTCTTTGCTCTTGATATGGACAAGGAAATCGACCGCGTTGCCATCGGCTGTCACCATTGTGCCTCCCTACGCCAGACCCTTCACACCAGAATTGAGCAGTCCACTACCACTCCACCAGACGCAGTCGGTGTCTCTTTCGCCGCCGATGTCATCAAACGCAACCGTCAATTTATTCTGGTTTTACGCGAGTGCGTTTACAGCCACAAGCCTTCTTGAGGATGAACGCCATCAGACTTTGCGCGATGCACTTGTCGAGTTGTGCACCGAATAGACCACTTTCGTAATAGCGACTAATCTGAATAATCTTTTGTGTGCATCTTAATAAGCCTTTCTGGCCTCGTTTGTGTGTTTGCATTTCAAAAGAATCTTTGCTTCATAACGAGGCTAGAAAGGCTCATTTAGATGCACATAAAAGAATATTTAAAGTGGCGGCCATTATGAAAGTGGTCTATTACGACCCCTAGATGGTCCTCTGGCCGTTATCTGAACAGACCCTGCCCCTGTGTTTCAGGCTTTAACCAACGACGAGCTTCAACGACACCACAGACTTACTCTAGAGATTGGCAGAGTAAAGAACACTAACAAGAATCCCGTGGCCGCGAAGGCCGTTCAGGAATTAGAGAACGAGCTTCTTCGACAAGACCCATTGAACGACACGCCATGCATACCATCAGAACCCTTATGTCCCATTGCGTTGATTTGGCGTAACTGAAGAAAAAGATCTGCCACTGCCACACTTAATGCGCGTATCCGCAATCGCGGATTACCAATTCATAAATGATCAACTACCAATCAACGATCGTGAGCTCATTGCCAAGCAGAACGAGAACAAAAAGAACACTCACCCTCAGAGTAAAAGATCCAGCTCTAGCGGTGGGTGACCTAGTATATCTACACGCCGAAAGCAATAAGTCACAGGCATGAGATCGCTATTTAGTCGTATCTACCGAGGGAAACTGGTGTAATATTAAGAAGTTTCGCGGGTCCCATTAAATACAACGATTGTTACGAAGTACCCTTCAGCTTCGAGAACTATACTCAAGACAAGGTCATGCTCACACCACTTCCGACGAGGAAGAGGATCCACCACCTCTTCCAGCTAATTCGCCACCGTCGCAACAGTTAGTTATACCAGTCGAAATCTCGGTACCACCAGATCTGGGGGATAACTCAGTATGTCAACCAAACATAGACCCTCCCGAAATTGAGCAACCGGATGAGATTCCACAATCGATCGACCCGACAACTCCCGTACAGCTGGAACATGCCTCTACGATCGTCTCGCCCCCGTCGCTTCCCGACTTACCTCCGTGACTACGTCACTGACTTTTAGCACAGCTCTCAGCTCGTTAGTTACTATGCTATAGACAAGACATCAATATTTTACTGTTTGCATATTTTGTTAAGTTTCTAGACATTCATAGTGCGATGTATGCATTACTTAGGAATAGAAAGAAAAAGTAGTTACGCCATTGTATAATATTGATATTAGTTTACTATGATTGGTTGGTCAGCGGTTTACCCAATGACAGTACGTAGGGGTACCTGTGTATTCCGACGAGTCGGTCATCTTGTCTTGAACTCATTCAATACTGTTGTCAGTGCCATTGTATTAATGGATGGATGGATGGATGGATGGACGGATGGATGGACGGACGGACGGACGGACGGACGGACGGACGGTCGGACGGACGGACGGACGGACGGACGGACGGACGGACGGACGGACGGACGGACGGACAGACAGACAGACAGACAGACAGACAGACAGACAGATAGATAGATAGATAGATAGATAGATAGATAGATAGATAGATAGATAGATAGATAGATAGATAGATAGATAGATAGATAGATAGATAGATTGGTTGTAAGGTACGCCTGGAAATGATGACTATTGATCGTTTTTGGACACTTTCCAATTCGTTCCGCAAACGGCCCGATTGATCAGCAACAATAATATGAATCAATGATCATAGAGATTTTCTCCCCAAGACAAGTAACCGTCGCACATGCACAAGCTCAAATAATAAAAATGCACGATTTCGGCAAAGCCTGCAGTCGTTCAGTGTCCATGCCTCTTTCCAATTGTCTTTAAAGATGTATATAAGTGCACGAAAACAATGAAATGGGGCCATATTGGTGCACAATCTTTATCCTAGGGGAATTTATCTATCTTCTTGTTTAAACATTTCGTATCGTTTCACCACCCCACCGGGGCCACTGATCATGTGATACAAACGATCCATGCAGTAATTTTAAATCTCCTATATACCTGATTAATTAATTCTCCATACGAAATATGATATTCCCCTTTAGGATTTTCCAACAAAATTGTTCCCATGGTTCCTAAAACGCCAGCTCCTGGTTTCACACCACTGAGTTTGACATTAACAAAATTACAAACTGGAGTTGGACCAGTTGAGTTTGGACGACCTTTCAGAATCCATAGCTTCAACTGACTGTCCTTCAACTAAAAAAATCAAAAGTAAATAATTGAATGTCAACTCTAACAGTGAAAGCTAATGGATGCGAAAATTTGTGGAAGCACAAACACAAAGCTATGCTGAAAGTGGAACTTGGATTTTTTTTAAGATCGACCGTTCTGACGTCAAGTGCTTATATAAGTGCATGGTCTATTGCCTATCATCATATTCTTTTTTCTTTTTTTTTTAAGGATAATTAACACCGAGCCGCGAATCTAGCATATACCTCGTAAATGAAATCTTATATTTTTCGGTATTTTCATACAAGACACGACCTCCAGCAACTTGGCGTACTCGATATTTGTCGACAAAACAGTTTTATATTAATGTAAATATATTAATGGCTAGAAAATTGTAAAGACACTTTTCTACTTAATTTTGTTGACTTTACTCGTTAGTCTACTACATCAGCCTTGTTTATCAACAAAACCTCTTACTTCAGTAAACAAAGCAAAACTGGCCGCCATTTTGTTTTTCCCGCAGGTGAACAGTGCAGGATATCCCGAGCTAGATTCACCTGCGAGGTATATGCTAATGATTATTGTTTGAAAATAAAGTTACCTCCATTTGTTCATGAATAATCTCTGGAAGATGGACACAAGCATCTAAAGGTTTTATTGGTTGTTTTGTTGCCTCTGAAATATATTCAGAATAATTCTGCACAACAGACTGTAAGTAAGCAGCCTTTGTGTTGTCCTTTAGTGGCTCAACTTCATAAACTATTGTTATATCATCAGTAGGTTGTAAGCCAGCCTACATAAAAAGATACAAAAACGATGTAAAAATAAACAAACAGAATGTACAATCAGAAGACAACCTTACGCATTTTCGAGCTGCAGTCCACCACCTTTAATATTTCCTAAACGTTATTACAATCAAAACTTTTAAAAAATAAATTTTTTGAATTTTCCAAAACATGAGTAATGAGTAATGATTTATTTAACGTCGTAAACACAGGATGTGGTCGCCCAATCATCCGAGCCAGAGGCTCATGTTAAAAGTGCACGACATAAACTAAGACCTAAGTGTTGATTTTACGGAGGGAGGAAAACCGCAGAACCCTGCGAAAAACCCTCGAAGCACAGGAGAGACCAACTAAACTCTACTCACATGAAATTCAAGTTCGAGAACGGAGCTATTCCCAGACGGTCACCCATCCAAGTACTAACCCCGTCCAACTGGGCTTAACTACAGCGGTGAGAGGCAGCGCCCTAACAGCACACGCCACCCGTGCCTTGAATATGAATTGCAGATCCTTAAAGTGCTAATGAAACGAAGATTAAGTTTGTCTTATTTAAAAGAACATTTAAAATGACAGAGTAACATTTTTTTCAGTTTTTCTTTTTCTTGCTTCGTTTTCTTTCTTCGTTTTTGGGACATCCCCTCTTTCTCTTCCTTTGTCTCATGAGCTCTCAACTGGAACGGACCACCAGTGCACACAAGACAAAAGAAAGCAATCGCAAAACGTCAATCGCGCGACAAAAAGCACTGAATGGAAATCCACTTTATAGGACTCCATTTGGACTGGATCCAGGGGCGGATTTAGACTACGTCAACTAAGTCGCGCGACGAAGTGAAAATTGACGTGAATATGATTTTCGTTTGTTGCACGTTGTCAAAAATTTACAAATAAAATCCTGCAAATAAAAAATAATTATCTAGTAGGAAGGAGTATGTTCTATTCTTAAAATGCCTATCTACAGAGGCTTCGGTTCAGGCCAGAAAAATTTCCCCGTTGGCGTTTCTCCGTTTTCTTTCTCCGTTTTCTTACGCGCGAGGCCTCATTCTGCAGCTACGACTGATTTCGAGGGGAAGCACGGGACATAATGGGAGAATCAAGGATCGGCTTCACAGTCATTTCCAGGCCGCAAATGCGATGCAGGCTCTCGGATTGATGAATTTGACGAAGGTGAACTTCGTCAAATTTTGACGAAGTTGGTTGGTTTTTCAACGTTCCTGATTGGCTAATTTTGCTCTAATTACGACTTACGATTGGTGTAGAGGCTGAAACGTCATTTTGCAGGATACGCGCCTTTCTGAATAATCAGTATGGTTAGCGATCGCTTCTGTGGTTCTACGAGGCCATGCACATATTCTCAGCCATAATATTGCGCCAGAACTGAGTGGCGTCTTTTTATATTCCCAACACTCAATAGCAAGGATACCTACAAGACCTTTATGATGAAATATTCGTGAAACTTTCATCAAGTGCTTTATGCACTGAAGATGACCTTTTACAGAGGATTGAAAAAGATATATATCGAAATATCAATTGCGAGAACTTTATACAGTGAATCATTGATGCGCTCTGAGGTCGTCTGAGGTAAGAAACCCTACTACTGTATACTGTATGATTTGAATATCATTATAGTCTTTATGATAATTTATAGATTTACTCTTGGGCTAGACTTCTCGTTTGCTTGTATTTGATCTATAACATGTTAATGAAATGACGCTTTGCTGGAAATTTGATCTTGCTTGGAGATTTCATGGTTTTAATATTAATATCAGTAATATGATTAATTTTATCTTTGTGAGAGTGAGACTGTAACCTAGCCAGCCAACCTGGCAGTTAAAGCACTCTTCTCATACATTGCTAATTTCTGTCCTTTAATATTAATTATTACAGTATATAATATATATATACACACAACATGTCATGTACTGTATGAATAAACTTAATTAGTAAATGATGATTTGTTTCTTCTTTTAATATAAATTTACATGTGTACAGTAGCTATAGTACTAAGTGCTGATATCCACATGAACCAATAACTACATGTGCTGTATTACGATTATTATTTACATTTTATTATCGGGCTTAAATACAATGTCTGCTTAATTCTAGTATTCAATGTTTATATACTTTCATAGTTTACAGAATTGAAATCATATAAACAAGTAATGACTTAGATTAGATGGGGGCTTAAGGGTTAGGATGACTGGGATAATGTTGAGAGTTGAGCTCCTTTATGTCCATGTCGCATTATGGTCATAAATAAAGGCATTCCTTAACAAGACATTGTCTGCTTGGGTAGATGTGTAAAAGGTGAGTATCTGGCACCTGAAAACCAGACAGCTCATAGTAACGTAGATTGGTAATGGTGGGTAGTAGCTTGAATTAGTTGTGACTTAATTAGGATGACTGGGATGATGTAGATGGTTGAGCTCCTAGGGCTGTCTTTGAAATGTCCCATTACCCTTGCTCTGGGTTATGCAGAACATTAAATTCAGCTAGACCTTTACTTGTATGTTGGTCAGGCTGTCCATGTTGAATTCACTGACTGCAAGAATATGTTTTTGGTGTCTTCAAGGCATGCTGATGAGCTCTGACATAGAGCAAAACAACCATATATTTTTTAAGTTAGTAATTAAATATAATCACATATCTCTACTGTTTGTTGTATTGCCTTCTTTTTAGAAAAAAATAATTACGCACTTACTATTACAAGAACTATTACAATAATTCACTAATCCAAATCCAATTTCGACACTTTTTCAAAAAAAGTATAAAATTATGTGCTAAAAAATATGTTTTAAAACTTCAGAAATTTTGATTAAAAGTGTTGTCAGAATGCGGGAAATGCCATTTCAGAGATCCAAATTTCAAAAATTTTCCGGGGGGGCATGCCACCGGACCCCCCTACATAGTTTGACTAAGTGGGGAAAATTCCTAGATCCGCCCCTGGATCTGTTCCACCCGAGGGCTCATGGAATAAAGAAAGCAATCGGAAAACGTCGATCGCGCGACAAAAAGCACTGAATGGAAATCCACTTTATGGGACTCCATTTGGACTGGATCTGTTCCACCCGAGGGCTCATGAAATAAAGAAAGCAAAACGTCGACAAAAAAAGTTGAAAGAAAATCCGCCTTTAGCCTCACAGAAATCCAAAGCAAACCAATTAGAATGGATAAAAAATAAATAAAATACTTCAAAAGCAACGTTCGTCTATAAATATCATGTTCGATAACCGTCAGTTGGCCGTCTTGAGCAGTGTTTGTTTGCAATTCATCTCTATGTATATTATCCTACTATACAGTGATTTAACTTGAAATACTTAAAAACATCTTTAGGTTATCAAGATTCCTACCTAAACTGATAATAAAAATAGAAGATGCGCGGCCAGGATTATTCATAATGATAAACAAACGTTCTCTGACCAATAAATTTTATTTCTCGCGAGCTTTCGACTGCAACACCCACAATCATCATGGACGCCCACATTTTCATCACTTCTATTTTTGCCACTCTTTTCTGTATGTAAATAAGACGCATTTTTATTGCTTATTATTAGTTTACCCACCGAAGATTGCAGACTAGCAATCGAAAGCTCGTGAGAAATAAAATTTATTGGTCAGAGAACGCTTGCTTATCATTATTTTTGTATAGTTTTGTAATACCCTGAGTAATGATCAGTCAACACACCACAGCCGTCTTTTTATCTATCCGGACCGCTGTCCTAGTTAGTGATTTTGCTGGCGTGCATTTCTAAGGTTTTTACACTAATTTTGATACAATAAGTGTTAAAAACCTGGAATATTGCCATATAATAAACAATTTATTAACTTCGTTTATTCGTTCTGTGCGGGAACATATCAGACCTCGATTTTTTTCTACGAACCACGTCTGCGGCTTGGACCCTACTATCAAGATCTTGGTCTAATATTTTTCCGGACAGACCTCGTTCTCGGTTAATATTCTCATATTATACCTTTTTCCGTAATTTTTGAATGCGATTAACAACTTCTCTGGCAACACCTTCGTCCAACATTGACTGATCAGGGGTAACATCTAGCAAGATTAGAACCTGAAAAAAAACCCAGAAATGTAAAATTGAAGAACACACGCAAAGTATAAAAAAATACATCGAAATGATGTGTGAGCTTGGTGTAAAGACAGGTGGAAGATAGATGTTGCTCAATTTCGGATATGTTTTTCTGTCTCAGGACTCTTTTCCAGTTGTAGAAAAAACAGGCTCGTAACGAGTACTTGCATTTATTAAAAAGAAGTCACAGCAAAAAGAAAAAAACAACAAGCAACGCGAGTTCTTTGTAATTAGATGCGAGTATTCTCAGCGAGCTGCAAAAAAGTTTCAGCAATACTATATAGAAAAGAGGCTTAAGAAACGCCCTGGAACCCCCCAAAACATAAGCGAGATGCAAAGACAATAACTTACGTCATTATCAGAATGGGCTTCGTAGTTTGAAGAAGTGGTTCCACTTTGCTCAAAAGCATAAATCAACTTAACAAAAACAACCAACAAACAAACGTAAGCACAGTTGAAATCGTATGTGTGTTTATTAAAACTAAATGTTAACACAATACCTTGAGGTCAGTTCCAGATAGTTTGTGACCAGCAATAGTCATCTCACCATTCTTCACATACTCTTTCAATTGAGCGTCAGTAAGGTCTACAACAAGCAAGGTTATATCAGGATATCTATAATTACATACCAGGCACACCAAACACTGTTTATTTTTACTTTACTTCTGTTTTAGCCGGACTCTGTTAAGAGGCGCAGGGACTAAGTTGGGCGACGTGTGTTTCTACATAACATCAGTAAGGTATACAATAAGCAAGGTAATACCAGAATACTTACAATTACATATACCAAGCACATTAAACACAAATTGCTTCACTTCTGTTTTAGACTCTCTGGTGATAAGCATTCTCGCCCCTCTCAACCCTCACTCTCAAAGCAGAACAACGGCTAGCCCAAGGACAGGAACCGAGGTACTGGGGGGGGGGGGGGGGGGAGTACCCGTTACCAATATCTCCAAACATGAACAAGTTATTAAATCATAGTCAATCGAGTTATGGTCTGAAAACTCGGCAAACTTCAAAGCGCCAATAATGAGCTGGGATTTTATGTTGAACCGTACCTTACACCGTGCACATCCTTTGTTTTAGGTTTATTAATATTTAAATAGCACGGTTGAGTGATTGAACTGAAACGTTGCTATTGTATTACTAAAATACAATGTGTTCAATGACCGTGCACCGCGCACAAAAATGCATAAAGGCGAACAAAAAGATCGACCAAAGACTTAGCTGAGTTTCCAGACCATATCTCAATTGACTATGATTAAATTGTGTCCTATTTATCGAGACATGCTTATTTGACGCGTTTATTTGAGTTAAGGACATGTCGAATTTCGGTGTTAGTAGGTGCTCAGAAAAACTCTGTAAGTTTTGTTTTGCTGAATGTTTCTTTCAGAGCCAAAACTAAGTTTTTGAGATATTTAAATCGTCGGGCGGGTACTCCCCCTTTAATCTAGGTAAGATTAAAATCTTTGCCTCAGCATATATTCTATTCAGTGTTGTTTCGAATCATTGAACAGTAAAATTAAAAAATCAACAAAAAATATTGTCAGAAGTAAAAAAGAAGTGTTTTACCTTTAATAGCTTGAGAAACTTGTTTGAAGGCGCCTTTTAATCTTCGTCCAAGAGTTTGATTGTCTGGCTCAGCCTTAAGATGAATTCCATATTTGTCCTTTTCTGAAGAAACAGTTAGTTTCTTAATGTTTAGCTCCTAGAAAAATACGAGGATGAGAAAAGTGTTCTTGACAATGTTACGGCAATTCAGCTGTAATGGATAAAATAAGAGTGCAAAAACTTTAATGTGAAATTTTAATGGCAAGGTGTAAGTAGTTGTTAATGCTCATGAAGGTAGAAATGTTTTATCTTGGTTGTAACATTTGTACCGTCCTCTATGAATCCAAAGAAACTTATACGAGTAATTAAATAGCCTACATGCCCTGACTCGGTACGAGTAAATTTTGTGCATGAACACATGCGTGATTTCTAGTTCTTGCATAAATGAATCTTAAGTAATTTATGCCTATTTAGAAAAAAATGACGTAGTTTTGTTGTCACTACACCCACTTTTAGATGTTTGAAGGGGGAGAATACAAGATAGATCGAGAGACAGAATCACTAGTTGGTTTGTAATATGTGTATACCTATGTTATTGTGGTGATTTGATCGCGTTGCTTGGTAATAATTAGGCTAGCATATTTAGCCTTGTAATTTTTCTCAGCCTTCTGCCGGCGGGAACAAGCAATCACGCAAGTGTTCACAGACCTTACTCGTAGTCAGGGCTGTCACATGCAGCCTAGTAATTAAAATACACATTGCAGTCGAAGAAATATTCACAAGAGATGGCAACAATAATTGAAATGCCATTTATGCATGCTTCATTTCAACGTAAATCCTGGTTTCCGAAATAGCCAGCGCCATGCTTGTAGCAAGGGACAATGCTCCAATCACAGAAAATGTTGAATTCTCCAGCAATAAAAAGTCATGATGGGGTTAGTCCATCCAAAAGGTTCTAGGTCCATCGTCCCTTGCCCAAGTGGCTCTTACAGCTGTATGAATACTATGCTTCATCGGTGAGCATGCACCTCTAGCCCTTATGATTGTTACAGGTAGCCAGTACCTAAATTGTATAAAACACACTACATATTTATTAACTTTTTTCATTTGGCTACAAATAAAATTGTTGTTTAAGCAAAAAATGAATGTGTCTCTAGACTGTAGCAAAATACTAACCTCTGTTATATAGGTCTCTAAGGATTTCACGTCTTCTAAATATGAATTATCTTGATGAATAACAACCACCTCTGGTAACGGATACTGAAACAAAATACCACCATTATTTCTAATTAATCAATGTCTAAACTCATCTAGACTCAACTCGACTCGACTTTTACTAGACTAGACTTTGACTTGATTAGACTAGACTAGATTAGACTAGACTAGACTAGACTAGACCAGACCAGACCAGACCAGACCAGACCAGACCAGACCAGACCAGACCAGACCAGACCAGACCAGACTAGACTAGACTAGACTAGACTAGACTAGACTGGACTAGACTGGCCTGAACTGGACTGGACTAGACTGCACGACACTGTATTTATACTGAGTTAGAGGTCTAGCAAAGGCCATCCCTCATTGGTCCAGTGTTACTACAGAATATTGGAGTATGGAGAAACCTGCGGTGTTTGGAAAACCCATACCAGAAGCACACTTCTTAACTCATTAAAAGCTCATGAGGAAAATTCAAAATAAACTTAATCAGTATTTAGAAATCCAAGTGAGTTTACAGTCAAATCTAGCAAATTTTTAAGCTACACCCGACAGTGTTCGTTCCGGTGTCTAAATACAGCCAAACTGGTTAAAAACTTGCTTCTCAAAAATGAAAGAACACTGACTTCTCACATGCAGCCAAAGGAAAATTTTAATTTGATATGCACCGAGCAGAAATCGGACCCGGGTCACAGAAGTGAAAGGCATTGTGCCACCTTTATGTCGTCACAGTTAAGTTGTGTCTCATACCTTAATAGGCAACGTCTTGCGGTCTCTCACCACTCTTGCTAATTCAATGACTGATTGCATACGAGACACAGCAATCTCGATTTCTTCATAAATAAGATCTTTTCTGTAAAAGATAACATAAAAAAACACGTTATTTTTTACCCATCTTTTATTAAATTACATGTAGATATGTTATGTTCTTTCTGTTTGAAAATAAAGTAGCCAAGTCGAACTTGGCCAGACAAATATAAGCTTAGATAAATTTTTGTTGTTTATACAGTATGTGTGCTCATTTATGTGCAAACTCGAACACATTAAATTAAATTAAATTAAATTAAATTAAATTAAATTAAATTAAATTAAATTAAATTAAATTAAATTAAATTAAATTAAATTAAATTAAATTAAATTCAGTGACAATAAATTAATTAAAATTAAATTAAATTAGATTAAAATTAAATTAGATTAAATTACATTACACTACATCGCATTGCATCGCATCCATCGCATTACATTACATTACATTACATTACATTACATTACATTACATTACATTACATTACATTACATTACATTACATTACGTTACATTACATTGTCATAAAAATCAACAAAAACAAACAACTGCTGGACAAACCTCTGTTTTGGAAGCATTAAATAATGAATACTTTGTGTTTCTCCATCAGATTCGTCAAACTTAATGTAGCCCTTGAGACGTTGGTACATGTGTTCCGTAAGAAACGGAGTAAAAGGTGCCTAAGGAAAATAATATGCAAAGATAACAGCTTGATTATTAACAGTCCTCAGTAAAAAGACACTAGCAGTTAACAAGATATGTATGCTCTGACGTAGCTCTTTCGTTCAGTAACTATACAACGAGCACGTTGCATACACATAATTTAAATAATTTTAATTTTCAGTTATTCGATGCCAATTAGTAAAGTAAAACTACCATTCTTGATATCTACTGTATCAATCTGCCTAAAAGGGAGACGCAATTCACCAATCAATCAATCAACCAACCAACCAACCAACCAACCAACCAACCAACCAACCAACCAACCAACCAACCAACCAACCAAGCAACCAAGCAAGCAACCAACCAACCAACCAACCAACCAACCAACCAACCAACCAACCAACCAACCAACCAACCAACCCACCAACCCACCCACCCACCAATCCACCAACCGAACATCCGACCCTCAAACCAAACAAAAAACTGACCAAAAGACTTACCATCATACGGTTCATTGTGTAAATGACATTAAATAATGTTTGCATGGCCATGTGACTATCTTCTTTCCCAAGTTCTCCCTACGTGTTAAAATTGAATAATTAACGTTAGTACATTACTGTGTTGAATAATTCCTTAAATGATCAAATCACTACCTATCGCTTCATATTTACCTACTATTCAATATTCACTAGGTATTTTGATTTCACGTTAACTCATAACAGACAGACAGACAGACAGACAGACAGACAGACAGACAGACAGACAGACAGACAGACAGACAGACAGACAGACAGACAGACAGACAGACAGACAGACAGACAGACAGACAGACAGACAGACAGACAGACAGACAGACAGACAGACAGACAGACAGACAGACAGACAGAGAGAGATATTTATTTAAAGTCGGGATTTCTTCAGTTGATAAACTGCTTTACAAGAAAGCCGAACTAAACTTACAAAAGTTAAAAATTAATTATTAATTGTTAATTAGAAGCATGATGTGAGGCCTCTTTTGAACTCATTGATGTTTTCACTGCATTTTACATTTTCCGGCAAATTGTTCCAAATTTTACATCCAGAATATGCAAAACTTTTTTTTAAGAATTCAGTACGTGCTTGAGGTAAAACAAGACACAACTTTCTGTTTCGCAGGGAATATATATCATTAACGGTAGACATTTTAAAATGGTCTCGTAGATACGGAGGGGCCATGTTGTTTAACACTTTATACATCATAATTAACTTGTGCATATCTCGTGTTTCCGTAAGATTTTTCCATTTTAATTGTTGTCTTATTTCATTAGATCTGACTTCATAACCTTGACAAGTAATCACTCTTGCTGCACGGATTTGCAGCTTTTGCAGTCTGTGGGCTGTTGTCAAAGGCATATTGTCCCACACAACATCGCAATAATCGAACAATGGTTGAATTAGTGACTTGTATATTGTAATTGAAGTTTGCTGAGGAACAAAACGTCTTACTTGTCGAAGACCTGAAATTCCAGCACTTACTTTTTTTGACATATTGTTGATATGATCTAACCATGATAATCTTTCATCTATATATACCCCTAGAGATTTGGTTACCCTAACTCGTTTTATAGGTTTGCTGTCGAGATATAATAGCGGCATATCTCTTACCTTGTCAAGATTATAGTCAGACCCAACAAACATGTACTCTGTTTTAGTTACGTTTAGACTGAGTTTATTTGCTTTTAGCCATTCACTAATATTTTCGAGATCTTTGCTGGCAAGAGTTATTATTTCTCGAATAGATGTTCCAGTAGTTGTTATGTTAGTATCGTCAGCATACATTCGAGCAGTGGAATGTTGCAGACAATGTGGAAGATCATTAATATAAATGAGAAATAATAATGGTCCAAGAATGGAACCTTGGGGAACGCCACAGTTAAGTGTGCGTTCTTTTGACAGAAAGCCAGTAACACAACATTTTTGTCTGCGATTGTGCAAATACGATTTGAACCAAGATAAAGTATTTGCATCAACTCCATAACTTTGGAGCTTACAGAGTAATATGTCATGGCTTACAGTGTCAAATGCCTTTGCTAAATCCAAATAAACTACAGAATTAAGCAGTCCCTGATCCATGTTTTTAAGCCAATCAGTTGTTGCATCTAGAAGTGTACTCGTAGTAGAGTGAAATGGCCTAAAGCCTGATTGTTTTTCATGCAATAAACTATTTTTATTGAGATACGTATATAACTGATCGTAAACAATACGCTCAAAAACTTTAGATACGGCACTGAGTACAGAGATAGGTCTGTAATTGTTTACGTCGTCTTTAGCTTCGCTTTTATGTATTGGTGTAACCTTTGCAAGTTTCCAGTCGTCAGGAAATACGGCTGTTTGTATGGAAAAATTGAAAAGGTCACATAAAGATTCAGAAATAATAGGCGCTGCATGTTTGAGTAGTTTACATGGTATTTGGTCTAAGCCAGTTGCTTTCCTATCGGGTATTAAACTAAGTAATTTAAAAACGACATTTGGTGTTGTAGGTTTCAAAGTAAATACCGAACTAGCTGTTTTCAAATAATCAGAGTACAATTTAGTAGTCTGAAAATCAGTTGATGTCAATTTCAATCCAATTTCCGAAAAGTGTTTGTTAAAACGTTCTGATATATCCGCATCATTATTGATTTCTTGGTTTCCAATTTTTAGAGAAGGGATACTGTCAGATTTAGAGTTGCGAGACATCAATTCATTAATTGATTTCCAAACTTCCTTTGAGTTTCCCGAGTTAGCTTCAAAGAAGTGGTGATAATAATCCTTTTTAGCTTTTCTAATCTTGTTGTTGCAATTATTTCGGGCAAATTTCAAGTTTTGCCAGTCATTGGGATTATTAGATGTCACCGCTGCTTTTTTAAGCTTGTCTCGGTTAACTAGTAATTGTTTTAAATGAGGCGTCATCCAGGGACTCTTTTTGTTTCTCACTCGTTTTCGTTTGAATGGTGCATGTTTATCAACAATAGACAAAAACATTTTTTTCCACAATTCCCACCGGTCATTGGAATCACCTAAGTTATTAATAGTTGACCAAGCGAGATTGGTTAAATCGTTTTTGAAGCTAATGACGTTGAAATTTTTCATATTTCGAACATGTATAACTTTATGCGTATTCTTATTTGGAATAGCGATCTTCCGTATTGCGTAAATAAGACTATGATCGCTTATACCTAAATGTACCACTCCAGATGCAACAACTCTGTTGGAACAATTGGTGAAAATCACATCAATTAGAGTTCTAGTATTTTGTGTGCATCTAGTTGGCTCGACAATAAGTTGTTCAAGTTGGTATATTTCGGAAAGCGAGTTTAATAGTTGAGTAGGTCGATACGTCCTGTTGCTGAGTAAGTCACAGTTAAGATCTCCTAACATGTAAATTTCCTTTGCTTCGTAATCAAGCACTTTGACAGCGTTTGAAATGTGATCAAAAAATATATCAGGGTTACAGTCAGGTGGTCTGTAAGCAACAACTATAGCAAAAGGTTTACTGTTTGGTTTGGTAACTTCCACTATAATGGCTTCAGTGTTATTTGTCATCAAGTCGTATCGAACTTTATAATTGATGTGATTTTTTAAATAAATACAAACCCCACCACCGTTTCGGTTACGATCTTTTCTAATTAAATCATAGTTGTTTAGTTTTACTTGATTACTAGTTATGTTATTATCAAGCCGTGTTTCATTAAAGGCAATTAGATCAATATTTTGATGGGTTATCCACGCTCGAACGTCTTCTATGTGTAAAGGAAGACTTGTAATATTTAAAGAGACCATTTTAAAACCTCTTACCTGCGGGATTTGTAAATTTTCAGACATAACATCATAGCTTCTATCAACAGGTCAATATAGATTAGTTAAATAGTTTTTAAAATTCTTCGCAAGATTAATTGTTCCATGGGCGTTAAGATGTAGCTTTCGTCCGTTTAAACAGCTTGGATCAATGTTATCATGAGATATAATTTTCCAGTTCCTTGATTTGGAAAATGAACGAAGAATTTTGTTGACCGCGACACGTTTATGTTCTAGCTCTGAAGAGTCTTGTCGAGCAGTTAATTCGGAGACAGCTATTGTGGTATCGGGGGAATTTCTCTCGATTTGTTCGCAGATGTTGACGATTTTTTCAGCGACAACTTGGGGTTCTTCGGAACGAAGATTATTTGTGCCAATGTGAACAATCATATTGTCAGGTTTTGCTTTAAGGGTAGGCTTGATATAGTCCTTCATATCTTCAACTCTTGAACCAGAAATAGATATTGTCCTGATTCTGTTGGATTTGTCGGACATCTTCCATCCTTTAAGTTTGGATATAATCGAATCTCCTATTACGATCGTCTTCTTGCGTTCATCGCTGGTCTTCGGCTTAGGTGAGTCATCAACATTAGTGACTTCATTTTGTTCAGAGTTCTTATTTTCCTTTGCTGTAGAAGATTTCGTCTTTTTCTTCTTTTTCTTTGGATTGTGTTCTCTAGCTTCATTATCGTTCTTATCGCCAGTGGGAGTTTTGGTATTTGGACTGGCGTCCTGCATAAGTAGTTTGATAGCTGTAACCAAGCTAGACTTCTCTTCTTCAAGTCGTTTGGTGTATTCGTCTTGGATTTTTATTTGAGTTTTAAGTTCCTTAATTTCCATCCGGCACTCTAGTAAATCGTTGCTAAGCTGCTCAGATTCTTTTTCATGTCTACCAGGAGCTTTGACAAAACACTTGTCTTTGACGTCTTGTATCTCGGCTCTTAGATTTGCCAGTTCGT
>OZ035997.1:22007994-22067994 GCA_964035015.1 Corallium rubrum
TTTGCCTGTTAACCCTTAGAGTACGAAGGGTTTCCCTGCTGCTCGCCATGTTGGATTATCATTTGCAACTCGGACATGTTTTGTATGCCACGCAAGTTGCGACTACTCTTGGGACTAAAACTTGCGACAAAAAAGTGACGTGTGACATGGTCGTGTACAACACATATTATTAGAGAGCTTATGCTAGCTAGGACGACGGCGGCAATCTAAACTTCAGTAATCTAGCAGAAACCACGAATCATTTACGTAGTATTGTATACTTAAAGTATGTTTTTTGACATCCAAAAGCTTTAGAGTTCTAAAAGGACTTTGTCGCATAGTTTAAAGTCATACTGAACTAACAGGTTTCGCCGTTTCACGAGTCAACGTCGTCTTGAAGACGTGAAAATGATCTGAATAACGTTGTGGTGTACGTAGAATGGAGACGACGTTACGATCACTCTTGGGACTAAAAATTATTCATTTTCTTTGTTGTGTGAGGAGAATTATCTTGTATTTAAGCCTGGTTTTCATATGTCGCCGATCGTCGGCGATTTGTAATTTAAATGCATGTTAAAACGGGAAGTGCAGCCGCATGTTAAGTAATAAAGAACAATGCAGAAAAGCAGTGCTTTTATTCTTTTACTTAACATGCATCTAAATCACAAATCGCCGACGATCGGCGACATATGAAAACCAGGCTTAAGGACGTTGTCCTTGACGTTCGCGTTGTATTTTCTTAAGCAATAAGCTCCCTAATTTTTTGTTTACGACACAAGTTGCACAAGAATAATCGACATGTAACACTAACAGAGAGCCTTCAGTCTCGGTTGTGTTTCACTAGTTTTGGCATATTAAATTTATCTCTATTTTCGCTTTCTTTCTACGTCTCTCTTAATCCTGTTTTCATAGTCTATTTGTTTGTACGAATGTACCTGTATGTAAATATGTGTTTATTTAATAACAAAAAAATGTTAGAAATATATTTCTACCTGACTTTGTGGCCAATAACTACCCTGCGAGTCAGAGCCCCTTTCCGACCTACGCAGGCTTCGGGGAAAGTGGGCTCTGCCAACAAACTCGATATTTCTTTTTGAGCATGCGTGAACGGTTGCCAAGATACTATTTTGGGCCCAGACTCTAACGCGTCACTTCCTATTTTCCTGCTTACCGCGTGTTCGTAAAATAGAACCTGTTTGACCACTTCAAAACCTGACAGACTCGCCCCAAACTTGGGGCGAAGATCGAGTTGGTTGGCAGAGCCCACTTTCCCCCGAAGCTCGCGTAGGTCGGAAAGGGGCTGTGACTCGCATGCGAGGGTAGCCAATAACATGTCTTACCTGCCATTTCCTGTTCAAAAAATACAACTAAACTTTGAACAAACGAAAGTATCCATCTATCCATGATATTATTTGAAATAGCTAGCTTCGAATCATCGTAGGTAAAATTCACTCCATGATCCTAGAAAGATACATCGACACTAGAGCATTAGACCATTAAACTGTTAGGTTCTTTTACTGTAAAAAAATTTAAATTAAAAACAGTGTAAATTATTATTAAAATGCTCAGGTAAAAATAAAACAGAACAAGACAAAACAAAACAAAACAAAACAAAACAAAACAAAACAAAACAAAACAAAACAAAACAAAACAAAATAAAACAAAACAAAACAAAACAAAACAAAACAAAACAAAACAAAACAAAACAAAACAAAACAAAACAAAACAAAACAAAATAAAATAAAATAAAATAAAATAAAACAAAATAAAATAAAATAAAATAAAATAAAATAAAATAATAATAGCTTAGAAAATGAAATGAAACAAAATGAAATGACAATCAGACCTTCTCGTACTGTTGTATATTTTGAATAAGAAATCTGCAGGCATTTAACCAGGGCAAAAATACATCTTTAATAATATCTTTCACGCCTTTTTCTTGAAATTTTAAAGTATCAGCTCTAACAACGGGAGAGTTTATCAAATAAAGTCTGTCGGGAAAAAAAGAATAAGAGACGTTAGAATGACGACAACAACAAGAACATATTCATTATTAGCAATTTTTAGCTTTGTTTACTGAAGCAGAAGATTTTGTTCATAAACAAGGCTAATGTAGTAGAATAACGAAAAAAGTCAGCAAAATTAAGTGGAAAAATGTCCACAGATATGTTTCTTTGCAATTTTCTAGCCAATAATATATTCAAAAATTGTAAAAACTGTTTTGTCGACAAATATCGAGTACGACAAGTTGCTAGCGGCCGTGTTATGTATAAAATACCGAAAAATATAAGAATGTTAAACTTGTTAAATATCCAGCACTATTCACCTCCACTTCGGTGAATAATAAATTATTAAGAGATCTTTTCCTCCTTCTCATCCTTCTTCTCTTTGACTTAACGTGAGGTGCAAGATTACACGATTACAAAAAAACATATATAACATGCATATGATTCACACGATAATTAAGATAACTTAAAATGGAACGTATAATATTTTAAGCCAAACCAATTTTTCAATTCAGAACTTCAAGTATTTAAAACCTTATACACAATAGACAAACAAGTGTACTACAGTAGATGCAAAGTGAAAGGGCGGTCAACTGTGGGGATTACTAATAAAGAGCTCCGCTCAAAATATCAGTATTTTGGGGTTTTTAAATCTCGGCAGTTCACCGTATTTTCAATTTGCTATATTTGCAAAGCACTTCCTACGCAGCACTTACTACAGTACGTGGCTACATAAAACTCCCTGGTGACCGCCTCTACAAATCAGTGTTATTGCAGCTTATTTAAATACATAACTTTTAAATCTTTAATCGTTTACAAAACTCAATGTACAATAGACACGCAACTTAATATCTCACTACCTTATGCACATTAGATAAAATATACAGTATACATAATTATTATATGGCCATGTCTACTTCCGCTTGAATTACGCAATGTCATTGGTTAATATACGGTCCGGATTTTGCCGCAATGATGAAAATGCGAGAGCTCATAATGACTCTATTGGAGGAGTTTGTGTAGACGTGTTCTGTTATGTAGACTTCAAACAATACATCAGTTTATAAAATAACATTTTGAAAACAAGCGTGGCGATTGGTTGAAAGCCGTGTTTCTATATAACTTTATGGAAACACAGCAAGGTCCACGCCATTCAATACGGTGTAGGATACGCCAATACGCCATCCAGTACGCCATCATACGCCATTATGAAGTGTAAGGAGAATTTACGCTTTGATGCAGTGATTATTTTTATGTTCTATACCTATTTTCGACAGGTTATGTTATAAAAGAAATAGAAAACATTTTTTCCGTGTTCCCATATAGTTATAGAAACACTTGTGGGAGTTTGGGAAAACTCGAAATAGAGTGGAAACACTCGCCCTGCGGCTCGTGTTCCCACTACAATTTCTCGTTCTCCCAAACTTCCACTCGTTTTTCTATAACTCTATGGAAACACGGAAAATGTTTTCTATTCCTTAAATAACGCACCTTAAAGCCTGAATGATGGAACATACAGTATGCACAAAAGAATCACAATGAATCACATATCTAACGCACCTTAACGCATCAGCGCCATATTTGTCAATAACGCCCATTGGATCTGGATAGTTTTTCTTCCTTTTACTCATTTTTGTTCCGTCCCTTCAAAAGATTAAAATCATTAAAAAAAACTATTCAAGAACTAAACGATTAAACAAATACGAATGAAAAATTCTTTCAAACACTTTTCCATAATTATAAGTTTCATGCTTTAAAAATGCACTAGAAAATCTCACTACTTTTTTCCAAGAAGATCAAGGATTAAGTTTCATTCTTTAGAAATGTATGAGAAAATTTCGTTACAACTGGCGTGCAGGATTTCAAGTAATAGATCAAACACGAGTTTGAGTGTTTTATCAGGGGTTCCAAACACGAGAAAACAAATGAACACCGAGGGCAAAGCCCCGGAGCTTGTTTTCGAGTGTTTGGAGTCCCCTAATGAAACACGATAAACGAGTGTTTGAATTTGCTTCTCAACACTTGTTCGCATCGCGATTTGCGGTGTTTTCTTCATTGATTTCAATATACAGATTAAGAAATGTGATCCAGTTCACTAGGAAGTTTCCTACAGGTTTTCATTGGGTATCAAAACTCATACATGTGATGTGATATACGTTCATGGATTGGCTACGATAATTCATAAATTATTAATGAGTTTGAGAATTTTATTACAGAGTCATCTACAGTGAAAAGTGAAAACAAAATTCCATTCACTGAGAAAGGAAACCGATTTTTTTTTCTGGTTCTCTGATTTCTTTTTTCTTGTCTTTGTGCTAGCCAAGCTTCAAAAATGCTGCAACTCTAACTTACGATGCCAGGACGAGTCCATTTACGATTAAGTTCTTGAACGGTGGCTTATCAAAAAGCGCAGTTGAAATAACCAGAAGCGTGTAAAACCTGGTCAGAAAAAAGAAAAGATACAAAATATAGATTAACGAAGAGACAAACAAACGAATTCGCAAATTCTAAAAGTATTTTTTCTGAACGTGTTTTATTGATAACTTTTAAGTAAACAAAACGAGAATACTTCGTATGCATGGTTTTTACATTGAAGTAAATTCTCAACTTTTAATAAAAAAAAAAAGGTGCTATTTCGCATCCTCCGCAGGCAACTTTTGGGGTTTGGCACGCACACGTTTTCACCTCTCTGTGCTCTATGGCCTACCTCAACTAAACCGGACCCTGCAATAACAGTTGTCTCTACACCATAGAAACATGCATTCATTAATTTCTTCACAGTAGCTTACCATCCACGTGTTTGATCAATGCCTTCTGCAATAAAATCAGCAGGAAATGATTTTTCAAATTCATCTTTCTTCTCAAACGGATAATGTTCTTGAGCGTAAGGCATACTACATTCAAATAAAATAAAATTAATTTGCGGAAATGCAGGAGAATATAAAAAAAGGCAAACAAAATAACTGAAGATAGAACGTCATGTGGGAGTAGTGTGCGTGTTGGATGGACACACGACTTTATTACCAAAACCGATGATCGGCGGCATGGCCAAAAATAAACATGTCATGTTTTACGCCAAAACATTAATGAATCCATCTTAGCCTTTGAAATTGACACCATGAGATCACTGAAATATGATTGGTCCATTTGCTACTTTTGAATTCTCAAGCCAAAAAAGTTTAGGAATACAGATGGATTCGTTGTTATTTTGGACAGAAAACATGTTTTGGGCGGAAATCATGACGTGTTTTTTGGGGGCCACGTCACGCATCATCGGTTTTGGTAAAATATGTGTCCCCAGTTCTTTGAAATGATTTGGGAGTGAAAATCTTCGGAGAGAACAAGGACCAGAATCATATAGCTCATTTGCACATGACATCATGTCCGCCATCTTGGTTGATATTTCAGTTAACACCGTTGACATACCGCTGACCGCCATGTTTGTTGGAAATTAATTGAAAATCAACCAAGATGGTGTCCAATATCACGTGATTGCAAACAATCTATACATCACACCCAGCACTTATTGAAAAGCCTGGGTACAAGGCAGCGTAAATTCAGATAATAAGTACCCCCTAGTGTACAAGTCACTTTAGTAACAAATAATCATTATAGTGCGCGATAACTGCATGTGTGTTCGATGAACTGCCCCAACTTGGCAAGCCTGCACGCAGGCTACAACTTGACCTTTTCTATCTCAGTCGATAGAACATGTGAGTTCTCACTACTCACTAGTAAACCAAAGGTCACAGATCGGATTGCATCTCAGCCGCAGTCAAGACATGCCTAATAGTATAATAATAATAATAATAATAATACTAATAATAATAATAATAACAATAACAATAACTGGTTTCTTACTTGAATCACATCTATATTTGTTTAAAATTGAACACAGAAGTTTCTAATCATAATAATAATAATAATAATAATAATAATAATAATAATAATAATAATAATAATAATAATAATAATAATAAGGAGAAAGATAATAATAATCTTTATTAATTAATTTCTTTTCATAAAAAATAATGTAATACATTCTCAACTGGTAAACTAAAAACACCTAAAAAGTTCAAAAATAATTTGTCACTAATTTGGTCCCTAAAATGAGTGATGATTCAAAAAACGCCATTCACTAAATGTACGTGTCCGGTATCATTTGTCTTTTAATAACATTGTCGCTTAAAAAACCTCTGCTGTTACAGAGTTTAATTTGAACTCGTCTATATGTTCGTCTTTCGCTCGAAATGGCGATCTGGATCCTCTCGTGCACAAATGCACGGACTTCAAAATTTCGAAAGACAATCTTGTTCTGATCCAGGTAATAACGGTAGCATAGTCTTCTCCGTTTTTCATAGACAATTTCTCAGCAAGATGCTTTAGGAATTTCTGGCATTCATCCCCCACTCCCCCATTCGTTCCAAAAACCAAAGGCGTAAATGTACCCATCTCCACATCTAAAATTCTCTGTTGATACTTTCTTTTCTTCTCGGCTTCTTGTTCCTTAAAGATAACTGATGTGGCTTTGTTTTGATGACATTTGGAGTTTACATGCGATACACGAACGTCAAAAAATGATGTAACTCCTCTTGCTCAAAACTCGCCAGCTTTGATATCCAATCGCGCATCCGGGCTTCTGTTGGTGGACTGTAAACGGAATTGTTCATTATCCAATGGGATGAGCTTCGGTTCGGCTTCTACGTTGTTGCATACTCTGCTGAGCAGCGTGGTCAGTAAATCACGAACTCCGTCATGCCTTCGAGCCACAAATCCTCCTCTTTTACAAGATAAAGCGTGGTTGACGGAAAATGCGTCTCCACACACACATTGACTTGGCATTTCCGACAATGGCAAATCATAACGCATTCTTAACGAGTCCTTGAATTCTTCTTTGTTGAGGGTCAAGCCTTGTTCTTCAACTGGTATGGCGTTTAACCATGAGCTTTCTCCTGTATCCCGCGCTTGTTTAACATGCGGTAGGAGATCGGCTGAGATAGACTCGTCGATGCGTTCTCTTTTTGCTCTGGCATTTGCCCGCTTAATTGACTGCTGTTCATTCTTTATCTCATTAGTGTTCGCTGGCATGAAGGTGCTTTGTGATAATATGGCCTCCACATGTGGACGCGTTATTGACGTCGATGCTGCGTACTGTTGTGGCGCTTCTTCACTTAAAGCAGGTATCCCCAAACCTCCTTGTGCAGGGGACAAACTGATGACTTCGTGCAATTCTTCAGACAATAACAATAATAATAATAATAATACTAATAATAATAATAATAATAATAATAATAATAATAATAATAATAATAATGTAAATAATAATAATAATAATAATAACAATAACAATAATAATAATAATAATAATAATAATAATAATAATACTAATACTAATACTAATACTAATACTAATACTAATACTAATACTAATACTAATAATAATAATAATAAGGGAAGGCTAATGTTAAGAATCAGGAAAGAAATGCAGAAGAGATTGGAGAGCCTGGTAGATTTAGAGCTGTATGACAAGAACCTCGTGAAAGCAATCAACTGCAGGGTTATACCAATTGCAGGATATGCCATGAACGTGTCCCAGTTCACCAAAAAGGAACTATACGAACTTGACATGTTGGTGAAGGAGATTCTACGCAAAAACAATATGTTAGGTAGACAGGCAAGTGACGAACGGCTATACATGAAAAGGAAGGATGGTGGACGAGGTGTAAAGAGTCTGAGACAGGTTTACAAAGAGACGAAAGTGCGTGTGGCGACATACATGGTGTTAAGCCCAAGCCGCTGGATAAGGGTTGCATGGAAGAGAGAGTATAATAGCGAGTACAAAAGCCTGAAAAGGGAAGCGGAACAAGCACTGCAGGAAATGGGCCTTGAAGTTGACTTTAGAGAGGCAGAGATATGGAAAGATCAAGAGAAGATGGAGAAGGACTGGTCAGGTTGTTGGAAGGAACTGAAGAAGGGGATGAAAAAAGGATATGGGGAAAAGCTGAAGATTGAGTACAAAGAGAAAGTTATGCAGAGTCAAGTGTTTGCAGGGCAGGAAAAGGAATGCCATATGTGGTTGAATTCGAACACTACACCACAGAAGACAGCAGGAATCATAAACATGTTGGAACAAATGGTCGAAACCCGGAAATGGAAAGCGATGCGAGGAATTGGAGACACAGATGGAAAGTGTAGGTTATGTGGACAGCACGAGGAAACCGTTCAGCACCTGCTTGCAGGATGTGGAATACTGGCGGGAGGTGAATACCTAAGCAGACACAACAACGCATTGATGGTGTTAGCAGTTAACTGGGCAATAGATAAAGGACTCTTACCTGAAAGCACAGTATGGTACGGAGAGAGATGGAAGAAAGGACATGTACTCAAGGGCGATGAATTCAAACTTTGCTGGGACTTCGAGTACAAAATGAGGAAAACGAGTACAGCGCGTAGACCGGACCTGACCCTGGAGGATGGAAGAGAGAAGAAAATATGGCTGGTGGACATGTCGTGCCCACAGGAAAGAAACATACAGGAGGTAACACGAACCAAAATACGAAAGTATCAACAACTTGCGTTCGAGACTAGAGAGAAGCGACCAGGATATATAGTGGAAGTGGTACCAGTTATCATTGGATGTTTAGGAGGTGGTGTGGAGAAGACGGGAAAAACGGTGGCAAAAGTAATCAAAGGAGAAGGAAACGTGATAAGAATAGTGAGAACAATGCAGCAAACAGTACTGTTCGAAGGAGAGACAATTATAAGGAAAGTGTTAAGTGGAGTAGTTCAACCGAAGTAAGACTCGGTTAATGTCCCAACAATTATTGGTGGGAATGTGAAACCGGCCAGACTTTATTTTTAAGCTGGCTATATGCTGATAATAATAATAATAATAATGTAAATAATAATAATAATAATAATAATAATAATAATAATAATAATAATAATAATAATAATGATGATGATGATGATGATAAGAAGAACAACAACAACAACAACAACAACAACAACAACAACAACAACAACAACAACAATAACAATAATAATAATAATAATAATAACAATAACAATAATAATAATAATAATAATAACAATAACAATAACAATAACAATAATAATAATAATAATAATAATAATAATAATAATAATAATAATAATAAACTGCAGACGCATTTCTGTTATCCCTATTGTAATTGGAGCACTCGGGACAGTGAGCAAAAACCTGTAGTCCTGGGTTGCGAAGCTTGGAGCATCTGTAAACATTGATCTACTTCAAAAGGCTTGTTTGCTGGGAACAGCGAGGATTTTGCGTAGGATCCTAGACACCTGAGGCTATGGGAAATAGCTTGATGCTCTAGGCTAATTACCACCTATACCAACTAATGGTGTGAAGCACAAAATAATAATAATAATAATAATAATAATAATAATAATAATAATAATAATAATAATAATAATAATAATGAAGTCTTTATTTAAACTGTTGAAGATCGTACAGCATAAATGCTGGTATTAACAGGAGAACAGTGCTTAATTATAGATAATAACTAATCATTAATACAAAGTGAACAAAATCAAGGAAAATAACAGTTATAGGAGATTTATAAAACTACAAATGTGAGTATTATTGTCAGTTTCTAATAGGTGCATGAAAATAGTACGTTTAAAACTAGAGATAGATGTAAGTTCTCTGAATTCCGAAAGCAAAGAGTTCCAATCCTTTGCACCTGCATACTTGAACATGGATTGCCCCATTGCACTTTTTACCTTTGGGAGATCTAATAAGGTTTTATTACAGAATCATCCTCAGAAACATGATAAAATTTTTCATGATGTCTTACACTGCTAAAGTCAACCGAAAAATTTCGGCTGACTCGAGCGGGATTTGAACTCGCACCTTCGGGATTCCGGTCCGCCGCTCTACCTGTTGAGCTATCGAGCCGCACAGGGATTGGAGGCAAGTTCTATCCAACTTAAGTGCACGAGATATTCTCGCGACAACTTAACGCTTATCCGTGAGGACGTGCAGTGTTTCAATTCTATTACAGAATCATCCTCAGAAACATGAGAAAATTTTTCATGATGTCTTACACTGCTAAAGTCAACCGAAAAATTTCGGCTGACTCGAGCGGGATTTGAACTCGCACCTTCGGGATTCCGGTCCGCCGCTCTACCTGTTGAGCTATCGAGCCGCACAGGGATTGGAGGCAAGTTCTATCCAACTTAAGTGCACGAGATATTCTCGCGACAACTTAACGCTTATCCGTGAGGACGTGCAGTGTTTAGAATTGAAACACTGCACGTCCTCACGGATAAGCGTTAAGTTGTCGCGAGAATATCTCGTGCACTTAAGTTGGATAGAACTTGCCTCCAATCCCTGTGCGGCTCGATAGCTCAACAGGTAGAGCGGCGGACCGGAATCCCGAAGGTGCGAGTTCAAATCCCGCTCGAGTCAGCCGAAATTTTTCGGTTGACTTTAGCAGTGTAAGACATCATGAAAAATTTTCTCATGTTTCTGAGGATGATTCTGTAATAGAATTGAAACACTGCACGTCCTCACGGATAAGCGTTAAGTTGTCGCGAGAATATCTCGTGCACTTAAGTTGGATAGAACTTGCCTCCAATCCCTGTGCGGCTCGATAGCTCAACAGGTAGAGCGGCGGACCGGAATCCCGAAGGTGCGAGTTCAAATCCCGCTCGAGTCAGCCGAAATTTTTCGGTTGACTTTAGCAGTGTAAGACATCATGAATAATAAGGTTTTGTCTCGCAAGTCCCAGGCATGCGTGTTAAGCCTTAGTTTAAAAATATCTCTTAACTGATCAGGGCAGTCCAAATTATGTAGTATTTTAAAAATTGTAAGAAATCGTAAAAAACTTCGCCTACTGTTCAAAGACAACAACTTCAACTCATTACGCATATCCTGCGTACATTTTTGCCTTCCTTGATGGAGGATAATTCTCATGGCACGCTTCTGCAGTTTTTCTAGCCGTTTTGTTTGAGTTGACCCGCACTCGTGCCACACAATACAACCGTAGTCCAGTATGGGTAATATGGTTTGTTTATAGATTCGAAGTAAAATTGTTTTTGGTATCAAAGTAGTATGCTGCGTAGGCAGTGTTGAAACAACAATCGAAATATAGTAAGGTGAGATATACTGCCGAGACAGAGAATGAAGGGCCACTGTTACTGGGTTTTTCCCCCTGTTGTTGGTTCCTGGCTTTATTGTATTTAAAACGTTCCATCGTGAGACCTATACCAAAGTTAACGCCTCCAGCATCCATCGAAAATGACCTTCGGCCAATATCGCTCACATCTCAGATATCAAAAGTGATGGAAGCTTTTATATGTTAAACTCATTGCTCCCTCAAGTGGTTAACAAATTAGATACTAAACAATTTGCTTTACCAAAAAAATCTACCACTCAGGCCCTGGTCTACCTTCACTTAATTCACGCTGGTTTAGAGAAAGGCCACTGTTCCGCTAGATTATTTTTCGCAGATTTCAGAAAAGCTTTTGATCTGGTGGACCATAACATTATTGTTAGTGAAACTGAAAAGCTTGATGTCCACCCAGCTATCATCAGATGGATTAGAGCTTTCCTGACCGACCGAGAGCAGTCGGTAACTAATGGTGGTCTGCCACAGGGCACGAAGCTTGGTTCACTTCCTTTCGCAATTTTGGTCAACCCACTTCTGAAGGATTGGCAAGGGCGCATGAAATTTGTGGACGATACTACTGCACTGGAAATTATTCCTCGATGTTCTCCCAGCCTAATGCCAACTGTGGTAAATGAAATTTGCAATTTCGCATCTAATCGCGGGATGGAACGTAATCCCAAGAAATGTAAAGAACTCATGGTATCCTTCTTAAAATACAAACTACCTTGCAACCCGATTTACATTTCTGGTGTTCCAGTAGAATTGGTATCTTCTTTTAAATTGCTCGGGGTTCTACTAAGCGAAGATCTTACTTGGAATGTCCATGCGGATTACGTTATGAAGAAAGCTAATTCTCGTCTCTACGCCCTTCCACAACTGAAGAAAGCAGGATTAAGTGAATCTGATCTTCTTGTTGTCTACTGCTCATTTGTCCGATCTCGTATAGAGTACGCCTCTCCCGCCTGGTCTAACATGTCATCCACCTTGTCTGATTCCCTCGAATCTATTCAAAAACGAGCACTCAGGATCATATACCCTGACATGTCGTACAGTGATGCATTAGCTGCAACTGCACTTGAAACCATGAGAGACCGTCGACATAAATCTTGCGAGAAATTTATCAATAAATTAAGATCTGAAGAGCCATCCAAAATCCTCTTATAAATATTATTAAAGTAAGGCCTCACCATGTAGTTCATGACTATTCTCTCCGATTACAACGTCCGAACACGATTAGAACTAATACAGAACGATTTAGGAATTTTATTACTGTAAAATATTATTAATGTTGTATAAGATATATTTATTATGATCAAAATACCGTGTAATTCAGTTTTTGCTGCAAGGCGGATTTATTAAACAGATTATTATTATTATTATTATTATTATTATTATTATTATTATTATTATTATTAGTAGTAGTAGTAGTAGTAGTAGTAGTATTATTATTATTATAATAATAATAATTTTATTTAGAATTTAAATACTTAGTACACTTTTTCAATAATGTCAATCAATTAATGTCAGTTAGTTCAATTAAAAATATATAAAATCCGTTCAAATATTAAATTAGTTAAAATGTACATCCAAAGTTAAAAAATACAGTTTCATTCAGAAAAAAACCCAAACAACTTAACTTACGATAATTACAGATATAGATTATAATTATAGATAATAATAATAGATAATAATATTATAAATATAGATTAAAATATTTTTCTTTTCCAAATCTAATCTTTAAGAACTTCAACTAATGGATCCTTGCAACACCAGTCTCTATGTCTAAATCAATATCTTTAACATTACAATGTACTCTTCTTATCACTCTAGACCCTCTAAGACATAACAGAGCTGATCGAAGGATTGAAAAGGATATCTTTGCTCTTATCCACGCCATTGTCTTCGAATACATCTCTCCTTTCTTATTAGCGAGTAGCTCAGCTAATCGACTGTGATATCTCAGACACTCTTCTCCCATTCCACCAGTTGTTGTAAATATCAGCGGTGTAAATGTTCCTTGTTCTATATCTGTGACCCGTCTGTTATACATACGTTTCTTCTCATTCTCATGCATGCGGTAGATCTGTTTAGGAGTTAGATCTATGTAAGATTCTGCATTTGGGTGACATACCCGGACATCGAAGAATGCAGATCTTTGTTTCTCCCAAAAACCACGTGCATGTACATCAAGTCGGGCGTCCGCTGATTTGTTTGATCCAGGGTTTAGGGCTTCGCCATTGACTTCTTGCAACACTGGTTCGATCTGTACATCGTTGCAAACGGTATTCAGGAGCTCAGCTTCCAAATCTCGTAATTCATTGTGGCGTTGAATGATGAACCCTCCTCGTCTACATATCATTGCATGGTCTGTGCTAAAGGACTCTCCGCATACGCACTTCGATGGGTTATCGTTGAAAGGCCAATCATATCTTAACTTCAATGCATCTCTGAACTCACGCTTGCTTAAAGTAAAGCCCATCTCTGAAATCGGAATAACTGTCAACCAGGTAGAGGCTCCTTTCTCTGAGGCAAATTCCAACATTCGCTTCACCTTTTGCGATGCTGAGCTGTTGATGACTTCAGCTTTTTCGTTAATAACCTCGTTTTTCTCTTTCCGTACCATCTGTTTCAGCGTTTGTATTCTGGAATCATCAGGTAGATCATGCATTTGTGATTTGATTTGTTCCACCAATGGGGCTGTTATCTTTGTGGACGCTGCGTATTCTTCATCTGCTTCTTGGCATGGGTTTGTGACTCCAGGACCACCCTTTCTCACTGGTAGTGCCAGAATGTCGCGCTCAAGTTGGGTGCACTCGTGGTCTGTCAAAGCTGGTAGGAAGACCTTGGCTATTGCATTCTCTAATGGTTGTATTAGATCTTGAATTTCGGGTAGAGTTCGCAAGAAATATGTCCATCGATGTTTCAGGCCAAAGGTATAAACGGCGTAACTTGCTTGAGGATGTGTTGTTGCAAATTCAGCTAACTTGGTTATCTCTTTTATCCATTCTTCTACTTTCTCGTTGACATATTCGGTCAGGTAAGATCTCGATCCAACTACTGCTCCTAGATGTTTCTGTCCTTCCGTTGTGATGTTGATGGCAGTTTCTCCAAAGGTCTCCCTTGCGATTTCTTCTTTCTCCGGTTTTACGATTAACCAACATTTCTCATCCTTTGGATAGTAACCATAGTCAGGCCCAGTTTCTGCCAATGTGTCCCACCACTTCTTTAACTGCGTTGTAGATCCTGCTCCACTTGCATCGTCGGCAAACCAGCACTGTTTTGTGGAACTTGCAAGATGCAAGTGTGTGATGAGTGGTTGAAGGCCTATTGCGTAGAGGGCCATTGAGATGGGGTCACCTTGTGTCATACCTTCAGATGATTTGAGTTCCTGGCCTCCAACTATAAACAATCGTGATGGTACCCTATACGTATTTATCGCATAGGTCGCAATAGTCGGGCATAGAACTCTGGTGTTGTGGAGAGCGGCAGCTCTATTCAGGGCGTTGAAAGCATTGGAGGCATCGATGAGCAAGATCGCATCTGTGTCATCTGCATGAAATATATTACGCATGGCATGGATTGCAGCTTCACTTCCGGAAGATTGACCTGCACAGACCTGAAGTGAACCACCTGCTTCCATTACATCTGGTTTGACAACATTCATCACACACTTACTGATTATTCTTCTTAACACCTCACCCACCCCAATTGGTCTGACTGCACCTTCACCTTTGTCTAAAGGAATTAGACGGCTTGCTACTATCGCCTCAATCGAAGATGGGTCAACAAATTCAGTGCACAGAGTCTTTGTTAGGGTAGCCAATGCCTCACAAAGCGCTGTGGAAGATTGCTTGAATGACTTGCAGGCAAGTATTCGCTTGAATCCATTGAACACCAGATGGGCCGCCAGATCCTTTCGTCTTCAGGGCAGCGTCTCGTATCATTTCTCCATTTATTCCAATATACAAACTTTCTGGTACATCTTGCATTGGTCCACAAAGAAGTGTTCCAGATTTCGCTTCTTGTGCTTCTGGGTGTTTCTGGCGTAGCTGAAGCATTACATCATCCGTTAGGGGTAGCACACCTCCACAAACATCATCACTTAGAAAACGCATCGCCGAATTTATTTGGCCCTCCATAACAAGTTTGGCAAATATTTTGGCTCTGTTAGGAGGTTCACATTTCTTTCCCTTTCCGATGCGGGCTTGAATCATTATTATTATTATTATTATAATAATAATTTTATTTATTATTATTATTATAATATAATTATATTATATTTATATTATATTATTTATATTATTATTATATTATTATAATATATTTATTATAATTATTATTATTATTATTATTATTATTATTATTATTATTATTATTTTTATTATTATTATTATTATTATTATTATTATTATTATTATTATTATTATTATTATTATTATTATTATTATTATTATTATTATTACCCTCGTACCCAGGGTCTTTACTCGACCTTCGCATAATTGCTGGAGCAGTATGACCACATTATGACCCATGCATTAAAAATTCATACTAATGCATTCAAAACTAACACACCTGCCACTTTCAAACCAACAGTCAAAGACCTCACTGACTCGTTTTAAAACACCTCGACCAGTTTTTGAAGGAATTGTGATACCGTCAGTGCTAAAAAATGCGAGAAATGATTTTAGTATAATTCAATTCGTTTTAATTAGTTTAAACATGAATGTCAGAATTATCAAACGTAAAAAACGTAATTTTCTCACTTTTCTCTATGAAGATCAGTAGGACGAACACCAGACAACTTTTCAAGTTCGTCAATTGACCCAACACAAACAACCTAGCAATACCATATCAAACAGATCATTAAATATACTTATTTCAATTGCCTATGAAACGAAAATTAAGTTTGTCTTATTTAAAAGAACACTTAACATGACAAGGTAACATATTTTGCAGTTTTTGGTTTCCTTGCTTCGTTGTTGGGATATTTCAGTTTGTTTGGCATGTAAATTTAACTTATAAGATAACTTTACGCCACTCTTTGCATAATGACTTATTGCAAAAGATTATATATCTTTGTTATTGTCAAACAAAAACACTTAAAATTTACAGACTCTGTTGTAAGCACATGATGGTTCCTAATTTACTAAATGCTTTTGTTCGATAATAACAAAGATATAGCACACTTTGTGATAAATCATTATATAACCTGTGACGTAAAGTTATCTTATAAGTTAAATTTGCATATCAAACAAAACTGAAATATTTCAAAAACGGAGGAAAGAAACATTGGACTGGGTACGAAAGTAGAGTACTGCGTAGGAAGTATTTTGAAATAGAACAAAGTGAAAAACTGCCGAAATGTCTAACAACAAAATGCTGGCGTTTCGAGCGAAGCCCTTCGTCAGAGTAAAATGAACTGGACAGCTTGGAAAACTATAATATATCCAAACCAAAGGAAACGAGACGGCCGCGTCTAATGAGTTGTCAATTAATTTACGTACAAAACCCGTTAATTACATTCGAAATAGTGCAACACTAACCCTTTGAAGAAAACGGAGTTGATTAAGTCTACACATGCATTTACTCCTCTACAGCTCCTAACACTTCTTTAGTTATAGAAAAACCTATAAGTTGTAAGAATAAATAATACATACCTCTTCATAGTCATCGCTCACCCACAGTGGAATGGGTGTGCCCCAATATCGATTACGAGAAATATTCCAGTCATGCGCACATTCTAACCAATTATGAAAACGCTTCTCTTGTACAAACTCTGGCACCCTGAATAACATAACGTTAAAGTAAATAACTGACCTTAATTACTCGGCCTTACCCTACCATGAGCTGACCTGCCTTGACCTGAACTGTCCTGTCCTAAGCTGAACTAAGTTTACCAAACCAGACCTAACCTAACGGGACATGGTCTGACCAGACCGACTAATCAACCGAATAGACTTCACTTATTTATATAACAAAAGTTTCTAAAAGAAAATTGGCATCAATCAATACAAAATACACGATGCACAACTCTAAAAACATATTTAACACTTTGCTGCAGAAAATTTGACGAACCGAAGCCATGCATGTTACAAAAATTCTTCAAATTTATTAAACCTGACCAATTAGTGTTCCCAGATATAACGTGTTTTTTTTTTGGCATTAGCTTAGGAATTGCCAAAGTTAATTGGTTAGATGAAATTAGACGGGAAATATGCTAACTTTCGCAATGGTGGCTTCGGTATGAAAAGTTTAAGCAGTAATACATAAAAATAATAATAAACCCCAAGTCACCAGTAAGATTTTTTGTTATTCACCAGAAGCTTGTCAACAAATGATTCTACTTTAACAAACCATCCAGGAACAGCTTTATAGATGAGAGGCGTGTCTGACCTAAAAAAACAACAACAGAAATTTCAAAGTAGTGTCACCTAGAATGTACACCGATGATATTAATATTAGCCTGCAAAGCTCAAGTCTTAAACCTCTTTTCCAGTCGTCGCAGGAACTGGTTCGCAGCTCGCAGCGAGTACTTACATCTAATTAAAAAGAAATGGCAGTGTTTATTTTTTCGCTCTGAGTCATTTTTGTGTCGACTGAAAGTCGAACACTATGTTGGGAGCTTGGACTGGCAGTGTTTGTGGCAATTACGTCACACGATGAAGGTACACTGTACGGTGGTCAAAGAAAATTCCCAAAAGATCGCCGCCATTTTGTTTTTCACACGCCACGCGGTTGTGCACAGAATTTCGCTTTCTTGACGAGACTTTAGTCACGTTTTTGACCCAGGAATCCAGGATAAGTATTTACGTGTGGATATCACGTCCCAAGAAAATAAACAGAGCCATTGCGATCGTACTGACCAACATATTTTTGGTCAGGTTTCATTTTACGTGAAGGCCACGTATCAAACAATACAATAAAAAACTACCATTAAAATACTATTGAACCAAGCCATTGTGCTGGTATTATCACTGAACCAAGCCGTTGTGCTGGTATTTATACCCAAGCAAGCTTAGCCATTGTGCTGCTTTTTAACACTTTTATTTATATAGCCATTGCTATTGTGCTGGATAGAAGTGTATAGATCAAGAATTGGTTCCCATAACAATTTTTTCAAAGCAAGGGAAGCTTCATCTCATCTAAAAGTTAAATTTTGGAATGAAATGTTCATAATGTTTAATCTCAGAGTGTGTTTCATTTGCCCTGTCTAAAACAGCTGATGCTTGGGTTACAGATGTTGTGCTACAAGTATTTGCAATTGTTGTTAAGACTTTCAAATGATGTTGAAGAAAACCCAGGGCCTACCATAAATGAAATAATTGATGTCAGTCAAACAATATTTGCTGATTTTAGTCAAGGTGATGCCCACAGGTTTGGGCACAATGCTGGCAAACAATGTCACTGACATCCCTAGTCCACAATGAAATTAAGTGTGTTAACATTTGGGACGCATCCTTTATGAACACAATATTATTAAATGGAAATAGTCTGTATGGCTGTATAAGCAAATCTATCAACAAAGACTTGTTATTACTAACTGATGTACCTGAAATGGTTTCAATTGATAATAAAATTTATTGTTTACAATACAGTGAATCATTTCCTGGTGCTTTGTTTATGACAGCTAACAATGATCCTTTTGTTACACTTGAACATGCTTTTAATCAGATATTTTCTAGTTCTTTGTTAAATTACAAAAGTTGCTTGCTTACTATCGGTATTAATATTGTAGCAATTTTTAGACCTTTTCCAGAGGTATTCAAAATTTTTGACTCTCACTCAAGAGATTTATATGGAATGCCATGTTCATTAGGATGTTGTGTTTTAACTTTGGTTGAAGGTGTTCAAGACTTAGTAAGACTTGTGGGTTCAAGTCCCGCTTAGAGCTCAGAGTTTTTCTGAGTATTACTAACTAACACAGCTTGTACAGCAAACAACTGACAATTATTACTAACATCAAGCTGCAATTTCTGAAACTAACTATTTTCAGCTTACTTCATGTGTTCAAGACATAGTTTTACCTTTTGAATTGAAGGGTGTTGTATCTAATCTAGAAATTTTCAATGGATTGCTTGGTACACCTGTTTCAGTACAGAGTATACTTTCTTTAAAAGGTAGTGATAATAAACAAAATAAAAAAGTTCGACAGTCCACAACATCTATGTAGTACATAACTACATGTATGAGTTAACAGCGAAAATTAACCATTTTTCTCACCGCTTAATCGCTCTTCTTGCCCTTCGTTCGCCTCGTCCCTTGATACACCTCGTGTTTCCCCGTGTTTGGATTTCGCCCAAATAAAACTCGCAAAGCAGTCTGGGATTGCTTGAGCTTCCAATCTCCCTACCTCTGCGACGCTGCAGCGATGCTTGTTAAACCTCTTTACAGTGTTTTAAAGTTGGGTTGTGACACTCATTTCAATGCAAAATAATTCACCGTGGAATTTGGCTGCATGACAATAATAACTACAGTTTTTGCATCTACGTTGCTTAGCAACGTAACCGACAACTTCAAGTAAAAGATTTATGTCGTCACCCCCAGATAGTGCAAAGCTTTATCAATGCATCAGGTTAACTATGGGCTATACCACTCACGGGTGTGAAGGTGTATGATGTATATAATAATTTGTAAAATGAATGTGTACCAGTCCATCCATGTCAAATTGAGTTAATGATTTCCCTTCACCCGAAATCATTAAAGTGCCTATCTCAGGGTTGGGGACTTTGAATATTTGTAATCTTTAGATTGTTCTGAGAAAAATTGTAATATATCTCGTCAGACGAAAATTTCATCTTCATGGGCTTTTTCACTGTTAAAGGTTCCGGAAGTGATGTCAAAGCAGGGATTTAGAAATAGGGTTTAATATACACATATTCCTGCTTTGACGTCAAAATGACATCACTTCCGGAACCTTTAACAGCGAAAAAGCCCATGAAGATGAAATTTTCGTCTGACAAGATATATTACAATTTTTCTCAGAACAATCTAAAGATTACAAATATTCAAAGTCCCCAACCATGAGATAGGCACTTTAAGGAAATCAGTTTAATCGAGTGTGCCACAATAGTAACATGTACGTCGCGCATTTGAAATTTGAACATACAGCTTCGGGATTCCAGTACCAAGTCATTTTAACTTTTATTCATGTCCATTCACTGAACTCACTCAACCAGTCGACACATGTACGCGCTGCGTACCTATTTTTAATTAGATGCAAGTACTTGTAGCTCGCCGCGAGCCTGTTTCAGCGAGGACTGGAAATCAGCCTTTAGTGATCGAGAACGAAGAGTGAATATTGAAAACTGAACATTTCGATTGTAGATGGGGAATCGTAAATATGTTCACCTGTGTGAAGTATGCACCACAGTCGCCCTTCGATTCAGACTCCGCGCACTTGCAGTAAACATATTAATCGTTCGTTCGGTTCGGAATCGATAACAAATTAGTTTTTACCTCCAGCAAAAAGGATAACTATGAGTTATGGTACTTTGATGAACAAGCCTTCCGTTTTCTTTGAGGAATTTCGTTATTTTCTTATCTGCATCCTCAAAAATAAAATAGATATCATATAGATAAGTTTTGTTGAAACACCACGTAAAAGATTTACTTGCTATAAGCTTTCGGTCTGTTGACTCAAGTCTTCATCAGAGCAATAACAATAAGCTTATTGTTATTGTTATTGCTCTGATGAAGACCTGAGTCAACAAGCCGAAAGCTTGGCAAATAAATCTTTTACGTGGTGTTTCAACAAAACTTATCTATATTACATTATCGCCATGAAAACTTTCAAAGAATTAATAAAATAGATATCTTTCAAAGCGATAGTTAAGAATACGCAAAAATGAACAATAAAACAAAGATACTTACTTTGACGTGTAGATGTTTGAAGTCTGTCACTTCGTCAGTAAATTTCCCTTGACTGTCCACAGGACACGGGAGTTTATTTCCTTTCTTGATGACGCCATTTGCCATAGAAACGCGGTAATCATCCTGAAAGAAATGACGAACGCAGAAAAAAACGCATGAGCGTTTCTTACATTATTTTATCCTGTCGTTCAGTAAGTATGCAACCAGGACATTGGACGCATGTTTTTAAAGTAATTTTAATTTTAAGTTGCTTGACGTCAATTATTAAAGTAAAACACCATCTATCTATCTATCTACTATGAATGAATGAATGAATGAAATCTTTTATTTCCATAGGGTAGCCCCATCAGTAATAAAAATTACTGTTATCAATGGGAGCCCTAATTATCAATGGGAGCCCTAAATCGCTCTACCTAAAAAGGAGTGACAATCCACCAACAAACCAACCAAGCAAACAACCAAACGACCAACCAACCAACCAACCAACCAACCAACCAACCAACCAACCAACCAACCAACCAACCAACCAACCAACCAACCAACCAACCAACCAAACAAACAAACAAACAAACAAACAAACAACCAAACAACCAAACAACCAACCAAACAACCAAACAACCAAACAACCAAACAAAACAAACAAACAAACAAACAAACAAACAAACAAACAAACAAACAAACAAACAAACAAACAAACAAACAAACAAACAAACAAACAAACAAACAAACAAACAAACAAACAAACAAACAAACAAACAAACAAACAAACAAACAAACAAACAAACAAACAAACAAACAAACAAACAAACAAACAAACAAACAAAAACGCAGGACGTTAACTTATCCCGTTATAAAAACACGCGAGATGCTGCTAAGGGCATTCAGTCTTCAGTTTAGGCCTGTTCAAGAGATACTGTTTTAAATTATCGTCCTGCTTTATGCTATTGTTTACATATGGTACATGTTCTACTTATAGTTCACTACCACTAGCAAACGTAGTGATTCAATATCATTCGTTTGAACAACAATCACAAACCATAGTCAAAAAAGATTGTATCGTATACCTCATTAGACGAACACAAACTTAACAAACTAGAAGAGCGGGAGGAAGGGAAGTCTTACCTCTCCAAAAGCAGGGGCAGAATGAACAACACCAGTACCACTATCATCCGTTACATAAGTATCACAAAGTATTCGGAAGGCACCTTGATTTTTCATCTATATGAGGTAAAAAAATGTTAAATTATCATATTGCAATTTCAACATGATTATTATTTAGTGATGAACTTACAAGAGAACTGCACAAAAAATTAAACAAAAGTCGCTGTTTTCAAAAACGTCACACCTGTCCACGAATAAATAAACGCCTTGGAATTATATTTTCGGACGACGTTTTTCGTTATGTTATCATCACAATAATCATCATCACCATTAGAGATTTTAAATAATATCACATAACAGGTGAAATAGCTGTATTGTACAGGTATCAGGTCAAGGTGACGTCATGCAGTGCAGTGAGCCATACTGCAGTCAGAGCAAAGAGCCAAACAAACAAGAACAATTACTCCAACAGTACCTCGTCAAAATAATTGAACAAAGGTTTGTATGTCTTGTCCTTCAAATCACAGCCAGAAAACCTATATCACGTGATTAAAAATTAGATGGTACACAAACAGGTTTTAAAAAATCATGTTCATTCTATTGTAACTTCTGTGATGTACAAATATATGGGCATAAACTACGTTGTTAATTGTGTGCCATGTGCTGTGCTGCGCTGCGCTGTACCTGTACTGTTCTGTGCTGTTTGTACTACAGTATGTTGTGCTTTACCTCGCTTTGGTAATCTGTGCTATACTGTGGATTTAGTGGGATAAGTTGTTAAGGAGGTTAAGTTGTCTAGCTAGTACGAAGCCTCAAGCCTGGGTACGACGTTGCAACATGTTTCCATCCAGTTATAGAAACAATTATATACATTTGGTTTGCAGGAATAAATTATCTATATATAGCTGGATATAACACCTGGGATACAATATATTTAATAAAAGTAGCGTGCTGCGTAGGCAGTGTAGAAACAACATACGAAATATAGAAAGGTTAGATATACTGCCGAAACAGACAACGTAGGAGTCTAACGTTTCGAGCGAAGGCCCTTCGTCAGAGAGAAACGTCTCTGACGAAGGGCCTTCGCTCGAAACGTTAGACTCCTATGTTCTCTGTTTCGGCAGTATATCTAACCTTACTATATTACAATATACTTATCTCTTCTTATATGCCAAACTTACCTCTCTAAGATAACGTAGTCCTCAGGTTTCTTAAACAGAGCAGATATTCTAGCTTCCATCATAATATACACTTTGTTTGTTTCATTATCTACAATCAAAAATTATTTTGTGTTTATGTTAACACAACATTTTTGACGTCTATACGACATAATATTTCTTAATGATTGTCATTCTGATATAGAACAATTTCCACACAAATAGTTCCTTCTCATCTCTAAGTAAGCTGGGAAAAGCTGACAATAAAAATGTGACGGCAAAAAGGCGGACAAGATGCCACTCTTGGACGTGAGTAAAACTCAAAGTCGATTTTAACTTGATTTTGACAATATGACGTGAAAATTGGGCGCTTGGTTTTCGGTTAGAATTAAAATTAAGTTAGTTGACGGTTAAGTTAGGATTAGTTTAGCAAGACATGAATTAACGACTGAAAATTGCAACAAAAATACCGCTGTACATAAACATGGGCCATCATGTAAACTCAAAAAAAGAAGAAAGAGAGCACTCAAGAGCCAAAGTGGGAGAAAATCTGAATAATAACATTTCTCAAATAAGTAAAAAAGATCGTAAAATTATTATACTTTATTATTACAGGTTTACACTGACAAATAATCGTCCAATCAAACGTCTACATTAGCGTCACGTGCAATTCTATGGTGCCACAATGTTTTGCAATGCAGGACAAATACATATTGGACAGCAACATTTGGACAGATCGAACAAGGTATATTGATTTGGGGTAAAATAAAAACCCTATTAAACTTATCTTGGCCAGATATGGAAAATATTCAATTTGCGAATTTCACTATAAGACTCGACGTTCGCTGTCGTCCAATATTGAATTATCTACTTAAAAATTTTACAACATCGGGCGAAGATGAATCCAAAAAGCAATGATATTGGGGTTTTATTACCAGATTAGTGGAATTTTCACTGTATAGTAATATATATAATATTAATATATATATATATATATATATATATATATATATATATATATATATATATATATATATATATATATATCCTGTGTATATATATATATATATTTAAAACACTCATTAATAATTCATGAAGAAAACACAAAAGAAATCATGACCGTGAAGGAGGTTGTATATCTGATACAAACCACACGTGGTTGTATCACATATACAACCACTAGTGGTTGTATATCAGGTCACTATCTCCGCTCTAAAACATTGAAATTGAGTTTTTTCTGAATTAATCTGAACAAATATTACTCATATTAACATCAAAGACTCGGCGTGTTTTAAGCTGTTTACAACATTCGCGTCCGTGTTGTATCGAATATATAATCACTCGCCTTCGGCTCGTGATTGTATATTCGATACAACACGGCCGCTCACGTTGTAAACATTACTTAAATATATATATATATATATATATATATATATATATATATATATATATATATATATATATATATATATATATATATATATATATATATATATATATATATATATATATATATATATATGTATATATATATGTATATATATATATATATCTGTATATATATATATATATATATATATATATATATATATATATATATATATATATATATATATTTTACCTCAAAAGTCTGCTACAGGCTGTTTCATCTAAAAAAGAATCTTCAGGCAGATGACAATTTTCGAAAACAGGGGGTGCTTATATCCTTCTTGTCGGAACGTGGGAGTGTGGGGGCGAAACAATACATGCATTCATGGCTTTGTTGCGCTGTTTGCGCGGAATTTGTTTCGATGACGACATTAACTGATAATTTCTGCTCTTTTGTTGAGTAAACAATTCTTGTTTTTATCTTTCAAAATATAAAATTTTTCTTCTAAACATAAATTACATCGTTTTGAACCTCCCGTGTACGAAATAGAATGTTTTAAAATTTGCCAATTAATACTAAAATCCTTATTGTTTTCTTTCAATGCCCAAATATATTTTGAAAGTTCGGTGTCGTTTGCATGCTTTTTATGCTGAAAAGATTTAGTGTGGTTGGCCAATCGCTCTTTGAATGTGGTTGAAGTCATGCCAATGTAATTCTTGATCGTGTTTGTGTTGTTTACTGTGACTGTTGCTTTGTATACTATGTCCCTAGTCATGCATTGTTTTCTAAGTGGGCAATTCGTGTTTTTCGTACAATTGCAACTGCTAGTGTCCTTATCCTGTGGCATGTTGTTCCTAGATATGTGTGCATTGTGTTTAGTGATTATTGACTTAACATTGTTCATGCAGCTGTAACTTACTTTGACTGTGTTTCTGTTAAAAATCTTATGGAGCTTGTGGTGTGGTGGGAAGTGCTTGTCAATTAGGTTTAGGAAATTACGTCCTATGTTTGTGCTTACACTCTTGCTAAAAGGTGCATGGGTTGAACCAAGTGATGTTGCGTTGCCTATTCTTGCGTGGTTGCTGTGCTGTTTGTTGAGTGTAGCTAAGATCATGATCAAAGTTGCTGTGCCTAAGTGCGTTCTGATATATGGGTGCAGATTCCTGAAAAACTTGTTCATCTGATGAGAGAAGTGCAATGCGCTTGTTGATTGATGCAGGTAACTGTCTTGTGATGCTTGGTGGGTGGTTGGAGTGCTTATTTATGTAAAGCGGATCGTCATTGGGCTTCCTATAGGGCCTATAATTTCCATTGTTAAGGTCGAAAGTTACATCTAAAAAGTTTAGTATGCGTAAATTTGATTCGGCGGTAATTTTTAGGTCAAACTGCTCGAACATTTTCTGGAGTTCTTTCCTTGTTTTGTCTGCTAAACGTGCTGATTTACTTTTTATAATAGCTAAACCGTCATCTCTATATAGGCCAATGCTTTCTTTGCCAAATTTCTTACTTAGGTGATTTAAAATGAAAAGGCCTACTAACTCACAAACTTCCGCGCCGTCGAAACAACCCGTGGTAACGTCAAACAAACTATTGCTATCTTTTTTTATCCATGAAATTCCGGTATTGAAAAGGAGAGATTTTCTAGCGTGTTTTATTATTGAAATATTGTTTTCAGTTATAGTAGCCAAATTCGAAGCCCAAGATAATGCTTGGTCCAATAGTTTTTCAGAAATAGACGGATAGAAATCGACAATGTCAAACGAAATAAAACTATGTCTGTCCTTATCTTTTATATTGCCAAACCACTCAATTATATACTTGTTTTGTATTTCTCCATTGGTTTAAATTCAGTTTTTGTCTCAAATTAGAATTAATTTTGTCCAAAATCACCTTACTTAGTTTTCCGGATTCGCTTTTAGCGGGGTTAATTAATCGGCATTTTGGATTGTTTTCGAAATTTTCTTTGTGGTCTTTTAAAGATATAAATGCTTCGCGTTTTTTCATTTTTTCAATTTTGTCGCCGATTCCTAAACTGTTCGAAATTTCTTTTAGTTCCGAATCAATTTCATCTATAGTGTCCTCGGATCCATGCTTATATGTTTTTGTGATGTTGTCATGTAGGAGCTTGTTGTATGTGTCGAGCGGGGGGTGTTTTGTGAGTTAGTAGGCCTTTTCATTTTAAATCACCTAAGTAAGAAATTTGACAAAGAAAGCATTGGCCTATATAGAGATGACGGTTTAGCTATTATAAAAAGTAAATCAGCACGTTTAGCAGACAAAACAAGGAAAGAACTCCACAAAATGTTCGAGCAGTTTGACCTAAAAATTACCGCCGAATCAAATTTACGCATACTAAACTTTTTAGATGTAACTTTCGACCTTAACAATGGAAATTATAGGCCCTATAGGAAGCCCAATGACGATCCGCTTTACATAAATAAGCACTCCAACCAACCACCAAGCATCACAAGACAGTTACCTGCATCAATCAACAAGCGCATTGCACTTCTCTCATCAGATGAACAAGTTTTTCAGGAATCTGCACCCATATATCAGAACGCACTTAGGCACAGCAACTTTGATCATGATCTTAGCTACACTCAACAAACAGCACAGCAACCACGCAAGAATAGGCAACGCAACATCACTTGGTTCAACCCACCTTTTAGCAAGAGTGTAAGCACAAACATAGGACGTAATTTCCTAAACCTAATTGACAAGCACTTCCCACCACACCACAAGCTCCATAAGATTTTTAACAGAAACACAGTCAAAGTAAGTTACAGCTGCATGAACAATGTTAAGTCAATAATCACTAAACACAATGCACACATATCTAGGAACAACATGCCACAGGATAAGGACACTAGCAGTTGCAATTGTACGAAAAACACGAATTGTCCACTTAGAAAACAATGCATGACTAGGGACATAGTATACAAAGCAACAGTCACAGTAAACAACACAAACACGATCAAGAATTACAGTACATTGGCATGACTTCAACCACATTCAAAGAGCGATTGGCCAACCACACTAAATCTTTTCAGCATAAAAAGCATGCAAACGACACCGAACTTTCAAAATATATTTGGGCATTGAAAGAAAACAATAAGGATTTTAGTATTAATTGGCAAATTTTAAAACATTCTATTTCGTACACGGGAGGTTCAAAACGATGTAATTTATGTTTAGAAGAAAAATTTTATATTTTGAAAGATAAAAACAAGAATTGTTTACTCAACAAAAGAGCAGAAATTATCAGTCAATGTCGTCATCGAAACAAATTCCGCGCAAACAGCGCAACAAAGCCATGAATGCATGTATTGTTTCGCCCCCACACTCCCACGTTCCGACAAGAAGGATATAAGCACCCCCTGTTTTCGAAAATTGTCATCTGCCTGAAGATTCTTTTTTAGATGAAACAGCCTGTAGCAGACTTTTGAGGTAAGCGAAAATCTACATTTGCTCTAACTATATGTTATCGAGCACTCTTTGCGTTTCGTAGACCAAAACCCACACGTATATATATATATATATATATATATATATATATATATATATATATATATATATATATATATATATATAATACTAACATCATGTCAAGTTATAATTTACCTTTGATTTTAACATATTGCAGGTTGGGATTGACAACCAAGGCGAGGTTACTCGGCAATGTCCAAGGCGTTGTGGTCCAAGCTATCAGACTAACATCCGGGTTTTCATCCAGTGGAAAGTTAACAATAACTGAAAAGCAAAATGACATTGAATTCGCTTGAATACTTTCAGTGTAGCATAAGGACAGAGAACAAATATAGACAGAGTTAATTACAATTAATCACATAAAGAAGAAAGAAAAATCATGTAAAAGTTAAGGGGTCCGTACAACGATAATCATAACCTAACCCTAACCCTAACCCTAACTTTAACCCTAACTCGAATTAATTTTAGGCATATCAGCAACCAATCTAGCCACTGGATAAACGAAGAAATGCGGGCTCTCTTAATGGATTGAATCAAGTCTAGGAACGTACTTGTCATTGGAATCTGCAACTAAAGATAAATCCAGACCTCAAAAACAAAGTCAATGTCACCTACGGTAAGTGCCGACCTGCCGACAGAAAAAACCCGACAACTTTTGCCAAGCTCAATCCAGTTTTTCTCTGGAGAAAAATACCTAAACTTTCCAGTAAAACACAACAGCTGCAATATTAGAATTCGATAAAACCGTACAAATGCCGTACTTCATCACAATTCGCTCCGAAGCTTCGAGTGTCGACCTGAATCGAATTTAGGTTAGTCTTTTTCGACCGAGCCTAATTTTAACTTAATGGGTGCAATCAAGCATTCTTTCATTCATTTGTTCTACATGGAAAATCTTGTGGTCAGATTTTTATGTAATTCTCATCCATTGCTGAACCAAAATTTACTGAGTTGGTCCTTGGTCCATGGTCAACCTTTCCACAAAGCTACATCAAAATCGGTCTAATACTTTTTGAAATATTCTAGTGACAGGCAAACCAACAGGCAGGCAGACAGACAGACAAACAAACAGACAGACAGACAGACAGACAGACAGACAGACAGACAGACAGACAGACGGACGGACGGACGGACGGGCGGGCGGACGGGCGGGCGGACGGGCGGGCGGGCGGGCGGGCGGGCGGGCGGGCGGGCGGGCGGGCGGGCGGGCGGGCGGGCGGGCGGGCGGGCGGGCGGGCGGGCGGGCGGGCGGGCGGGCGGGCGGGCGGGCGGGCCGGCTTTCGGGCGGGCCGGCGGGCCCGGCTTTCGGGCGGGCGGGCCGGCGGGCGGGCGGGCCGGCTTTCGGGCGGGCGGGCGGGCGGGCGGGCGGGCAGGCATAAGTTATGACATTACCTGCTGGATCAACAACATCTTTGTAATTTTGATTGGCTTCGAAATTTGAAAGAGGTGTAGTACACTTGGTAGAATAAGGCATCACCTAAAAACAATGTTTCAGAAGTAGGTCAGTTGAGTTTGCTAGAAAACGTGCGTACATTAAAGCTAGAAGACTCATAACATACAGTAATAATACAGTGAAACGACAGATGACCTTAAACCCTCTGTAAACTAAGCCTTTGTCATACAGTTGCTTGAAGACCCACCTGCAAAATTAGAACATTACACTAAAATAAAATTACAGACTAACATCTAACATCTAAAAATGTAACTGTGTGTGTGTATGTAATAATTTGCACGATTGGAAATAAAAAAACAATATGTAATAAAAAGATACAATGATATTACGAAAGTACCAATAGAAATATCAGAAACCACAAATTACAAAGCATTATAATAACGTTGCTGCTTCTTTCTAGTTATATCCAACGACAGACAAGGCTTCATTTTCGCAGTTTAGTTTAGTTTAGTTTAGTTTAGTTTAGTTTAGTTTAGTTTAGTTTAGTTTAGTTTAGTTTAGTTTACTTTAGTTTACTTTAGTTTAGTTTAGTTATATTCCCATGAAATATTTTTACATACCATACAGATTCCATAAACGTTGGATACATGGTTTTGTAATCATTCTCAAAATCAATCCATCTTCCCAATCTAGAAACAATAACCTGACACAAATGTACTTCATGTTAAACGAATAAAAAATAGAAAGGCTGGTGGGCCCAACGGTGTGAGCGAGAGCCCTTGGTCGAAGAGAAACGTGAAGTGACTAAAACTGACTCAAAACTTTACTTAATAATGAAATAAACATGTAACAAACAAACAAACAAACAAACAAACAAACAAACAAACAAACAAACAAACAAACAAACAAACAAACAAACAAACAAACAAACAAACAAACAAACAAACAAACAAACAAACAAACAAACAAACAAACAAACAAACAAACAAACAAACAAACAAACAAACAAACAAACAAACAAACAAACAAACAAACAAACAAACAAACAAACAAACAAACAAACAAACAAACAAACAAACAAACAAACAAACAAAATTAGAAGGGGAAAAACAACTGCAAGTTACACACCTCCCATTCTCCTGAGTATCTCATCACAATACTTCGACATTGTTTGTTATAGTTATCAATTCCCATTTTAAGTACATCTTCTGGACCCTGAAAACATGAATTAAAACAGATAAACGTATTTCGCGTGTGAAGAACGTTATAAAGTACCAAATTAAAATAGATTGGACCCTGAAAACACGAATTAAAACAGATAAACGCATTCCGCGTGTGAAGAACGTTATAAAGTACCAAATTAAAATAGATTGGACCCTGAAAACACGAATTAAAACAGATAAACGTATTCCGCGTGTGTAGAACGTTATAAAGAACCAAATTCAAATAGATTTACTACATAGACTGGACTGTAAAATGTATACCAAGTTTTATCTGAACACATAATAACAGTACTGTAGTTAGGACAGCCTTAAATTGAGGTTAGACAAGCGCAATAGCGCCGGTGGTGCAGGAAATTTGTCTCCCCCCAAAAAGAAAATTTCCTAGGAAATAAATTTCCTAAGAAATAAATTTTCTAGGCAATTTGCTTCCCTCTTCGGAAATTTGTCCCCCATCAAGAACACGCTTTACTTTATCTTATAACGTACGTTGTACGCTCAGACAGAAACCGGAAAGTTACTTCTGAGAAGTTTCTAAAATATATAGCATGGAATGCATTTTGAGTATACCAAAGTTTTAATGACTTAATATGCTTCCCTCTGAAAAATAAAGCAGTGTTGTCACTAACTTTTAGTACTAAATCAAACACGAGTTTGAGTGTTTCATCAGGGGTTCCAAACACGAGAAAACAAATGAAAACCGAGGACGTAGCCCCGAGGTTTTTATTGTTTTCGAGTGTTTGGAGTCCTCTGATGAAACACGATAAAAGTGGATCTTGCTTCTCAAACGAGTATTCGCATCGCGAGTTGCGTTGTTTACTTCATCAATATGCAGATTAAGAAATGTGATCCAGTTCACTAAGAAGTTTCCTACAGGTTTTCATTGGGTATCAAAACTCATGCTACGATAATTAATGAACTACTAATGACTTTGAGAATGACTAAATGATATATACTATACGTGACCTAATTAACAATTATGGCCGACAACCACTGAACGGCGTGGTGAGAACCCGAGAACCTAGGTGAGATACACTGAGGTACGTGCTGTATACTTTTCATGTGGTTAGAATAATTCGATGTACAAGTAACACCTCTACAATTGAAGAAATACAGTATGTCTTTGTAGAGATTTATTTACTATGAAAGCTCCAGTGAGTGCAAGATATATACAGTGCATAATTTTATTGTCAAAGTAGTACGCTCAAAATCAAAGAACAAGACAACAAGACAGCAGTAATACAATACAGCTGACGATGAGAAAAGATACCAATAATGAATAAAGAAATTAACTTACGCTGATTCCAAGTTTTTTATCAATTTCATATTCCTAAAATAACAATAATAAAAAATATATAATTAGTTGAGTGTATATCCAGAAACATGTACAGTGCATGCCATCAGAATGACTGTAGCTGTTTTAACGATCTCTAAACGTCATCTGTGGCGTAACTGATGGGGGGGGGGGGGGGGGGGGGCAACCACAGAAGTGCTTGTTTAAATGAGGTTACTAGGTAACCAACGTTAACCAATAATGAACTGCGCAGGGCTTGGGGGGAGAATGCGAGTGGTTATATGAGAGAGGAACACCACGCTTGGCCGATCATTGCGCCTTTTGACGGCACAGGGAAGACACGTATCAGTAGCATACAAGAAGTAAAGAAAATTGCGATAATATGTCAAGGTTGGTCAAGATCAGATCAAGATTGGAGATCACAACAGGGAATCTTGACCTGAGTAATAACAAGCGCCTGGTAAGTCGGTGAACCCCCCGTCTGCACCTAACCAACCATACGGGTAAGTAAAGTGAATGCAGGTGTTAATAGGAAAGTTTGGTCAAATTCAGTCAGCCGAGAAAATTTGATAAAATATTTCAAAAACTGTGTTTTAAGCTGCGTCAAACAATGTAGGACGTTTCACATTAGGAAATGCACAAGAATTCTGGGAAGAGCCACGTGCAAACATTCCGGAATAACTCGCCCAAAATGCAAGAAATCCTTTTTCTGAGACACCCAAAAAGGTACATGACCGTAGCTGGATCAACAGTATATCAAGTTGGAAATGGGCGTGACTACAGTAGGGGAGCACGGGTGGCGTGTGCTGTTAGCGCGCTGCCTCTCATCAAAAAGTTAAGCCCGGTTAGACGGGGTTGGTACTTCGATGGGTGACCGCTTGGGAATGTCAAGCTTGGAACTCATATGAGTAGAGTTGTAGTTGATTTCTCCTCTCCTGTGCTTCGAGGGTTTTTCGCCGGGTTCTCCAGTTTCCTCCTTCCGTAAAATCAACACCTACATCATGGTGGTCATGTTCAATTGGGGCATTTCACCCTGTTTGACCACCAGTTGCAATAGGCAATAAAGTTATTAAATCTAAATCTAATGATGCGTAGGTGATGTTGCGACAAGTAAAATTTTAGTCTTGGTCAGTTAATACAGTTGAGTATTTCACCAAGAGTATTCCTATGAAAATTAATGTTTTTCCTTACTGTCGTGGTAATAGAAGCGTTCCGTAAAATATTGTTCATTTGATAAGATTCGTTGACAACTTCCTGTTTTGAATTGTTTTGAATTTGATTGGTGTTTGGCAACTAATACTTTTTCTTATTGAAATATAGTAAGGTTAGATATACTGCTGAAACAGAGAACGTAGAAGTCTAACGTTTCGAGCGAAGGCCCTTCGTCAGAAAGAAACGTAAAGAGTGTAAACAAACAATGAGCTTATATACGAAAGGTAATCACGTGACCAAAAATAGGCCAATCAGATAAAAATGACAATAACAAATTGATAATGAGATGGGAAAAATTAGCCAATCAAATCAAAATAACAATAACAAATCGATAATGAGATGCGAAAGACATTTGCTATTCATACCGTCGATGAGCAAGAACGAGGGGGTGTAAAAAGGATGAGCGAGAGTAAAAATAGATAAATATATAAAGTGAAAGCGCTGTTTATGTCCGCCCTTGCTGAACAGAAACAATGTCTTCAGAGGTGTTAAATAAAAGAAAAACGTTCGTTGAGTCCGTGAGGATGAATGGTACCAATTTTGAAAATGAGACGCTTTTCTAGTCTTTTGCGGCTTATCAATTTGTTATTGTCATTTTTATCTGATTGGCCTATTTTTGGTCACATGATTACCTTTCGTATATAAGCTCATTGTTTGTTTACACTCTTTACGTTTCTATCTGACGAAGGGCCTTCGCTCGAAACGTTAGACTCCTATGTTCTCTGTTTCGGCAGTATATCTAACCTTGCTGTATTTCGATTGTTGTTTCTACACTGCCTACGCAGCACTCTACTTTTATTATACTTTTTCTTATTGGTTGTTTAAAAACCAGGAACCAATCAAATTCAAAACAGGAAGTTAGCAATAATCTTCATCAAATGAATTGGTCAAACACAGCAAATGAATTGCAAAAATATTTAAGAACGCTTCTATTGCCACGACATTAAACTGAGGGTGGGCTCAAAACTACTCTTAGTAGTAACATGGTTAACTGGTAGAAACATGTCGGAAAATTTCGCGTTTACACCCCCTCCCTCTCATCCCAGAAGGTCACCAGTTACGCCACTAACAATACAACAACTGACAATACCAACAGTAAAAAGTTACATTTCATACCACAGGTAGTCCGTGACAATCCCATCCAAATCGTCGTTCAACATAAAATCCAGATTGATGTGCATAACGTGTGACAATATCCTGTCAAATGCATTACCATTTAGTTAGCACTGGTTTACAGAAATAAATTACATAAAAGATGTTTATCATATATAGTATTATGCTGTATTAAAGTACCTATGGAACAAATATTAAGTTTGTCTTATTTGAAAGAACTCTTAAAATGACAAAGTAACATCTTTTGCAGTTTTTCGTTTCCTTGCTTCGTTCTTGAGATATTTCAGTTTGTTTCATATTAAACAAGAGAAGATTATATATATCTTTGCAATTATCAAACATAATCACTTTCTACTAATTTTGTACGTGCGTGTTAATCACAACACTAAGGTCTGTGATAAACAGCGTATTTTTCATGCGCTGTATAAAATACCTATTAGGGTCGACTCAAATTATGAAATTGCTCCGATTGAGTTATACGGCGTATTTTTGGCGTATTTAATAAGTGGTAGGCTTGGAAACGATGTCATCAACATGAATTATGGGTAGGAAATGTATTATCATATTTTAAATTAATGTTTGTATTTTATTCGGCGCATGAATAGTACACCGTCTGCATCAACGCCGTAGTTGAGTCGTATTATACGACCGGGCTCGTCGTATTAATGGCTCTGCCGAACTTAATGCAAGTGCCGCAATTAATGGTTACAGACGGCGTATTTTTTTTTTATTTATTTATTTATTTATTTATTTATTTATTTATTTATTTATTTATTTATTTATTTATTTATTTATTTATCTTCGCCTCTTAAAATTACATGAGAAGTAAACTGATAATTAAAAAAAGGAGAAAAGAAGCTGGGGCACCACAACAGTTAAACACCAATTACAGTGGGCCCTTAAAAAAAGAATAATATAATAAAAATAAAAAAAAGGGAACTAGGGAAAAAAATATAAAAAAAAAGGAAAAAAGAAAAAAAAGTAATAAAAATTACAAAAATAAAATACTCATAACTAATAACAGCAAGTTAAGCGGTGAGTGAGACTTCGTGATGTGTTGTACATTTTCATGAACCTAATTCTCATATTTTATACAGCGCATGAAAAATACACTGTTTATTTATTTATTTATTTATTTACAAATCTTTATACACGGTAACCACATGAATCCGTCTATAAGGATTGTTTTTCATGGGGCCGTGTGATACTAAAAATGTCTAATAGTCTAAAATGGCTATAGTACAACTAATATATAAAATTCTTGTCTTGAGCGTAAAGTCTAAAATTAACCTAACTATATAACTAACTATCTATTTACAAGTAAAATCAATAAAAGAGCTATAACTTTCAACGTATATGGTACATGTAACAATTTTAATTTAATTTTGTTTATCACAGGCCTTAGCATACAATGTTCAAGAAATTTCGTAATTTTCGTTTGATAATTGCAAAGATATTAAATTTTATTCAATAAGTCTGCACGTGTGACGTCAAGGGGTTAAATTTCCCCTTATATTGAATAAATTTCAATACATCAAAAACGAAAGTGTGATCTGAAGAGTTATAAATGCAAACCTTTAAAAAAAAACACTGCTTTCAAATAAGAGTGTATATTTCTAATTCAATTTTTCATTTCATGGCACTTTAAAGTGCTTATGAAATGAAAAATGAAGTTTGTCTTATTTGAAAGAACACTTAAAATGATAGAGTAACGTCTTTTGAAGCTCTTCGTTTCTTTGCTTCGTTCTTGAGATATTTTAGTTTGTTTGATATGCAAATTAAACAACTTGACGTCACATGTGCATAATGAGTTATCGAAAATCTACATGTTTAGTGTTCTGGGCGAAACACACGCACACACAGTAAATTCAGGGGAGCACGGGTGGCGTGTGCTGTTAGGGCGCTGCCTTTCACCAATAGTTAAGCCCGGTTGGACGGGGTTAGTACTTGGATGGGTGACCGTTTGGGAATAACCCCGTACTCCGCCAGCTTGGGACTTATGTGAGTAGAGTTTAGTTGGTCTCTCCTGTGCTCCGAGGGTTTTTCGCCGGGTTCTCCGGTTTTTCTCCCTCCGTAAAATCAACACCTAGGTCTTAGTTGTCTACGGCATAGGAGTTTGGTGTCAATTGGGACGAAAGTTCTGTTCCTCTCTCCTGCCACACGTTAAGTGGCAAATTTAATAAATTCAAATTTAACAAATTCAAATAATAAATTCAAAATTCTAAAGTAGATTCAACTCCATTTAGTGTCATTCTGTCATCGTTTGGCGTACAAACAGTGACAGAATGACACCAATTGGAGTTGAATCTACTCCGTAAAATTTACTGTGCATGCTTCCTTCGAATTATTTTGGTTTGATAATAGCAAAGATATATAACTTTTTTCAATAACTCATTATGCACGTGCTACGTCAAAATGTTTAATTTGCATATCAAACAAACTGAAATATCTCGAGAATGAAGCAAGGAAACGGAAAACTGCAAAATATGTTACTCTATGATCATTTTAAGTGTTCTTTCAAATAAGACAAACTTAATTTTCATTCCATAGGCACTTTAACAACAGCTTAGTCAAAAGAATTCCTTCAACCTTGATAGTTCCTGCCAAAATATGACCATAGTGAGGTAATCCTGTGGCAAATGGTGGACCATCATAAAATGTATACCTGTTATTCAAAGAACGAGAAAATTAAATTAAACAACTTCAACTTCCCAATTGTGTAGAACACGTGTAGAAAATAATGCAATTAAAGGAATTACAATCATGTTAATTGATCTATCGTATGGCCAAAAACTATTGTTAAAAACTTTTATAAATTTAAAGTAAAAAACCCACAAAAACTCTGAAAAATGAACCAGTAAGGGGCTGAATATATGAGCCGGGTTAGCCGGTTAACTGGGCTCACGCGATTGATTTTTGACGTTTTGAAACTCGCATAAACTAAATTTACAAAGAAGAATTGGTTCAGTTTAGATGTAAACAAATCATAACATTGATTAAAATCTCCTTTTGCGGCCGAGGAAAGACGAGTTCCACGAGTTAGCCCGCGGCTCATGTAATCAGCAGCTAAGACTTCACTGAAGTCCTGCGAGTGCAAATTAGAAAAGAGAATTTTTTTCTGTGCCACGTATTTTCAGTGGAAATGTTTTGCCTACTCAAAATCCCCTTATTCAGATATTGGAAACATAGTATACATCAAAAAATAAAAACAACACATTGTAGCGGAGTTTAGAGCGCTACAGGTTTAGCCAAAACAATTCAAACTTCACAAACAATATCTCTTTATTCAAAGTACAAATCCTGATCTACTTTCTACTTTCCCGACTCGAGTTCTTCTCTATCTCGTGCTGTGACGTATCATTCCAGAAGTCGAGCAATACGTGCTTTGTTTCCGGTTACAACATAATTATGAAGTTAGGTACATGTTACAAAGATGTTTAATCCGCCATATTTACAGTAATGCATGTTCAAACTACTATATATTAATTTGCTTTTTGGCGTATTACTCAAAACCTATTTATTTTAGCATTATTCTGAAGCTCATACTGGTCAACAAACTTGTAGGAGTTGAGAAATATTACAAAAGTTAAAGTGTATATGAAACTAAAATTAAGTTTGTCTTATTTGAAAGAACTCTTAAAATAATGGGGAATATCAATTTACAGCTTTTTCATATTTTACTTAGTTCTTGAGATATTTAGACTTATGTGATATTCAAATGAGATAACTTATGGTTCGTTTTTTTCTAATTAACATATTCGAAAATCGTGAATATTTTTAAGATTATTGATCAGAATCACTTGTAACTTGTCTTTCATGTTTAGTTGCATGAACTGTAGCACTATGCAAAGTTTCAAGTGATTTTGTTTAATAATCTTATAAATATATTGTGGGAGATCTAAACTGCAATCTATTGGATACTGCAAATAAACAGCATACAAAGCGATTGATTGAAATAATTGATATTTATCAGCTAAAACAAGTAATTCAGGATCCGACTAGGGTCACCAAAGATTCTCAATCACTTATTGATCTTTTTATTACTAATAAGGCTGATAAAATTTTAAATTCTGGAGTAATTCCGATAGGTGATCACAGTTTGATTTTTGCTAGTATAAAAACAGCATTAAAGAGACCAAAACCTAAAGTGATTCAGTCAAGAAATTTTAAGAAATACAACAAGACAAACTTCTGTTCTGAACTTGCGGATAATTTCTGCACTCTTGATTTCAGCAGCAAATCTGATCCAAATCATATGTGGAATGACTGGAAAACAGTTTTTACAAACATTGCAGACAAACATGCACCATATACAACTCGTAGAGTAAAAAGCACATTTACGCCATGGCTAACAAGCGAAGTTAAAAGGGAAATGTATCATCGAGACTACCTAAGAAAGAAATCTATACAGACTGGTTCTAAGTATTGTCATATAGCTTATAAAAAAGCCAGAAATAAGGTAAATAAGATTGTTGCTAAAACCAAAGCGGAATACTATCTTAAAAATATCACTCAAAATAGGCATAACCCAAAGGAACTGTGGAAAAATATTAATCAACTGCGTGGGAAGGGTTCAAAAACAACAATCAATCACTAGTCTTCATGCTGAAGAAAAAACGATTTCAAACGAATCGGACATAGCAGAGACCTTCAATAATCATTTTATAAATGTTGGCCCTGATCTCTCACAAAATTTACCAGATAGTAATGTAAATTTTGCAAGTAATGTCTCACCAGCTGAATCCATTTTTAAATTTAGAATTATTACTTTGAGTGATGTTTTTAAACTTTTATCATCTGCTAAATGTTCCAAAGCTTCCGGTCCTGATAAAATCTCCACAAGACTTTTAAAAGATTCGGCCAACATTATAGTTCCATCTTTATGTATTATGTTTAACTCTTCATTGTCTACTGGAATATTTCCAGATGATTGGAAAAATGCAACGGTTTCACCGATTTATAAGACAGGAGATAAACAAGACTGTGGAAATTTTAGACCAATATCAGTTCTATCAGTGATAGCTAAACTATTTGAAAAAATAATCTTTAATCAACACTTATTAGCTATCTAGACGAAAATAATATACTAACTCAACATCAATTCGGCTTTAGAAAGTCTCACTCAACCCTAACTTCGCTTCTTAATGCCACTAATAACTGGCTTGTGAATATTGATGAAGGTTTAATAAATGGGGTTTTGTTTCTTGATCTCAAGAAGGCTTTTGACACGGTTGATCATCAAATTCTCATCAGTAAACTCAGTTTATATGGTATAACTGAAATACCATTGAAATGGTTTAAATCATACCTTAACTGCCGTAAACAGTCTTGCAAAGTTAATCTAACAAAGAAATTAAGTGTGGTGTACCTCAAGGATCAAACCTAGGCCCACTCTTATTTTTATTATACATCAATGATCTTCCAAACTGTTTAGAATATTCAAAGCCTTCGATGTTTGCAGATGATACAAATGTCACGGCTACAGGAAATTGCCCAGACCAAATTCAAATGAAATTAAACTCTGATTTAACAAAAATTCACACTTGGCTAGTAGCGAATAAGTTGACATTAAATGTTTCTAAGACAGAATACATGATAATTGGGTCTCGTAATCAAATAACAAAATTTACAGAAGACCCAAATATTACTATTGATGGTAAATCAATTAAAAGAGTAAAAACTGCTAAGAGTCTAGGTGTGATAATAGATGAGAAACTAAACTGGGAAAAACATATTGACAGCATTAGCAAGAAAGTATCAAAAAGCATTGGAGCCATAAAACTTATTAAACCATATATTCCTAAAGAAAATTTGATTGATACCTACAATGCTCTAGTTAAACCTTACTTTGATTACTGCTCTTTGGTCTGGGGTAATTGCAATGTGTCGCTACAATTAAAATTACAGAAATTACAAAATCGAGCAGCCAGAGTAATAAGTGGAGATAATTATGAAATTCGTTCAACAGATATTTTAAAAAAATTGAATTGGTATCCACTAAATTATTACCGACTTGAGCAGTTGCTGGTGTTAATGCACAAAATACTCAACAATGATGCGCCTAAAGCTATTATGGAGCTGTATCAAATTTCAGAAAACCAGGTTTACAATCTTCGAAGCAACAATAATATGCTAATGTTGTCAAAACCCAGGTCAAATGCAATGAAACGCAGCTTTAGTTATGAAGCTGCCAAGATCTGGAATACTCTGCCATTACATCTTAAGAACACTTCCCTTACTATAACTAAGTTTAAAACTAAACTCAGGGAGGTTTTTAAGGATGAAAACTGTACTATTTTAAATAACTTGAAGTACTAGCAATGATTTTTCCCTTCCATTTTAATAATTTTAATAATTTTAACAATGTTAGAATGTAAATAGTGTTTTAGTTAGATAGTTTTAGTCGTAATTAAGCAAACTGTTTTTAAGTCTTTTAATAGTTAGTTCTACACGGCCCTATGAAAATCAACATTTTATAGTTTCTTTTTACTCTTGGATTTTATTGTATTTGTAACTCACTTAAGTTGATAGGCTACCGTATTTAAATATAGTTCAATAAATAAATAAAATAAATAAATACATTTTAAAAAGATTCTATAATTCTGAATGTGAATGTGAATGTGAATTTTTTATTTATTTTTATTTTATTAAACTTTGCCTACAACTTACAGAAAAAAAAATAAATATATATATACATATATATATATCAAAGTATATAGGCAGGGTAACCACAACAGTTATTACCAATTACTGTGGGCCCGAAATACGATTAGTTAGCTAAAAACAACAGGTCAGAGGGCGGTCAAGACCACGTGCTACGTTACATTTCACACATACTGACTTCCATGTCCTAGGGTTATCAGTCACGTAGAAATGATTAAGGGCATAATTATAGTAATTAAGTAGTTTATTTTTGAAAGACTCTAATGATAGAGACTTGTGCCTGATGGAGTCTGGTAAAGTATTCCATACTCTGCACACGCGTATAAAGAAGGATCGTTGACGTGTTAGGGTTTTGCATTTTTTTGGAACATATGTTGTGATATCTTGGTTATGAGTAGATCTCGTTATTCTGCCCGTCTGCCTTGGAAGTGGTAGTATGTTGCTATTGATATCAACTAAGCCGTTATTAGCCTTATAAAAGAAGATCAAATCCATAAGCTCGTGCCAGTAAGTAACTGGTAGGAGATTGCATTGTTTAAGCCTCTCAATATATGATATTTCTGTCAGGAAGGGTAACTTCAAAATATACTTAGTGGCCCGTCTCTGTACTCGTTCCACACGTTTTATCAGCTCGATAGATTGTGGAGCCCATACCTGGGTTGCGTAACCCAGGTGCGATCGAACAAGGGCCAGATACAGAGCTCGACGTGTACCAATGTTCTTTATGTCCCACGAAGATCTGCGGACAAAGCCTAATAGCTTGTTTGCCTTGCTGCACTGTTGGTAGACTTGTTTTGACCACGTCAGTTTACTAGAAATCCAAACTCCTAGATCCTTTTCTACCTCTGATTCCTCTAAAACTGTTTCCTGAATGGTATACGAAAAGTGGGTAGGATTTTTCTTCCTTGTAACTCGCTGGAGCTTGCATTTCTGCTGATTGAACTGCAAGGCTGACGATTCTGACCAAAGAGTAAGGCTGTTCAAATCAGACTGCAAGGCTTTGGCGTCAGTTTCACTCTCGACTGTCCTATATATTTTCGTATCGTCGGCAAAACATGCCACCTCAGAAGATTCAGAAGCGCCTGGCAAGTCATTGACAAACAGCAGGAACAATAATGGCCCCAGGAGGGACCCTTGGGGCACGCCTGATGTAACAGGGAGTTCTTTAGACGTAGCGCCAAGGACAGTGACTCTCTGTTTGCGATCGGTTAAGTAGGAATTAAACCAGTCGTTTAAACTGCCAGTGATGTTAAAATGTTTGAGCTTGTATAGTAGGAGCGCATGGTTCACCTTGTCGAATGCCTTCGACAAATCTAAATAAATTATGTCAATTTGTTTGCCAACATCGAGTTGTTCTCCTATTTGATCAAGTACTGTAAGTAACTGGGTCACGCACGATCTTCCTGGAAAAAAGCCATGTTGCGCTGCACTGATGAAGCGGTAGAGGTGGTCCTTTACACCCATCAGAACACAGCGCTCGAGAACTTTTGAGATTAATGGTAGAAGGGAGATGGGTCTATGTGAATGTGAATGTGAATGTGAATGTGAATGTGAAAGTGAAAGTGAAAGTGAAAGTGAATGTGAATGTGAGTGTGAGTGTGAGTGTGAGTGTGAGTGTGAGTGTGAGTGTGAGTGTGAGTGTGAAAGTGAAAGTGAAAGTGAAAGTGAAAGTGAATGTGAATGTGAATGTGAATGTGAATGTGAATGTGAATGTGAATGTGAATGTGAATGTGAATGTGAATGTGAATGTGAACATGATCAGCTTTTCCATGTTGTGATCGGATCAAAACGAAATAATTAGCTAGACAACGGACCAGGCTGGACACCCGCCGCTCCCTTCCCAGAAGGGTCCCCAGTTAAGTTGCAAACATGCATTTGAATACAGTAAAAAAACCGCGAATAAGAACCTAGGTTTTTACCAAGTTAGCCTAAAAAGGTTCCTATATATTTGGTGTCAACTGAGAATTGGTAAATTCTCAGTTGACACCAAAGGAATTGGCGGGCTCCCCATAAAGTAAGCAATGGCGAACAGACTTGCTAGCGATCCAACAATAGCAGAACAACAGTATTAAACATCCAGAAACTGTATCTATACTTTGTTAATTTTAAACAGTATGTACATTGAGTAAAGCTTGCCAGTTTTCTTGAAATATGTTGCGCGCGCAACACCTTGAAACTTGCCAATTTAGAGACTAGCGTCGGGCGGTGAACCAACTAAAGCCGCAATTTCTGAAACAAAAAACGCGACAACATTCACGAGACCTAGAATATGGAGTGTAGAAGAAGGAAATAAAAGCGGGTAGAAAAAATTTAAGGTGTACAGTAGACAGTATTTTAATGCTGGTTCACGGCGACGAGCAAAAAAAAACACCGAGCAGGCAACGTCCACTGTGTAGACAGAGAGAAGCTGGATCATTCAGGAACGACTCCACTGAGAGCTCTCCGAAATGAGCCGCAAACGTGGGGTAACGGGAGGAATAAAAAACCCGCAAAGTAATGAGGTTACTTGTAACTTTATAAGTCATAGGATTCTACGGTCTTTTTATCGAGTCCCTTGGAAAGAGACTTAGGAGTTATGGCCAAGGCTCTATGACAGAGGCAGGGCTCCAGTGTTCACTGGTTACTGTTTGTCTTTGTACCACGTTCGCTGCTCATTCACGAGGAGCTCTCAGTGGTTATTAAGCCATGTATCGCACAACACCCAAGCAGTAAGCATACAAAGTCTAACGTTGGATATATAAAGTAAAATGCGGAGTCCAAATGAAAGAAAGCTATAGTATACAGTACCCAGTAACAAACAAACAACAATTAACAACAATGAAAAATTGAATAAAAGTATTTGCAATCTAAAATTTAATTTGTACAAATCAATGGCAATAATAATCTTGATTCGAGCTTCTTGAGATAAAGAGAAATGTTAGGTTTGCTCCTTGAAGCCTTATAAGTGATTACTGTCTCTACACTGTTGCTGAGAGATGGCGCAGGAAGGCTAGTCTTGTAATATTAAGAACAGCTTGAATACAGTTGATCTGATGTTTGGCAAGGTCAGAGATTCACCTGCTATGATTTGGAAGTAATTGCATGCCTGGCCGTTTGAGGCGCGCATGCCTCATCAAGCGCCTTGAGTCATCAAGATCCGCATTTCGCCGCGCGCCTCGTTTGTTGTGGCAGCAAGATATCACGCCAGTTTGGAGAAAATGTTCAGAAAAACCTTTCTTGAGTGAAGCAAACGTCTTATAACGTAGCATAATGTCTTATAACGTAGCATAACGTCCTATAACGTAGCATAACGTCTTATAACGTAGCATAAGGTCCTATAACGTAGCATAACGTCCTATAATTAACAAATAGATTACATTTTTCCGTGCGTGTGTACTGTAATAGATCACAGATGACGTCACAGCGTGTAAAGAACAAAAAAGTACGACACGAGACGCAGTCGAGTGGCCTGACTGTTGTTCTTTACACGCTGTGACGTCTTCTGTGCGTTGTTACAGTGCACGGAAAAATGTCATCTATTTGTTTTATACATCAAATTTTATTATTTTAATAAGAAATGTTTGATATTTTTGAATCGTCGAACCGGCAGGGCTATTGAAAACGAGGTAAAATTCAGGTTTAATTACGTCATAAGTGATCTATATAAATAAAGCAATCTGATTGGGCGACAGAAGAAATAAGGCTGTCCTGATTGGCTAATTTTTCAGCTTCCGGTTACGTCACGTATAGTTTATGCAAATCATGATCATTACAAATCGATTTACAAAATTGAAAGTTTATTGAAACTTCGTGTCTTCGTCGGCATTTCTAGCCAAAATATTTATCGTTGAACAAACAGATTAGTTCTTCTGGACGGGATCTTGCTGTCCCATGTATATTTGGACGCTTCTTATGCTGCAAATTCAGCTGGGAAAGCATTTATCTTTGGAGAAGGCCGAGAAGCACGTACTACCCAGCGAAATTCTATGTTCTGTTTGGAAATCTTGTTGACAATGGCTGATATCTCCTGGATTTGTATGACTGAACAGTATTTCCAGAAAGAGGAATGGAAATTGTATCAGAAAATTTCTGAAGCTGTAGAGTAGATAGCGTTGTGCGCCGGAGACGAAAGTATTAAATGACCGTATTTATGTCGATAATTTTAATATGTCTGTTCGTTGGACAGCGACTTGATGGCCGCGTCTCACATCACTGAGTGATATGTGTAATCCTCAGACAGTTGAAATGCACTTTATTTTGTCCAAATTTTTATAAAACAAAATTTTTTTGCGACTTCGTTACGTCAGCTGTGCATGTGTACTTCAATAACACATAGTTCTTAGCCACTCAGATTGTTTGTTTTACTTAGGTGGTTGCATAACGTAGCGTAACGCCTAACAACGTACTGCAGCGTAACGCTTCACGTAACGCGGAGTATTTTATAGCGTTAGCGGGACGTTATATACCGTAGCAAAACGTATTATAACGTAGCGTAATGTCTTATAGCGTTTTTAACATAGCCGAGCGTCTTACAACGTAGCGAAATGTCTTTTGATATACAGTGTAGCAGAACATTGAACGCGTTAGAATGAGTTTCATAGGTAAATTCAGATACATACGTAGAGGTATCTTAAATGAAAAATAAGCCCACGATGTGTGCATGTGTGCACTGACGTATTTGAGAAACTCAGGCACTTAGCACTACTGTATACATACATCAGTAGAAGCAGTCACTAGAATTGACATGTCTGGAAACGCAACCAAACTCTTTGTTCTTATGTTTTTGTTAACGTTTATATAGCAGATGCATCTGTCAATGCCTACACAGAGATATAGCCTGCTCTTCAAGCTCTAGCTCTAAACAGAGATACAAATCACGAAATGACTGCCTTCTTTGTCAAAATCAAATACTAAGCAAAATTACTGTATAACGACATACGATTCAATTGTCGTCAAACAGTCGTAATACATGTTGGATAAGTTGTTTGAATATGTTGCAATAATGAATTAGTAGTATACTTGAAACAAAGACCTTTCGTTTTAATTTCTTGATGAAAGAGGATTGTTTTACCTCGAATCTTGAAGAAAACGATACAAAGAATCACACCAGTGATCACTGAAAAAAAATACATGTGCCCGATTCGTAAATGGTCGCCAAAACATCAGTTCGATTTCGTACCTGTGGCATCATCAGCAACAAACTCAGGCCCACAGGTTGGTGTTAGCTTAGTGTGTCACGTAATCTTATAAGAAAATGCCAGATTTTACTTCCAATTTAACGTTTCCTCTAATTTAGCGTTTGAAATTCAAAATTTGAAAGAAATATTACTCTTAATTAACGTTAACAGAAATGAAATTTCTTTTTTTATAACGTTAAATTGGACGCATTTCAGTACTGGTAGAGGGCATATAATTATTTATATTATTACCATAGAATCCCGAAAGTAGCGGTCCCTCTTACTTTCCGTTTCATCCACTGTTGGGAGCCGCTACATGTATTTTCGGGGGGCAGCTACTTTCGGGGGACCGCTACTTTCGGGGGGCCGCTACTTTCGAGGGGCCGCTACTTTCGGGTGGCCGCTACTTTCGAGGGGCCGCTACTTTCGGGGGGCCGCTACTTTCGAGGGGCCGCTACTTTCGGGTGGCCGCTACTTTCGGGGAGCCGCTACTTTCGGGGGGCCGCTACTTTCGGGGGGCCACTACTTTCGGGGAGCCGCTACTTTCGGGGAACCGCTACTTTCGGGGGGCCACTACTTTCGGGGGGCCGCTACTTTCGGGTGGTGAAATACGTTAACATACTGTGAATAAGTAAGTAAAGTATTAAAAGTAAATACATGTACTGTACAAACTAAATTTACTGTATTACAGTTTTTGGTTTGATTTTCCTCTTTCTTTCTTTTTTTTCCTTCTTTCCTTCTTTCTTTCTTTCTTTCTTTCTTTCTTTCTTTCTTTCTTTCTTTCTTTCTTTCTTTCTTTCTTTCTTTCTTTCTTTCTTTCTTTCTTTCTCTCTTTCTCTCTTTCTCTCTTTCTCTCTTTCTCTCTTTCTTTCTTTCTTTCTTTCTTTCTTTCTTTCTTTCTTTCTTTCTTTCTTTCTTTCTTTCTTTCTTTCTTTCTTTCTTTCCTTCTTTCCTTCTTTCTTTCTTTCTTTCTTTCTTTCTTTCTTTCTTTCTTTCTTTCTTTCTTTCTCTCTTTCTTTCTTTCTTTCTTTCTTTCTTTCTTTCTTTCTTTCTTTCTTTCTTTCTTTCTTTCTTTCTTTCTTTCTTTCTTTCTTTCTTTCTTTCTTTCTTTCTTTCTTTCAAGCCATTTTATCATCATCAATCGTATTCACTGCATAACGCGGAAGCGCGCTCTTCAAAAGAGTTGCTGCTTACGGGGGCCGCTACTTTCGGAAATTTTTAAGACATCTGAAATCTGCCGCTATACAGTACTTTCGGGGGCTGCTGGATTCTACAGTAGACAGTATACAGTATTAAAGACTTATTAACCGAGTGCGAGGTCTGTACGGGAAAGTATTTGCCCGAGGTTTTCGGACCGAGCGACGAAGGAGCGAGGTTTGTGCGATAAAACCGAGGGCAAATACTTTCCAGTACAGACCGAGCAAACGTGGTTAATAAGGAATTTATTATATGGCTATTGGTTCATTTTATTTTTAAGCTTCGAGCGTTGTTTTCGTCTTCGGAGTATGCTGTTTACCTTACCTGTTGACTTTTTCGTGTCGCTGATCAGTTATGGCCCGGACATATGAACGCCTGACCTAACTTTTATATTCTCCACATGTGCGTTGCTTAATGTCCGTTGTAAGATATTATCTATTCTTTTGCTTTAATGTGTTACTTTTATTAGTTGTAAAACGTAAAATATATACCACGCTAGTACGCTGTAAAAACTGTTACGCTTCGCTGAAAGATGGTATACATGTATATATACCTTACGTTGCAAGACTTTACGTTTTGTGGACTTTACGTTTTACGGACTAAAGTTCTGATTGCCTTTAAAGTCTCTGCTACTTCCGCTTCTATTATGATTAGCCAACGGTTAATAACAATTTTCTAACTTTCACTTTCATTATCAGAATGCGGCTGGGATCGTTTTCGGCCCTTTCTCGATATATGAACAACCAAAATTGGAACTTTCTTTATACCTTCCCTTCCCTTACACTACCTCACTTTCCCTTACGGTCCCTTAGCGTACCTTAGCCTACCTTAGTGTCCCTTAGCCTACCTTAGCATACCTTAGCCTATCTTAGCGTACCTTAGGCTACCTTAGCATCCCTTAGCATCCCTTAGCGTCCCTTAGCCTCCCTTAGCCTACCTTAGTGTCCCTTAGCCTGCCTTAGCCTACCTTAGTGTCCCTTGGTGTCCCTTAGCCTACCTTAGTGTCCCTTAGCCTACCTTAGCCTGCCTTAGCCTACCTTACTGTACCTTAGCATCCCTTAGCCTACCTTAGCCTACCTTAGCATCCCTTAGCCTACCTTAGTGTCCCTTAGCCTACCTTAGCATCCCTTAGCCTACCTTAGTGTACCTTAGCCACCTTAGCATACCTTAGACTATCTTAGCATACCTTAGCCTACCTTAGCATCCCTTAGCCTCCCTTAGCCTACCTTAGTGTCCCTTAGCCTACCTTAGCCTGCCTTAGCCTACCTTAGTGTCCCTTAGCCTACCTTAGCCTACCTTAGTGTCCCTTAGCCTACCTTAGCCTACCTTAGTGTCCCTTAGCCTACCTTAGCCTACCTTAGTGTCCCTTAGCCTACCTTAGCCTGCCTTAGCCTACCTTAGTGTACCTTAGTGTACCTTAGCCTACCTTAGCCTACCTTAGTGTCCCTTAGCATCCCTTAGCATCTCTTAGTGTCCCTTAGCCTACCTTAGCCTACCTTAATTAGCCTACCTTAGCGTTCCTTAACCTCCCTTGGCCTACCTTAGTCTACCTTAGTGTCCCTTAGCCTATGTTAGTGTCCCTTAGCCTACCTTAGTGTCCCTTAGCATCCCTTAGCCTACCTTAGCTTTGCAGATCTTCAAGTTTATATTTTAATGTGGCATTTGGTTAACTGCAGCCCAAAATAGTCTTTAAAGGGCGTGTTGAGCAACCTGGTATAAACTTAGATGCATATGTAAGGGAGCTAAATAGTTTTACCTTTTAACCATCCATAACCATTCTTGTTTATGTAATTATGGTGATTGATATTAGAAGTAACCACCAACGGTAGGTTAGCAAACTAGTACTAGATAAGTTCTACAATCCATATAAAAGATTTTCTTTACCGACTTCTGATGACTTTAATCCAGAACCACGAAATGATTAACAAAAAGCCTGAAATAACATCAGTAGAATATATATACATGTATATATATATTGTATGTTATTTCAGGCTTTTATATATATATATATATATATAACTACAGACGGTACCGTTTCAGCCTTTTGGGCCTCATCAGTGTAGTGCTGATGAGCAGGATGAAGGTAACTGCTATTTACAGTCACCTTTGGTGCCTCACAAATTGTGGGACATCAAAACCATGCCAGAGCGCTCAAACTGCAAGCAGTGAGCATGCGCACAATGCGTAAGCAGCAATGGCTCATCCTGTAGAGCGCTCAATATGACCTAAAGGCCATAGAGCAATATCTAACTACATATATATATATATATATATATATATATAACAGTTTAAATCCTAAAATATAGTCGTTGCTACTCTGAGTTTCACGCCTCACGTCTTGAGACGATCTTCAGGCAACTGTATGTGATTGACTCAGTTCATTGTGTGATGACGCTAACTCGTTAACGGTTCGCTGACGTGTGACGTTCATCCGTCGCGTGCGTTTGAATCTTCCCGCACTGAATTTGCTTTGGTGACGGCATTTCGCGAATATTTCCGATCTTTTATTCAGCGTTCTGCTTTTGTCTGATTTCATTAGACACAATTTCTCCTCGAGACAAAGGTTGCAACGCTTTCCACCAGCCGTAAACGCAGGAGCATGCTTTATTATGGACCACTTGATAGAAAATGGTTTCGTGCTCTGTTTCAATTTCCACACGTGTTTCGAAAGCTCGGTCTCGTTAGAGTAAGCCACGTCCTTGAAAGATTTCTTGTGGTTGCCATATCGCTCTTTAAACGTGTTTGCCGTCATTCCGATGTACTGTTTCATCTCCCCATCATCTGCCGTTTTCACTTGGGCTTTGTAAATAATGCTTTTCGCCAATCAATTTCTCTGGAGTGGGCATTCATTAGGAATTCTACAGTTACATTTTCTGGCCTCTAACGGGGTTGTCGTTTTCGTGAGGACACGGTTGTTATGCTTAGAAATAGTACTCTTGATATTTGCCATGCAACTGTAACTGACTTTAATGGTGTTTCTGTTGAAGATTTTGTGTAAAAGGTTTGTTCTTGGGAAATGCTTGTCAATGAGTCGTAGAAAGTTTCGTGCGATGTTAGTACTTACGTTCTTACTGTGGGGAGGGTTGAACCAGATGACATTTCTATGCCGTTTTCTCTTATTAGTCGTAGAGGTGGTGCTATTGCTGGGAGAATATTGCAGTTTGATATTATACTGTTATTCCGCTCTACCAAACTCCTGGTATTGAGCACTCTTCAATCTACTACAAACGTAACACATTGGTATAATATATATATATATATATATATATATATATATATATATATATATATATATATATATATATTCGAGAAAGGGCCTCGTTTTCGATTTGTGCTTAGACAAAATCGTTCAGTTAACCTTTATTTGCTGTGAAGCCGAGACGTCTTGCTCAACTTTCAACGGGTTCAGTTTTTCAAAATACCAATCTCATTAACCAATCTGTAATTTATTCTGATCAACTTGCCTGGGTTTTCCTTCAGATTGCTTCAAGCATGACTTGAAGGCATCCAGTTCCTTCCATAGTTGAAGAATCTTTTCTTCTTCCTTCGGAAAGTTATGCTGTTCTCCCATATCACTTAACTCTCTATTGCTCTCTAGTACAATATCTTTTGAAAGTGATGTGATTGAACGTGAGAGAACTAAGAGAGAAGGTTGAAAACGTGATAATAATCGCAAACACGAGACTAGCATTTGCCTTCCATTGCATCAGCTCCATCAGTGACTCTCAATATTAAATTCAATCACTCAGGAGGATATCCCTTTCAATTTTTCACTTATACCTGTAACCTCCGATTTGAAACTTAAAACTAATCCTTAACCGAATATGCAGGGTTTTTCGAAAAAAAAGTAATTTTTATCTTAGACTACAAAAAGTGCAAATAGAAATGTTACAAAAAAAGATCCATATAATAGCGTCGCATTCTGAGAGATTGAAGTTTTGCTCTTAGAAAATGAACACGGTCAGCGGATACCGAACCTAAATGCAAGATGGCGAAAGTTGTTCAGTATTTGAAGAAGGTAATTAGTATTAAAGAGAGAATATCTAATAATAATAACAACTTTACTCTTTTATATAAGTTGTGTGTATATATATACATATATTTCTAGTATTACTACATATCCATAGACACAGGATAGGATGCAGGGGTCAACAAAATCTCTCTGAACATAAATTATATTCATTGTATAGGTCCTATTAAAGTTTTCACAAAACTGTCACTGCATAATATGACATCTAACTAAAGGTCTCGACTGTCATTTAGTAATATCTTTGAATTTTGTTTTTGCAGACAACTGGATTAACTGGACTTGCTGTATCAAAAAATCCTAGAGAGGTTTGTTAGACTGACATTATCAAGGTTGTGTATCACTAACCTGTAATATACAGATTATTGGTTTGTATTTTATAACTGAAAAAAGTGTCAAACACACAAAGTCTGTTGGATCAATCCCAACAGGCCAACATAAATGTGATAAGCCCTAATGCACCTATCAATGTTAAGCCCAGGGGGGGGGGGGGGGCAGGCAACCCACACGATATTGACTGATCGACATATCCCAACACAGGGAAATTTGACTTTCTTGACAAGCTCGAGGGATGGGATTTTTGACACATAAAATGATCTTAATACTTAATTTTAGCACTTGATATTTCCCAGGGAGGGGTATTTTGACCAACAAGGCTATTCTACTGCAATATCCCTGTGGGTTAATGTAATTCAGACTAATTTAATGTAATTCTAAATGCGGTGTAAATCGAATTTAACTCATTCCTGTCCGGGGGCTTCCCCAGAGGTGAATAAAATCGTCTGGCGTTAGCCAGAATAAAATACTAAAGACCAATTCGGACAAGAAAGAGTTAAAGAGATAGTTTATAACTCATTCCTGTCTGGGGGCTTCCCCAGAGGTGAATAAAATCGTCTGGCGTTAGCCAGAATAAAATACTAAAGACCAATTCGGACAAGAAAGAGTTAATTTACCACATCTAGACAGTTTCATCCACCTGACCATCGCACTGTATACGTGGTGGTTTTCACATGAGCAGTTAGCATTATATTCAATGCGACGGTATTAAATTTGTCATTTAACGCAAACACACAACTGTCAAATTATCCGCTTCTGACTCAGACCATTTAGTGTAGTTGAATTTAATCGAGTTATACGCTGAAGTTGTGTTGAATAAAATTGAGCCTACTTGTGTTTTTCTGGGGGTTTTGGGTTTTTTTTTGTGGGGGAGGGGAGGTGAAATTTGACCAGTAAAAAATCACCTTTGACTGGTCACAACTGGAACTGACCACTGTGACCAGTCACCATGACCAGTGTAACATGAAACATTATTTTGAGCCCTGAGAAAAGATATGATTTGTAATGTGCGGAAGCAATAGAGGTATGTCCCACATGCACTCAGAATGGTCATGGGATGCCACTGTAGTGACAGTGCAGCTTGAGCTGACCAAAAAATGTTAGTCAATTGGTACAGTACAGTACAGTACAGTACAGTACAGTACAGTACAGTACAGTACAGTACAGTACAGTACAGTACAGTACAGTGCAGTGCAGTGCAGTGCAGTACAGTACAGATGCAAAACTTGTCACTGTTTCGCGGTGCGATTGCCTTGCGAATTTGCTATGAATTATTGGCGCCGTGATCGCGTCTAAACATATAGCGCGATTGCGTTTAACCCAAATGCTTTAGTATATTAAGGTAAAACTTACACAGCCAATGACACACAAAGGCATTCAACCTGTTTCTCTAATAAGTGTAAAACCTAAACCAGCAAGACTAGGTGTTATTTTTCTTGGCCTTCCCATCTTCTTTTGCGAATTTACTACACCAGATGGTGTAACTTTGATCCTTTCGCCTTTTAAAACACGACTAATTTTAGTGGGTGAATTGTTACTCTCATTAAGAGATTATTCGGCTTCGTGTGCACTCGTGAAGCATCTTGCCCAAATGTGGAATTTAAATGTGGAGGTGAGGGTAACCAACCAGTCATAGTATACGCGTTCGCGTTTCAATAAGACGCTATTGCTCTCATCGCTCTCTTGTGTAAAACACGATCGCGTTTGGGGGAACCGCAATTAGAATTGTGGCGCGATTGCTATCACGTTACACTTCAAAAACCGCGGCGCGATCGCGTTTGCCGAGCTTGAAAAACTTTTTCTCTGTAGTACTGTATTTTCACCAGGTCATTGTAAGTATTTTGTGCTTTTTCTTTTTCTCTTCAGACTCTTATTTCTACATATAAACAAACGTTGAATGTCCTTGCTGCTATGCCAAGTACCGCTGTGTATAGAACAAGTACAGAAAAATTAACAAAACAACGTATGAACTTGGTAGAAATGGTACTGTTCATTACATTTACCTGAATACCATTAATATTTTATCTCTTTTTTTAACATTTTAGATGCATGTATGTAAAGTTTATTTAAATTTTAAACCACATTATGTGGAGTATTATTATATTTAGCAGTGTTTTAACTAGGCGGTGCTACATCAACAGTAAAGCGCAGTGCTTTTAAAAACACTCAGACATACTCATAGAAAAAGGTTATGTATTATTAATTGCAGTGTTATTTTGAGTATCAGACAAGTCACTGTACTAAGTATTACATGTACAAAGTAGTGTGCTGCCCAGGCAGTGTTGAAAGACAAATCGAAATATAGTTAGAAATTCGAACGAGTGAAATGCCCAATATCATTTATAATATACCCAATTCTCTCCTGGCATTACCACCTTATTATATATACAGAACTCGCGATCAAGCTCTCGGCAACGGCCTCCGTGGCTCGGTGGTCGGAGCATTGCACTAGAATCGCAAGGTCGTGGGTTCAATTCCTGCCGGAGGGCCTGTGTAGTTGCATTTTTCGCAACTGCTCCCGGTTTGGTCTTAAAATGTATATATTCTACACTCGAATTTTCCTTCACCCTAAAATCCTTAGAACATGCTATGTAATCGAGTGAAATGCCCAATATCATTTATAATATACCCAATTCTCTCCTGGCATTACCACCTTATTATATATACAGAACTCGCGATCAAGCTCTCGGCAACGGCCTCCGTGGCTCGGTGGTCGGAGCATTGCACTAGAATCGCAAGGTCGTGGGTTCAATTCCTGCCGGAGGGCCTGTGTAGTTGCATTTTTCGCAACTGCTCCCGGTTTGGTCTTAAAATGTATATATTCTACACTCGAATTTTCCTTCATACAAAGTAGTGTGCCGCGCAGGCAGTGTTGAAAGACAAATCGAAATATAGTTAGAAGTCTCACGTTTCGAACGAAGGCCCTTCGTCAGAGAGAAACTTGAGACTTCTACTCGCTCGAAACGTTAGACGTTTACGCAGGGGCGTCGGAAGCGAGGGAGGCGGGAGGGGAGGGGCGTGGAGGGGCCCACTTTTTTTTGGGGGGGGGGGCAGCATATGTTTCTGATTAACAAAATCACTAGCCCTAGCTAACCCACGACTTTGAATAAAGATATAATAAGGAACTTTGAATGCAGATATTCAATGTCCGGAAAAGTGTTGTCTTTTGAGTATTTTATGACGTTTTTGGACCTTTAGAATTCTGTTAAACCTTGTCCTAAAATGCAGGAAATGGCATTTCAGAGACTCTAGATTTCAAAATTTCCCCCCGGACCCCTAAAAATTTTGACGCCCTCCCCCCACTTTTAGTGTCGCTCCGACGCCCCTGCGTTTACGCTCCCTGTTTCGGTAGTATATCCAACCTTACTATATTTCAAGTCGAAGTATAGTAAGGCTTGATTGAGTTCTGCCGAAAATATTGAATGTGGTTTCTAACGTTTCGAGCGAAGGGCGTTTTGAGCGAAGACACGTTAGAAACTAACATTCAATATTTTCGGCAGTACTCAAACCTTATTATATTTCGATTAGTATTTCAACACTGCCTACCCAGTACACTACTTTAAAGTGCCTATATGAAAAGTTTGTCTTATTTGAAAGAACACTTAAAATGACAGAGTAACATGTTTTGCAGTTTTTCGTTTCCTTGCTTCGTTCTTGAGATATTTCAGTTTGTTTGATATGCAAATTAAACATTTTGACGTCGTAGGTGCATATAAATGAGTTATCGGAGAAGGTTAGATATCTTTTCTACTATCAAACGAAATTAACTTGAACGAAGCATGTGGATGTGTTTCGCCCACAACACTAAACATGTAGATCTTCAAGTGATTATTTTATTTGATAATAGCAAGGATATAGAATTTTTTCGATAACTCATTATGCACATGTGACGTCAAAATGTTCAATTTGCGTATCAAACAAACTGAAATATCTCAAGAACGAAGCAAGGAAAGGAAAAACTTCAAAAGATGTTACTCTATCATTTTAAGTGTTCTTTCAAATAAGACAAACTTAATTTTTGTTTCATAGGCACTTTAATTGCTTATTCATAAAAATATTTCTCACTTTAGGAAGCAAATATTCAAGAACTCGAAAAGAAAATTGGTTGTGGTCAAATTGAAGAAGTTATTGAACAGGTAATGTACTCGGTGTAATGTACATAACAATTCTATGTTGTGAACTACAGCAGTGTCGTAGGACCCGAAGGTGGGACTTGGACTCAGGTGGTCAAGACTAAACGATTCATACCGCGTCCAGACCAAGTCTGGCAAAACTTTGCTTTTTATTTGCTTGTTCCATGTCGAAAGATTTGTAGAGTACAGTAAAGATTTAATTTTCTACCGCTTTTTGGGCAGCAAGTAGTCTTAGAGTCCAGTAATTTAGTATCTCTTCTTTTTTCATGGGCACATTCGCCAGTTAAGTCATGACATCACTACCGCTACTGTGTTTGCATAACTTGATATAAACACGGTGAGTGACCAATCACAGCGTGTGTATGAAGACACAGCCTGTATGACATGCCTAGAAACATTGTACAGTATAATGCAATTGCTCTACGCTTGTTATTTATGATGTTAGGTTTAGATCAACAAATACATGTTTTATTTGTTTCAAAGGCAAATGACGAGTTATCATTAGCACGAAAGATGAGTGAATGGCAACCATGGCAACCACTACAGACAGAAGCTCCCGAAGACCAATGGAAATGGCCCATTGGAAAAGCAACATGAGTATATCCTCATATGGTAACTTCTGAAGACTTGAAAATGATGATGTAGTTTGTATTTACATTGTACTCTGAGATAACTATTTGATGCTACTAGCTTCTTGTTCAACGAACTAGTATATGAACTTGTAATTGTGTTCATTTATGTAATATACAATAAATTTTGTATACAAGCCAATAGAAACTACTCCCGTTGCTACTGACTTTATATTTTGTTGCATTCTAACACCAACATGTATGCTGTTCTAAACGGTTATTAGCCTGCGAGCAGGCTTTTGTGGAGGGAGAGAGGGAAGGGAGTAGACAAGAGAGAAAGAGAGAGCCTGCACGGATGCTATAGAATTTTAGATATCTGCGTCCTATCTGACGCAAAATTATAAAATTATATCTGACGCAAAATTCTCATTGGTCGGGTTGTCTTATACGTCAATCATAAATGCAAATCTTAAAGTGTGTTATTAACTTATTCATAAACGAGGATGTTGTGTATAAGTTTCAAAAGGCAAAAGATTGGATTTTGGAATTGCGAGAAAGTATACAGTCAAACCATCATCCTGACGTGGAGTGAAACGAAGAAACAGTGTACTTATTGCAATGAGTAGATTCAGAAAATCGTGCAAGAAGGAAGAGAAAATCGCCAAAATACCAGTATGCAAATCATATTAAGAATAACAATCACAAAAATTCAATACTGCACACACAATGGAAATTTTCCGATCGATCAGTTTCTCGCGGTCTACTCTACTCTCCACTCCACTCCACTCCACTCCACTCCACTCCACTCCACTCCACTCCACTCCACTCCACTCCACCCCACCCCACCCCAAACCCCACCCCACCCCACCCCACCCCCTCCCCCTCCACTCCACTCCACTCCACTCCACTCCACTCCACTCCACTCCACTCCACTCCACTCCACTCCCTCCACGCTACTCTACTCTACTCTACTCTACTCTACTCTACTCTACTCTACTCTACTCTACTCTACTCTACTCTACTCTACTCTACTCTACTCCACTCCACTCCACTCCACTCCACTCCACTCCACTCCACTCCACTCCACTCCACTCTACTCTACTCTCTGTTGTTGACCAATAATGTTATAGCTTCCTGCGAGAGTTTAAAATAAAACGTTTTAACATTTATTAACATTTATTTATTTTATTTTACATCAACATTTAATAAAACGTAAAAAATATCTTTAAAAAAGATAGTTCAAAACACAAGGTTTATAACATCATTTCTCTTCACAAACTTTCTTCGGGTGGTGTTCACCATGGTTCCTCAGTCCAAACAAGGTTTATTCCACAATAAGGACAAAACATAAAGTCAGTAAGATATTCTCTGTAAGGATGGATCTCGCAGTGGTACTTCACTCGACCAAAGAATTGTTTTGAACATCCGTAACATTTCAAGGTGTCTGGCTCTCTTTTACAAATGCAGTCAGCTTTAACCTGTAGTAAATGAAGACAGAAATATTGTAGTGTTTGTTGGTCGAGAGAACAGAAGTATTGTATTAGTGTTGATCGGTTTATATAACTTACTCCAGGGAAGTAGATGCGAGAATGATCGAAATGACTAATGGCATGCCTAGGATTCGTGCTTATAGTGTAGTGTGGTGTGGTGCTTTGTTGTGGCAAAGACAAGGTTATATTCTTGAGACAATGAGTTGTTATGTACAGACTGTGAGCTAAGCACGTGATGACTTCGTGAACGGAACAAAGTGAAATTGCTATATATCATTAACCATAATTTATATAAACTATAAATCGTATTCATTTTTGAGTTATATTTCACTTATTTGATTTGATGTAATAAACAAAACACACTAGGAGTGTTTGATCTGATATCAAACATGGAGAAGTGTGTTGAATAACCAAGGCAAAGTCGAGGTTTTTTAACCAACTTCGAGGTGTTTTGATATCAGATCAAGCACAACTTTCGAGTGTTTTCTCAAATGAATCAGTATTTTAAGAGAAGTTTGAGGTGAAACTTGGCTTAATTTTATGCAAGTGTTTGATCATATATCCAAACTCCGTCTCGGTACTCATTTCCTTTGTTTTTATCTTATGAATTATTAATAAGTTTGAGAAATAATAGTTCAAATACGAGACGGAGGACTTTACTGGGATTTCAATGTCCGAGTGCTTTTTGAAAAGGCGAGCCTTTTTAATGCACGAGGGCTTTGTAATCCCAGTAAAGTCCCGACGTCGAGTATTTGAACTGACTTCTCAAGATACCTCTGAAACGTAATATAATTTGCCTTATTTCAAAGTCCCAAGACTTTGAAAACCTATTTTGCATTATTTCAAAGTACTAGTACTTTTCCTCCGATTTCAAAGCACTGATTAAACATTAATTTCGTTTGTTTTTGGTTCATGAATTATTAATGCGTTTGAGAAATATGTCACAAGTCCAAGACGGCAATACAATTTGCGACCAAACTGAAAATACGGCTTTTTTACTATAGTTAGACCAAACATTAGTATAACAAAATCTTGTAGAGCTATAGGCAGCAATGTTTTATCAGTTGTACTGTGGGCAGCGATGTTTTATCAGTTGAGCCCTACTTTGAATGATCGTACTTTATATATGATCACATATATAAAGACACTCATCAAACGTGGATTTTTTTGTTTTTCCTTCAAGATTTTTAGCATTATTCGATTAATAATTTTTATTACTATCATTGAATATTGTTTGAGTGTTCTCCCAAATATACGATCTTAAAAATGTTCTTATACAAAGGTTCTGTAATGTCAATAACAATTACTCTACACTGACCTCTTCAGGAATGCCTGCATCATCTTCTACATTCTCCTGATTTGCTGGATCCCAAAGCTTTCTAAAATGACTTGTAAGAAGACCACTGCAAAAAAGTGACCATTCTTGAGCAATAGGATGTCCTTGATGGTTTTTCTTTAATAAATAAAGCAACCTGCTTTCGTCGCTCGTGAATGGAACACTTATCAGTTCCCTAACTGTCCGATTAAACGACGGAGTCTTTGGCACCTGTTTGAAATTACCATATAATCCAAGATTTGGATTTCGTCCAGTTTGGCAATTAGATTCTGATTCTTTTCCACTGCCAAATGCTTCCATATTCAAGTTGTTTGGTGTTTTCTTTACAGACTGACTGGGATCGTCTATGAGGTGTTCATAAAAGGTCACTCCACTCACAATCTTGGAAGGGTTCGAAACCTGCGTTGGTTTCTCTTGTATCGTGTGTTCAGTATTTGGCATCGTAAAAATCTCTTCATTTTGACAAATATTTACCATGTTTGTTTCAGGGCAGTTCATTTGTCGTCCATTTGTGTTAAACCCATGTTTGTCCATGAACGGAATGTTCTTTAACTCATGGTTGTCAAATTTAAATGGCGTCCAATGTGTCTCATCCGTCATGTTCATTCCTGTGGCTTTCATCTGGATATTCGATGGACTGGCAAGAGGTAGTTGAAATAAACTCTCTGTATGGACTTTTGGGATTCGATCCATTCTAGGATAATATTCTGGAGTATTTCTGTTGAAGGCAACATT
>OZ035997.1:22072994-22105494 GCA_964035015.1 Corallium rubrum
GTATTAATAGTGTCGACCTGATTGTTCTACAACAATTGGTCGTCAACGATGATGCCCAAAGTCTTACATTGTTCAACACGTTTTATTTTACTATCTCCTAGTTTGACTGAGGGATCATCGTTAATTGATATTAGCTAATCTTTGCCTGGAACCGATTACTATATATTCGGTTTTGTCTTTATTACATGTAAGTGTTAATTTATTACTCAACAGCCATTGATGCATGTACATTATCTAAATCAGTATTAAGGTGATTTTGTATATCACCAATTGTATGATTATTAGTGGTTATATTCGTGTCATCTGCAAACATACTGGCTGTTGAGTAAATTAAACAGTTAAGCAAATCATTAATGTAAATTAAGAAAAGTAATGGCCTATAAGGTTGGACCATAGATAATGGAAGGGGAACTGGATAGGAAACTTACGAAACCGGAAACGATGTTTGCACAACTTGCTATGGTAATTATACACTTATAAGCAGCTAATGCACCTACGAGTGATCCCACATGGCCAGGATCAACCATTGCTGAAATTAAACAATAGTGTAATATCACTTAAGTCAGTAGTGTCTGATTTTAGCCATGTGGGACCACCCATTAGGTGCATTAGCCCCTTATAAGTGTATAATTACCATAGCAAGTTGTGCAAACATCGTTTCCGGTTTCGTAAGTTTCCTATCCAGTTCCCCTTCCATTATTTATGGTTGGACCGTTGCGGAATACCGCATTGTATTACTTGTTTCTTAGATACTTTTTCGTTGACACAGCATATCTGAACTCTGTTTGAAAGCATAGTCAATCGAGATATGGTCTGGAAACTCAGCTAAAGTCTTTGGTCTATCTTTTTGTTTGCCTTTATGCATTTTTGTGCACAGTGCACGGTCACTGAACACATTGTATTTTAGAATAATGAACGAATTGTCCAATAGCAACGTTTCAGTTCAATCACTCAACCGTGCTATTTAAATATTAATAAACCTAAAACAAAGGCTGTGCACGGTGTAAGGTACGGTTCAACATAGAATCACAGCTCATTATAGGCGCTTTGAAGTTTGCCGAGTTTCCAGACCATATCTCGATTGACTATGTTGAAAGGTATGATGTAAACCAATCCAACGCCAACCCACCGACACCATATAACGATAATTTTCTGATTAGAATATTGTGGTCAACACAGTCAAAGGCTTTTTTAAGGTCTAAAAATATGACTCCGTTTAGTAAGCCTTTATCCATGTTGATAAGCCAATTATTTGTGGTATACTTAATAGTGACGATTGTGTTGAATGTTTTTTCCTAAAACTAGATTGTTGATCTGTAATGATATTGTTACTCGCCAAGTAAGCACATAGTTGTTCACAGACTAATTTCTCAAGTAACTTGGCAACAACTGAAATTACAGATATTGGGCGATAGTTGCATGCACAATCAGATTTAAGCCCTGATTTATAAATAGCTGAAATTCGCGCTACTTTAAAGTGATCAGGAAAGATTCCCATGGAAATAGATGAATTAAATATAAAAGTTAAAGAATCTGGAACAACATCAGCAGAATCTTTTAGCAGCTTTGATGGGATTCTATCATTTCCACAAGATTTTGATTGTTTTAATTTCGAAATAATTTTTAAGACCTCATCTCTAGTAACTAAGTGAAGTTGAAATACCGTTTCAGTTTGGGTAATATACGAGTCAAATGTGAAAGAAGAATCAATCCTTCATGTTATTTGCTAATTTCGAACCAATTGTTGAGAAATATTCGTTAAAAGTGTTTGCTATTTCTTGATTGTCACTAATTGTAACACCACCAACAATTAGTTCAGTTACTCTAGTTGTTTTGGACTGTTTATTAATTAGTTTATTAATTGTTTTCCAAGTATCTTTTGAGTTATTAGATGTCTCACCAAGTTTCTCTGTGTAATAATGCTTTTTCGTTTTTCCAATCAGCTTGTTAGTTATGGAATAAAGCATATTCCGAAGAATAATGCCATCCTGTAAACTCAAGATATGAGTTAAACAAGTGGAACTATGTTGAAAATTGTAATATTTCGACTTTATTTCAAAGTCATCATCAGACACTTGTCTGACCATCTGCAAACACCAATACTCAGCGCCACCAGCCCCTAATAGTCTTGGAGACTTTATAGACAATGATCATTGAAGAAGCGTGTGGGATGTGCAGGACAGTTCAATATGTCACTTGGTACAGTCATTGAAAATGGCAAGAATGTGTATTTTTTGTACGCGAGTACATGATATGTAATAATTATGTAAATAATAGATATCTTTACCATTGGTCTGACGTAACCAACTGGGTTGCCCCTTGTTAAGCCGCATGGTCTTGGTGGACAACTAGCTTGGCAAGGGTGTTGAGCTGGTCTGTTGTTAAGCTACAGAAGAAATAAAAAAGCTATATTAACTCAACTTTTCCGACAGGCCAGAGATGCCGGAGAAAACTCACGAAGACTATTCGTGAACTCTTCACACATAGGATCAAACAACCGGGTACCAACGTTCCGAACTAAAGTTCTGACTCGCAACCTCAAGGTAAAAGCTTCCTCTTTGATTTCAACATGCCACAATTGTCGGCCACTCCTCGCTCACTTAATTCTAGACGAACATGAGATTCTCTTTTTCTGAGAAATTCTTACGCTACCTGAGATCTCTTGAAGTTAATGTTGATTGGTTTATTCCAGACGAAGTCAACTCCTGAGTAACCTGGCAGTTGAAACGCTGTAAGTTGTAAGGTTTGATCTCCTATTTGAGTTCCATCCTTTTCCTTTATACATCTTTCAGCGGCATCACATGTTTTAAATTCCACAACGGCAAGGTTGGATTTAGACGTCGAATCATCGTTTGCCACAAACTAATTCATTAACATAATGACAACACAATAAATTACAAAACAAAAGCTTTACTACAACACATGGTATAATTCTTGGTTTCGACGTTACGGCGGCCATATTGGTGCACAGAAACAATGAAATGGCGGCCACATTGGTGCACAAATTTTATCCTTGATATCCTTGATATTAATACGTTGGGCATAACTTATGTCAAAAACGCTCAGGTTTTATTTCAGTCAGTCTCAACTCTTGCACCATAACAGACACCCATAATCCTACAAATCCTATGTTTTTTGTTTTTCGATTTTCTATATTTTTTGTGGGAAAATGACGTCACATGTTTGGCGCGAAAATTTTGTTTTAATATTTTTGCATGTTTTATGACTGCTTCGAAAACAGCATGTTGTGTAAACTCTAAAACCGAAGAAAAAATTGAAATATCCTTATTCAATCAAAAGTTATTTTGAGCTATTTTTAGAAACAAAATGGCGAAAATTCAAATCTCAAAACGTTATAACATTTTATTGAATGAAGAGCGTTTGTGACACAGGGACGTAGCCAGGATTTTGAAAGGGGGAGCCGAAATCAAAATAAATTTTTAGGGGGTTCCGGGGGCATGCTCCCCCGTGAAATTTTGAAATCGAGAGTCGCTGAAATGCCATTTCCTGGCTTTTGGAGGAAGATTTTACAGATTCTAAAGGTTAAAAAAACGTCATATAAAATATTCAAAACACGCAAACGTCACATAGGTACTCAAAATGCATACACTCAGTAGATTGAATACATTGTTTACAGTTTATTTCCTGACACAATTCATATTGCATCAGTTTTGTAGTTACATGTCTGTTGTTTTATATCAAAAGGGGGGAAACCGCGGCTCCCCCCCTGGCTACGTCCCTGTTTTGACATAAGTTATGCCCAGCGTGTAACATCGTTTAAATGCATCCGTTTTCGCCTGAACACGCTGAAATGTACTAAACAGTCTGCACACTGGAAAACGACACCGCGCGGCCAATCAGCGCTTTGCATCATTAGTTTAAATCATAAGCGACATACCTGGCAAAATGATATTTCTTCACTTTTCCCAAGAAACTGTCTTAATTCTTTCACAGTTGTCAGCGAGCTGGGCAGTCCTTCAACGTAAATAGTTGATACTGAAGCTAAATCTGCTTCACATATTATATCATTTCCTGCCCAGCCTGCTTGAAGTTTTCGAGGTTGTAATTCGAGTTTCGAGATCATCGCCATGCATTTTTCTGCACTTTTAATATCTTTAAAAACCAACCAACCATATCCTTTACTTTTTCCTGTCTTTCGGTTGCTTATCAGCTTAAACTAAGGAATAGAAAATGAAAAAGGATATTAATACTTTATTATAGTCATCACCATCAAGCTCTAGGTTTCTTAGTACTAGTTAAAATAACAGAACAGAGCCCATTATCATGTATGCAATGGGAAATGTCTGATTCATATAAGGTGCTTGTCTTATCGCCTTTCCTTTTTTGTTCCTAGAAACATATTCCCTAGAAATAAATTGTCTGGAAACGCGGTGAACCTCAAAGCGGCTGACAATGAGCTGCAATTTAAGTTGTGGGTGGCGTGAAAGCGCACAAATCTTTTGTGCTACGTTCATTAATATTTATACAACAACTCTGTTATTGTATTCATAAGAAAACCCAGGCTGGCCCGCTTGCCGAGATCTCAGTATCGTGTGCCGAGATCTCCACAAGCAGGATGAGTCGATCGAGATCTCAGCATCGTGTGCCGAGATCTCCACAACCGGGATGAATTTTTCTCATATGAACACATCGTCCCGCTTACCGGGACCATATGAACAGGCCCTTATATAGATATCCTTATACAAATAACGTGGTAATAGATTATCCGCTACTCACCCCCGTCCACTGTTAGTTGGAGTGCATACTGGAGTCAACAACAACAACAATAATAGTGTATTTATCAGAAATAAAATAGTAATTTACAAGAAAAAGAAAATTTTTGTTCGACAAATAAAGGGTAAATTCCCCCCAGAATAACTGACATAACTATAAAAGAGTTAATCTAGCTGGGTGGACAATAGTGTTTTATGAAAGTATATGGTCGAGAAAGAACATACATTTATATATGGTAAAACACACGGAATAAAAAAACAAACATACGGTATGACGACTATATTACTCAATAATCTTTAGTATAATACAGCGGAGTCGATTAAAATGATCACCAACATTGTTTTAGGGTCAGGGTTAGGGATTTTGATGTTAGAATAATTTTAGGCCGCGATTGTCTGCCGCATGGATCTCATTAAGCGTAAAATGTCGCGCGCTCGACTTTTTAAATTTCTTTTGTCTTGTGAGTCTCCATGTGGAACGAAGTAGAAAACTATTTACTTTGTACAATAGAAAAGTCGAACGCGCGCCTTTTTACGCCTGGTGGAAATCCAGTTTAAAATTCAGTACTTTCATTGCCGTGCATAAATTACGTTAATTACGTTACCGGATGAAGTATTTCTCCAAATCCTGGCAGCACTTGCCGCATAATTGCTTCATTGAGTGACGACGAGAGGCCAGTTATACACAAGATGTTGGTGTGAAGTTTAATATTTACTGAACTGGTTTTCATTGGTAAAGCTTTGAGATCTTTTTCAAGCTTTTTAACTGCCAAGTCACCATCCTCGTAACTGATGTAAATATGAACTAAAATAAAATATGTACAACAATATATATTGTTATATAGCTAGAGTTTCGCTGGATACAACGATGACTGTCATTGGTTGGTTTGTGGTCACATGACCTTAGCTAAATTTCAAGCAATAATTGAGAACTTATTGCCTGCTTGGTCAATAAGTTTCAATTGTTGACTAGAACTTTGAACTCTTCACGGTTTCCTATAAACAAAAGCTTGTTTGATAAGATTTGTGAAGATTAACTGGAGAAATGTATTTCTGTTCTTTTGTTCTGAGACTCATATTCGTTTGTTTGATGGGAAATTACAGAGCCAGGCCAAAAGTTTTTTCGTAAGTCTTTCAGTTTGTCGTTTCGTTTGTGTACTTTCCTTTGATAAACGTCTGATCCCTCGGGAAACAGTTAGTTTTGTTTTCCCTCGAGTCTCGATGTTTCCCTCGACTTCGTTGATCTCAGGAAATATCAAGACTCTCGGGAAAACAAAACTAACTGTTTCCCTCGGGAGCAGACATTAAATGTATATTATTATACAGGGCGCCTGAATTACTGTTTTGAATTTTATTGGTTTCTATTTTCTGAACAATCAATAGAGCGTTTTCACTCACGTGATCGGTGGCACATTGGGGTGGTGAAATAATACGAAATATTTGAATAAGAAAGAGCTAATTCCCATACTGTACACAATATGGCCAACATTTCATTGTTTTGGTACACCAATATGGCCGCCGTGACGTAAGATGAAAACGCTCTATAGGCAAGATTATTAAATAAAGATTATTTATACAAAGAAAACCCGATAGGAAATATCGTTCAAGTCAACACTAAACTCAACGAACTTCATCAGACCATAGTCCCTAGAAATAAATTGTCTGGAAACGCGGCCAAAGTCTTTGTTCTATGTTTTTGTTCACGTTTGTGCACCTTATTTCACCTTAACGCTTGCTGAAACTCTGAAATAAACATACAACATACAGGCCGTGTAAGTTATACTGGTCTGCAATTGTGAGATTGATTAATTTTTATGAAGTGGTAAATGACTAGAGCAAATCTCGGTAGTACAGTAAAATACATGACAGTTTATTATACCCTCACAAATAATCGCGAAATCAAATGTCTATACATTACTAGCGTCACATGTGAACCCGATATTTTGCGATAGGACAACTACATGTTAGACAGCAACTTGACATGTCCAAATTTGGACATGTCAAGACACATTAACTTTTCAATCGAACGATTATTTGTTTGGTATAATAAAACACCTATATTCGATTCATCTTCGCTCGATATGGAAAATATTTGACGCAAATAAACTCAAAGACTTCGGCGAGAGTCCCGGGTCAAGAGTTCTCTTTTCTTTTTAACGGAACTGTCACTCTGGAATCGGTTTAGCCGGAGATAGAGTTTCGCGTTCGGGAAAGGCCCTGTTATATGGTGCAATTTTTCATGCAACTTGTCTCGCAATGATGACTCATGCAGCATTGCAGTTGCTTACAGGGGGTGTTACACACTGCAACGCGTTTATGCAATTTTCCAATGATTTGGATTTCGATAAAAGGGGGTAGATTGGGGAGAGGCTCGATTGAGTGTCAAATCATAACAAAATATTGCGAGACAAGTTGCTGGAGGGGAGTTACGCGGTGCAACACTGGAACAAATTGCTGCAATCATTGCAGAAAGTGAGAACCCGATTCTACTTTGTGCAACGATTGTTGCAACTTGTCTCGCAACGATTTTGATCATTGCACAGCATGTTACACGTACAATGCCGTTGCAAGACAAGTTGCATGAAAAATTGCACCGTGTAGCATGCAGGGCCTTAAAGCTCCACAGATCTTGTGGAGGTCCGGTGCGCTTTCGACGGCTTTTCTTTGCCTCGAATTTCAATATTAATCTCGACCTTCGAGCTCGCCTATTGAATTCTCAACTTAAATATTTTGCCATGTTGCGATTAGAAGAACAAAGAAATGAATATTTAATTATATCTGTAAATCGCATACAGATTTGTCCTGATTTACATAAATTTTTCCTCAGTCTAAAATCACTCGAACTTGAAAAATAGTTTGAAAACATGGCTATTTAGATGCGTCCATTTGATTAGTACGATAAAGCATTCGCAGCCGATCTGTATCTGATTTACCACGGCTCGCTTGCAGCTGCCTTGTAAATCACATACAGATCGCTGCATGCTCATGCATGCTTTATGTAATTGATAAAGCATGGGCGGCCGATCTGTATTTAGATCTTATTAGATGTTTTGGTGTGTAGTATCGCTGTATATTTTTACGAGTTGTGCCGTATTTTGACGAGCCCGCAGGGCGAGTCAAAATACAAACAACGAGTAAAAATATACAGCGATACTACACACCAAAACATCTTATAAGAGATTTATTATACAACAGCTCTGATCAACAAATTTTTATGGAAAAAGAAAACTCTAAAAAAGCCAGAGAAGTAGAGCGTGACTTGCACCAGGACAAAATAATAAGCATACATGAAGTAGTTCCCGACTGATAAATTTGATTGGCTAACAAAATCTGTCAAACCGGTTTTCTACAAGTTTTCTACTATCCAAATAACTAACTATCCAAATATCGCTGTATATTTGTACTCATTTTTAGCGTTATTTGGACAGTTTTTAATGCAGTTGTATAATAAGGGGATTTATTTCGGCTCGCCTTATCGTACTTGTGAAATGAAACAATAGAATGAAGCTGATTAGTATTCATAACTTTTGATAAAGATCACTTTGTCCAAAAGATGATCGTTATTGGGATTTACAGACGTATACATGCATGCGACTTGAATGCTACGTTTTGATTGCTTCTTAACCTCATTAATTATTCATGAATTTCACAAGTATTGCTTATCTATGTTATAATATTATAAGTTATAATATATGCATGTAAAGATATATTTTATTCATTTATGTATTAACTTTGCCGTGCACATATTACAAACGTAAATACAGACGTTAGGACAATATAGGCTGGGTAACCGCAACAGCTATATATACAGTGTGTATCAAAAAAATTCGAACCCTTAGAAAATGAATTAACATTCTTTTCAAACAACCTATTGTAGTAGTTTGAAAGCCCTAAAAGCGCTGAGTTATGAATTAATCAGCAGATAAGTTAAACAGGAAGAGAAAAAGCTTTTAAATACTTTCACCATGCATACACTTCAAGTTATCTTAATTTCCCAGGTATAAGCCCGTGTTTTTTCACACATCCATGGCTCAGATATAGGGCTTTCAAACTACTACAATAAGTTGTTTGAAAAGAATGCTAATTCATTTTCTAAGGGTTACACATTAAAAAGAACACGACGATATAAAAGATAGACATTAAATATAAAATAATGAAAATAATTTTAGTTTATACCAACTTACATGTGCTTCCATCTTTCACAAGTTTCTGAATCGTATAGTCTTTCAAATTGTCTTTCTGTATTTCCTTTAGTGAACAATAAAAAACAACATAAACTTTATGCAGTAGGAAAAACTCCTAATGGCGGCGGAGGAAATTTTACATTTTACCGTACCCGAGTAATCCAGCGATGCCTATGCCACCAAGTCAGATTCTTTTGATGGCCTAATTATAACCCAAACAAACCCTTTTCACTTACCCTAATCAGTATTATCTTATACGCTAACCGACCCACTAACGCGTGTCTACTGCCTAGCTTTATACGCTAACCTGACACAGTGATGTAACTCAAGTACGGTAAAGTGTAAACTAAACCCGTTTGCACAAAAACATTATGAAAGATTCTAGTTACCGAAAACAACAGTAGTATATTGATATTTAAATATTGTTACGGAAATTTTGCAGTTTACCGTACCCGAGTAATCCAGTATAGTTGTTAGCGCTTGCAACAAACTTACCTGCATTGTAAGATAAGGAGAGATATTTCGGATGGTTATAATCCTTTGTTTAAAAATGTTATCCATTTTCTGTTTGATTTTAAACACTAGAAGACAGAGCTATTTACAATAATCGCTTCAGATTATTCAAGGAGAAACCGTTTGTGCGATGGTTGATCGCGTCATGTGGCGTCATTGTAATCATCATTCAACGATCCACGCCATTCTTCGTCACCGAACATCAAGAATGACGTGCGCATGCAAACTTTCTAGAACTATTTTGTGTTTTACGCGCGTAATAAAAACGCCTGGCTTGGGTTAATTCTTCCAAGGAGGCGGTTTAAAAAGCCGTCACAGGGATGCATTAGCACTGGTTGTTCCAAGTTAGGTGCTGATTACATGAACCCGGGCTAGCCCGGCTACTTGGGCTGACTCGTGTCACGAAATTCTTTTCCTCGGCCGCAAAAGGGGATTTCAATTAATGTTACGATTTGTTTACATCTAAACTAAACCAGTTCTTCTTTGTACATTTAATTTATGCGAGTTAAAACCACAGTACAATCCTAATCGATCGCGTGAGCCAAATTATAACCAGTTTACAAGTCTATATTAAAATAGTTAGTTCTTTGAATGTTTGCATTGTAAAGCCATGATCAAACGAGAACGCAAGTCATCGCAAGTTTTAGCTTGTGCTTGCTTGTGTCTCGTTTGACCGCCAGCTTGCGATAACTTGCGGTGACTTGCGTTAGCTTGCGACTAATTTGATTTTGTTTAAATTTCTGCGCAAGTTTTCTTCAACTTGCGAAAGCTTGCGAAACGTTTGAACACAAAACACAAGTCGATGTGCAAGTCTTTCGTGTTCCGTCGCCGTAGAAACCATGAGAACTAACGAAAAGGCGTGGAAACTATAGCGGAAGTGCAGAACTTGCGACGACTTGTGCCGACGTTTTACTGATGGAATCACAAGTCATCGTAAGCTAACTAATTGCGATGACTTGCGTTCTCGTTTGATTATGGCTTTAAAAGAAGCGAGAATTTGTGGAAACACCACGTTTATCATTTATTGCTATAAACAATAAAAATAAAGCAATAATTAATTATTAAAGCAACAAATAGTAAACGTGGCGTTTCCACAAATTCTCGCTTCTTTTATTATAAGTCTGAAATGGGTTGTTGACAACTTGTAACAAAGTTGATGATTCTACAGGTGACAAGTTGTTCCCAGGGCGCTTATATACAAGTATATAAATAGTATAAGTGTATAAGCGCCATGGTTGTTCATATAAGGCCTTGACAACAAGCTTGTATAGTGGCTTGATAAAATCACAACTTGGTATAACAACTTGTTAACAAGCGTGCTGCAGCTAGTTGCGAACACATCCTGTTAATAATTAAACTGCTAGGGTTTTACGCGAGTCTTTTCTCAAAGAACGCGCGGGGTTAGAAAGAGAAATGTTTCTTCACGCAAATATATATATATATATATATATATATATATATATATATATTTTTATTTAAAAAAATGAACGTTGCTACTCCGAGTTACACGCGTTAAGCGATCATCAGGCAACTGAAAAAAGAACTTCTAAAGTGAAACTTTTTTCAGTTGCCTGATGATCGCTTAACGCGTGAAACTCGGAGTAGCAACGTTCATTTTTTTAAATAAAATCTATCTTGCTCTACCTTCAAAAGTATCGAGCACTCTGTGGTCTATTGTAAACGACTACGTTAACTATTATATATATATATATATATATATATATATATATATATATATATATATAAGATTATATAAATATATATATATATATAACGATTAGTCACCGAAGTCGAGGTGACTATCGGTGAATATTTACCGAGCTGCGAAGCGGCGAGGTAAATACAACGATAGTCACTGAGACTGAGGTGACTAATTGTTTAATTTAGTATAATTTCAGAGGTTGATAAAAAAACAGTAATGTTGAAACAAAAACTTTTAAACAACTGCTTTCATTTTAACAGTGGTGACTCTGTTTATTCACAGACGATGCATGTTAGCAAGCCAGTCTTTGTCAGTAAATAATTTCAAAAAGAGAGTAAACAACATCCTACTTTGGAATTGAAGTTGTACATACATTCAAATATATGCTAAAAGACTTTTATTTTGGTATTTTGGATCCTGTTGCGGCTTTTTTGCACTTAATTCATGTTCAGTATGTTCTTCACTCCTGACGGAAGTTTTCGAAAACATCGCTACGACCAAAACCTAGCCAAAACCATACAAAAAATACGAAGAATTATAGAAAATATACTTCCTTACCTTTATAAAGTTTTGTTTTTACGATATTTGATATGTACAACATCTCAGTGATAAATGTTTTCAGTATTATGCTCTTTTGTTTATCTCAAAAACTACAGACCCTATTTTGAAAAAAAAATTCAACAGTGCAATGAATCAACAAATTCTAAAATCTCATACATCAAAATGACAACTCCGAGGGGGAGACTGAAACGAGTAAAGTCAGTACAGTGTTGAAGAAGTACCAGTCTCTTTTCCAAAACTACTTTTGAAGAACAATTTCTTGTGATGCAATATAGTCACCGCGCCGAGCGGACCAATCAGAAAGCTGGAAAGTCTCTTTTCCCCTATGAAATATGAAATTTATTATATATATATATATATATATATATATATATATATATATATATATATATATATATGTATATATATATATATATAAAAAAAACAGGCAACCCGCCTTCTCTTAGTTTCAAAAACATTTATATTTAAATCAAGAAAAAAACTAATACAATTTTTTTTTCTACGTTTCGGGGCAAGCCCCTTTATCAAGAAACAAGTTACAGAGAATTTCAGATCTATCTTTATAGTGCTAGGCCTAATTAATTACAAAGTCAAATTTAATTAAAGTCCCTAATATTCAATCCTAATGGTGCGAAGCTATTCAATTTATATGCCCAAAAAGCCTCTTACGTGTTGGATCATTTATATCCGTTTTATCAATAATTTTTACCGACATATCTTCAATACCCCTATGTCCATCTAAAAAGAAATGCGAATATAGATGTTCCCCCGCGATTCCCCTTTGTCCCTTACCATATCTGTTCGCACTGCTCTTGTGGTTATTGAAGCGTTGTCTAAATGATGTTATTGTGCTTCCCACATATATTTTAGAGCATTGTTTACAGATAATAAGGTAAACTACCCCTTTAGAATTACAATTAAATACAAAATTTATCCAAAATGTTCTATGTCCATTTGTAAACGTATTACCCTCCTCTACGAAATCACAGATCCTACAACGTTTATGTCCACATTTCCTCATACCCGTCTCCCTTTCCCCATTTTGTCTAATTTTTGACCGCACAACCGCATCTTTCAAATTCCTCGGCCTTCTATATGTCACAATAGGTCTCTCCAAATATATTCGTCTCATCGCACCCGACGCCTGCAAAACTGGCCACATAGAACTCACAATTTCCCCTACTTTCGACAATGCCGGGTGAAAATCTAAGACCAAAGGTGTCCTATTACGATTTCTCCCTATTTTACTTTCCGAATTCTGATGTAGCAGACTTTCTCTACTCCGATTTTTTACTCTGGCGAATTGCCTATCCAAATCTCCAGGCTTAAAGCCCCTCTTAATAAAGTGGCCACGCATTTCGGTTAACCGATTTTCAAAGATTTCCCCTGTACTACAAATCCTCTTAAGCCTTAAAGCTTGACCATAAGGTATGGTCCGTTTTACATGCGTCGGGTGACAAGAGGCACAATCCAAATACTGGTGCGTATCCGTTGGTTTGGAATAGATATCAGTAACAATCTGATTATTCTTAATTTCCACCATAACATCCAAATATGCCAACCATAGTATAAGACCATTCCCATGTATACCTAATATTACCATGATATGAATTAACAAACTCAAGAAAACTTATTAGAGAATCTTTTCCATGCACCCAGACCAAAAAAATGTCATCCAGAAATCTAAACCAAACCAAAGGCTTCAAAGCACACTCTTGCAACATTCTTCTTTCTAATTTTGACATGAATATATTAGCAAAAGCGGGTGCAAACTTAGTACCAATTGCTGTTCCCAGGGTGCGATGAGACGAATATTTTTGGAGAGACCTATTGTGGCATATAGAAGGCCGAGGAATTTGAAAGATGCGGTTGTGCGGTCAAAAATTAGACAAAATGGGGAAAGGGAGACGGGTATGAGGAAATGTGGACATAAACGTTGTAGGATCTGTGATTTCGTAGAGGAGGGTAATACGTTTACAATTGGACATAGAACATTTTGGATAAATTTTGTATTTAATTGTAATTCTAAAGGGGTAGTTTACCTTATTATCTGTAAACAATGCTCTAAAATATATGTGGGAAGCACAATAACATCATTTAGACAACGCTTCAATAACCACAAGAGCAGTGCGAACAGATATGGTAAGGGACAAAGGGGAATCGCGGGGGAACATTTATATTCGCATTTCTTTTTGGATGGACATAGGGACTTATGTAAATACTATCACAGACTCTTTTATCTTTGAAAATATTTCAGAAGATGAATTAAGACGAGTAATTAAGAAAATGAAAGCCAACAAATCATCAGGCTTTGACAAAATTTCAATTAAACTCTTGCAAGCAGCAGGTGAGGTAATTATCGATCCACTGCTCTATATTTTCAACCTATCATTAAATACGGCTATTTTCCCAGATGATTGGAAACTCGCTAAAATAACGCCAATTTATAAAAGCGAACAAAAAACAGACTGTGGAAATTACAGACCTATTTCAGTCATTTCAAGTGTTGCAAAAATCTTCGAGAAAATTGTCTACCAACAATTGACAAATTTTCTAGAAGAAAACAACGCAATAACAGATCATCAATCTGGTTTTCGGGCCCAACACTCAACCGAAACAACTCTTCTTCATTCTACAAATAACTGGCTAGTTAACATGGACAAGGGACTGATTAATGGAATATTATTCCTAGATTTAAAGAAAGCTTTTGATACGGTGGACCACGAAATACTTTTATCCAAACTCGAATGCTACGGTATACGAGGTTCAGCACTAAAATGGTTTCAATCCTATCTTTATAACAGGAAACAAATATGTAAACTAAACCACACTGTGTCAAATACTCGAAACATTAGTTGCGGCGTCCCTCAAGGATCGAATCTTGGCCCACTACTCTTTCTTATCTACATAAATGATTTGCCTAGATGTTTGCGAACGACAGAATCCTCCATGTTTGCAGATGATACAAGTATGTCCTGTGACGGTCTATCATCTGCAGACATTGAGAGTAAATTAAATTCTGACATAAACAATGTTCAAAATTGGTTAATTGCCAACAAATTAACACTAAATAAAGAAAAAACAGAATGTATGATTATTGGATCAAGACAGCGTTTAGAACAAATCGATAACAGTCTAGAGATAAAAATTGGAAATCATCACATCAAGCAGGTCCGTGACAAAAAGGTTCTCGGCATCATAATAGATGACCAATTAAAATGGGCAGAACACAACAACGAACAATGTAAAAAGATTTCCAAAAGCATAGCCCTTTTAAGAAAGGTAAAACCTTTTGTCTCGCAAAGTGTTCTCATAACTATGTATAACTCACTAGTGCTTCCTCATTTTAATTACTGTTCTACCATCTGGCATGATGGTAACATAATGCACATTGACAAATTGTCGAAATTACAAAAGAGAGCTGCACGTGTTATAACTAACTCAAATTATGAAATTAGATCCTCTGAAATATTTGAAACCCTCAAATGGAAACCAATTAAAGCTATTCTCGACATTCGTGAATTGACTATGACGTTCAAAGCCTTAAAGGGTGTAACTCCAGATTATTTAACACAGTTATTCAATCCTTGTAACAACAATAATTACCAGCTACGAAGCAATAACTTAAAATTCTATTTGTCCAAGCCCAGAACAAATTTTCTTAAAAAAAGTTTTTCCTATCGAGGTGCTGCGTCTTGGAACAGAATACCGATAGACAAACTACAGAAGATTAACTCTGCAGAATTGTCTTTGAGTATTACTCGAAAAATACTTGACGACCTTTTTTGATGTATATAGATTATTTAGCTTTTGAATCCTTTTAGTGTTTATGTAAATAACTGTATATTATAATTTGTAGATATTTGTGTATGAAGAGGAAATTTTGTGGTTCTCTCAATAGAGAATCATAAAGTTTTTTGGGTTTTTTCTTCATATTTTTTAAAATATTTTTCTTATGTGTAAATACCCACACGGCCCTTTGAAAATCACTGTGGTGAAAGGTCACCGTGTTTAAATAAGTTTAATAATAATAATAATAATAATAATAGGGGTATTGAAGATATGTCGGTAAAAATTATTGATAAAACGGATATAAATGATCCAACACGTAGAGAGGCCTTTTGGGCATATAAATTGAATAGCTTCGCACCATTAGGATTGAATATTAGGGACTTTAATTAAATTTGACTTTGTAATTAATTAGGCCTAGCACTATAAAGATAGATCTGAAATTCTCTGTAACTTGTTTCTTGATAAAGGGGCTTGCCCCGAAACGTAGAAAAAAAATTGTATTAGTTTTTTCTTGATTTAAATATATATATATAAATATATATATATATACATATATATATATATATATACTATATATACATATATATATATATATATATATATATATATATATATATATATATATATATATATATACATATATATATATATATATATATATATATATATATATATATATATATATATATATATATATATATATATATATATATATATATATATATATATGTAATGTTTACAACACGAGCGGCCGTGTTGTATTGAATATACAATCACGAGCCGAAGGCGAGTGATTGTATATTCAATACAACAAGGAAGCGAGTGTTGTAAACAACTTGTGAAATGAATAAATAGTAAAAATCCCTTTGGGATATTGAGATGCTAATTTGCTAATTAGTTACAAGCACTAGTGGTTGTGTCAGAAGAGTATACATCCACTAGTGGTTGTAACTAATTAGCATCATTGGTTTTAGTTTGTATGGGGTTTACAGGGGTATACATGTGACGTAATTTCTGAAATTGGATTGGCTGCAAACCTCATGAATTAGTAATGAATTTCACAAATATATATATACATATACATATACATATATATATATATATATATATATATATATATATATATATATATATATATATAATTAACAAATAGAAAATCGCTTGCGTGTCTCTGTACTGTGATACAAACACGAATGACGTGATTCAGTTCAACCGGAAAAAATGCCTAGTGGAAACACGAGGCGAAGCCGAGTGTTTTCACACATTTTTTCCGGTTGAAATTGCGTCATTCGTGTTTGTATCACAGTACAGTCACAAAAGCGATTTTCTATTTGTTTTATAAAATAACTAACCGTTTTACGAGGTAAAAAACCAAACAGAAGCCACCAAAGTGACCGAGACTCAGCTGATGAATGATGGCGTAATCAAATAAATACGCCAGTGATTACGTGAGATTTAACCAAACAGAGCATGCGTTGTACAATATAAAATGAAAATGACGTCCAACGTGTCTCTGTACTCTGAGTGAAAATGGCTCTCGTCCAATCAGAGCGTGCGTACTCGGTAGCATACCTGTTATTTTATAAATATATATATATATATAAAACTATCCAGTTCGAATTCATACGTGTAGAGTGCTCGATACTGGAGTAGAGCAAAATAGACAAATAAGTAGACAAGCTTGTATTACTTCATAAGGATTTTATTCACGACAAATTTGTTTCGTGTGGTAGGTTAAACCTATCACACGAAACAAATTTGTCGTGAATAAAATCCTTATGAAGTAATACAAGCTTGTCTTTACTTATTTGTGTATGTATGTATGTATGTATGTATGTATGTATGTATGTATGTATGTATGTATGTATGTATGTATGTATGTATGTATGTATGTATGTATGTATGTATGTATGTATGTATGTATGTATGTATGTATGTATGTATGTATGTATGTATGTATGTATGTATGTATGTATGTATGTATGTATGTATATATATATATATATATATAATCAGAAGGTAATTTGTTGTATACCTTGGAAATTCAATGTTTTTCAAAAAAATCTCACTGCCACTAGAAATTTTCTCAGAACTAAATAACATCCCCTTACTAGCCTAAATTAAATTATCTGGCCATAAACATAGCCAGAAAGGAGGGCGCTACGGCCGGACCCTTAAGAGACAAACATTTTTTGCTGTTTAACTTGAAATACATTTGCTGATGTTGAGTTCTTCCCTTGACAAGTAGATATCGTCTGGCGTAAGTCAGAGTAAACTAATACATATACTATATTAACTCTTATTAGGCCTGAAACTCAGTCATCGCAGAAACTGGTTCGCAGCTCGCAGTGCTTGATTTTGCGCCAGGAGTAATTTTTAATTAGATGCAAATACTCGCAGCGACCTGCGACCCATCTTGTGCGATGATTGGAAAACAGGCTTAAGCCTCTTTTCTGGTCATCGCGTATGCAGAAACTGGCTCACAGCGCAAAACAAACAAGCACTGCGAGTTCTAGTGAGTTCTTTTTACTTAGGATGCAAGTACTCGCGGGGAGCTGCGCCCAAATTTCTGCGACAACTGCATGAAAGCAGGAGAAGACTTGAGTTGAGAGTCGAATGACACCCATAGAAAGAGATAACTTCAAAGATGGATAAAAAGTGACAAATAATGCATGAGACGTTAATGTTTTATTCAATTGATTTCCAATTATACTATAACGAGGATTTTGAAATCCTGGTTGCTAAAACATTTACATTTTCATTCTCCATCAAAGGTCTTCTACAAATAATTCATGCTTAATCCAACTTTATGGGTGCTGATAAAAGAAAACATTTCAGTAGGACGCTATATATAAGAAAATACAAGCCAGAGTGACCAGCACCTGGACAAGACTGGTTATTGTCAAATTCATCTGGACAAACCAAAACGAATCAACGACAATTTTGCGCAGCAAAAGTCATCAACATCTTGTGGTTATGGAATACATGCAGATATCTGACAGATATACTGTATAACCAGTATTATGGCGTATTATGAAATATCGTGCTACGTGTGCAAAGTAATCTTGTGATGAGTTCTAAAGAACGTTGGCATATGTCGTTATCAAATAAGTTAGGGAGTATTTAACTCGATCATACAGCGCTGCAGACGTACCCGATCGAACTGGATTGGGGGTTTTATTAACTTTCTTGTTATTTTTAATTTTGTGTTTTATACGAGTCGAGCAAACCCCCCTAGATATACCGGGACTTCGCTAATTACGATTGACCAGGCTGACTTGGCTACCTGGACTGTTAAGGTGCTATACACGATGCGATTTTCCTGGCAACTTGCAACATATGGAAAAAAAATCGCAAGTTGCAGGAAGGGTGTTACACGTTCAGCAACTTGCGATTTTTGTTGAAAGTTGCAGCAAAAAGTAGAACCCATCCAACTTTTCTTGCAACTTGCAACACGGCAAAAATGACAAAATCGCAAGTTGCTACGGGGTGTTACACGGTGCGATTTTTTATCCAACCTACAACATTCAGTGATTTGTTGCAAGTTGCAAGAAAAATCGCATCGTGTAACAGCACCTTCAGTCGAGGCTCTCGCGCGTACTCGCAAACCTTTTGATTTGATCAGCATTTTTTGACAACTTTTCGCGTCACAAGTTCTGCTGGATAATATAGTTCATATTACAAGCAAGAACTGATAAATTAAGCCAGTTTCACCAGACGATCAGCTAGCACTTCAGATCTATTAAACACTCCTAAGGAATACCAGCGGAACTATCAGCGCCCATAAAATTGCAGTACCCCCATATATAATATTGTATCTTATAATTATCCAAGTTTAAATCTACTGTAATAATTATGTATATACCTTTTATGACCATACAGTGAGCCTTAATTGTTAATTGGAATGTTATTCCATCATTTCAAATAAATTCCATGCAATATATTTACCAAAAAGTGCAATTAAATACTGAAATCTAAAGTTACAGATAATGGAACGAATTTCTGCAAGAATGGTTCTTTGCACGTGCAATTAATCACCTGCAAGGATCCATTCTTCGTATGTTCAACTATGCAATTTCTGCAAGAATGTTCTTTGCACGTGCAATTAATCACCTGCAAGGATCCATTCTTCGTATGTTCAACTATGCAATTTCTGCAAGAATGGTTCTTTGCACGTGCAATTAATCACCTGCAAGGATCCATTCTTCGTATGTTCAATTATGTACTCATCCAAGCAGATGAGAAGAAAGTATTAGGCAAATATTTTACAATAATCAAAAAAATAATTAACTAACACATTTTAACGCCGCATTTTAAAATTTAATTAATGATTATAATATTCCACTTCCCATTTTTTTTCTACAATCACTATATTCTATTTTCCCATTTTATATATTTTTAAATTCCAATGTTTATGTAATGCATATCGCAAAGCCAAAGAACTATTGTGCTTCGGAGCTGAGAAGTAGAATTTTCACGCATATATATATATATATATATATATATATATATATATATATATATATATATATATATATATATATATATATATATATATATATATATATATATGCAATAAGATATGGTCTGGAAACTCGGCAAACTTCAAAGAACCTTTAATAAACTGTGATTTTATGTTGAGACGGTCTTCACCGTGCACAAACTTTTTGTTTTTCGCTTAGTAATATTTAAAGGTATTGGCAATAATAGAAGATCTTTTGCAACTTTTTTGAGTTTTAAAAATATTTCAGTTTGTTTGATATGTAAATAACATGATTTCTGACGTCAGGAGCAGGGTACAGTATTTTCATACATCATTACAAAATCACTTACAGCTCTACAAGGCGTTTTTATGTGCACAGTTTCAAGTTATTTCGTTACACAAACTTAGAGATATAACTGACTTTACTAGGTGTGAAAATACTGTACCCTGCTCCTGACGTCAGAGACCACCTCATTTACATATCAAAGAAGCTTAGAGATATAACTGACTTTACTAGGTGTGAAAATACTGTGCTCTGCTCCTGACGTCAGAGACCATCCAATTTACATATCAAACAAACTTAGAGATATAACTGACTTTACTAGGTGTGAAAATACTGTACCCTGCTCCTGACGTCAGAGACCACCTCATTTACATATCAAACAAACTGGAATTCTTGAAAACGAAGAAAGATACAAAAAAGTTGAAAAGATCTTCTATTAAAATTTTACGATTTCTTTCAAATTAGACCCAAACTTAATTTATATTGCCAATGTCCTTTAAATAACACGGTTGACTGAGCGACTGAACCCACACGTAGCTATTGGATGAATGCTTCATTATACCAAAATACATTACGCTCACCGTGCACAAGATTGTATAAACGTGAACAAAAAGAAAGAAGGAAGGCTCTCGCTGAGTTTCCAGACCATCTTTCCATTGACTATGATTCAGAATATAGTGTTGGTTCTCCAAATATAAAATAATAACTGCCTGCAACATATAAACTGCCTGCCTGGTTAACTGTTTAATGCGACAGTTGTTTAATGAGCTGAGTTCACTTGCAGCTCACTTTAGGGCTCACTTTTTATAGAAAGATAATTTTTTTGCTTAAAGTTGATTTTTTTTTGTTTTCAGATGATTTTTTACTTAAACATATTACTTTTGTTTAAAGATGATATTTTTGTTTAAATAGATTCCCTAACAAAAACCATCCTATCTTACATAGATTTCATTTACGGAAACCAATCTTCTTTAAATGTAATTTTTTTTTTAATTTGAGTCGTAACACCATATAAATGTTCTCTTGCAATCATCGCAGAAGCTGGCTCGCAGCTCGCATCTACTTAAAAATAGGAATAATTTTGCGACTTCTTTTTAATTAGATGCAAGTACTTACAGCGAGCTACGACCCAGTTCCTACGACGATTAGAAAAGTGATGCGAAGGGGGGTCAAAAAAATTCGTGCAAGGCAATTTGAGCGAAACAAAATTCGCGTACAAAGAAAATTATTTAATTGCGCACTGAAAACCTGAAAATCCTGCACGAACAATTGACAAAAAGAATCGTGCAGGCTGACCCCCCTCCCGGCCCCCATCCCACCCCTAAGACAGTTCGTTTCAAGTGCGCTGGAGATGCGAGTCAAGGTTTGCTGATTTTTTGCCACTCCTTTGGCAAACGTAATCTTTAAATACAGTGTAGTCAAATTGAATATTAAAAAGCACTCTTCGTTCATGTAATGAATGTGTCTCTGGAACAAGACTTGTGTTCTGATGCATATATTGTTCAAGATTTTTTGACGCGACTCTTTTTGGTATTGAAACAAATAACCAGCAATCAAAGTCTTACAAACTTGAGAGATACATTGCACGTACAGAACACTGTCTTATGAGTGATTCTGATAACTTACTTACAACGGCTTTGTAACGGCTTGATAACTTGGCATGCACAGGTTTCGTGTTCAGATACCGTTAAACGTGTGCACAAGAATAAAATAGTTTTTGGTTTTTGTTTACTAAACTATTCGTTTGTAACTAAACCTTTTTTTTTTAAAGATAAACACAAAAAACCCCAGACCTAGTGCTAAAGTGCGGTGCATAGCTCTAGTGATGGTCTTGATTAATGAAAAGTGCTATACTTGTAGCGCTTATATATCTAAAGAAATTGTGTTCATGATAAGCGGCAGATTTTATGCAAATTAACGTTTCTGCATATATTCATTTAGGTAAACGTTGAGGATACAAAACTGTTCAATAATGACGACCGCCACTAGAGCTATGCAATGAACTAACATGAAGCTCATGAGACCTGTGGAAAACCTTTAGGGGGGGGAGGGGAGGGAGGGGGAGTAACTTCCCACTTAGACTGTCCAGACACCTTAATGGTTTGTTATTATAAGGGAATATTCGCTTCTTGTAACGCCTGCATCAGAAAACACGCCTTAAAGCTGTTTTCCATTTCAACCGTACTGTACAAAACGTAGTCGTTTTTCTTCGTCTTGCGAGCTTTCGAGAAGAACAAAAGAAAACAAACACGGTTGGAGTGGAAAACAGGCCTTAGACACTTGCTACACACAACGAATGTGCTTTGGATGTATCCAATTTTTACCAATATTCACTACACTTTCAATAATATGAAATATACTTGCATTATAGTTAAAGGGTGTTTTCGTTTAGGACCATTCCAGAATAGAAATAACCAGAATAAGGTAAGTGAACCTTAGTTCAATCTGGAATACTAGGAATATCATCCGTCAAGTTCTGGATTAACCAGAATAACCCATTCTTTGTAAAACGAGAGATCAAGCTATTCTGGAATACCTCAGAAATTATTCTTATTCTGGAATAACGCAAACGAACGCACCATAAGACAAAGATTATTACCAACAGCGTCTTTCTTTACCTATATAAGAAATACCTTCTCATAGTGTCGAGCGCATGAAGGAGACCCAGTTTTACAGCTTCGTCCATTTATGATCAGAGTCGTCCAGCTCTTGTGATGGAATAGGACTGTTGGATTTATCACATGAGGAATCTTCAATAGTTAAAGGTGAATCACACGACAGCGCATCAATATCATCGTCAGTTTCATCAGCTCCCATTATATGTTCAAAGCTGTCTGTATTGTCATCAATAGGGCTTCTACAGCTTTCAATACAGTCACCAACAATAAGTGAGTCAGCACCAATATCGTCATTTCCAACGCCGTTTCCTTCACATCTTTCAGTTGCTAAGTCTAGCAGTCTTTTATTTTCAGATTCCAATTTCTTAACTTTTTCTAATAAAACCTTTTCTTTCCTTTGATATTGTTTGTTTTCAATTTTCAAAAAATTTCCTCGGTTTTTAAGATTTTTGTTTTCTTCCGTGAGATTTTCTATCTTCTCAAGAAGAGGCTTGGTGAGCGAAGGATTAATTTCTTCTTCCTGGAACACTTGATACTCTACTTCAAACCTGAGCAGCTGATCACCAATCTCCATGGCCAGTACATCTTCAACTATGCTCTCCAGTTCGTCCACAGCTAATTTAGGTAAGTCTACTTTCAAGAACTCCACGACTGTTTCGAGGTTTTCACACGCTAAGATCTTATCTTGGAAACGACGTACAAGAGTTAGAGACACCTAGGACAATATAGTAGGAATAAGTCAGCCTAGACCGAGACTTTCTATTTTCTATTTGGGGGTCTGGGACTTGCTTGGGACTAGGCGTAATTCTGGGTACGGGATTGGGCGAAATTCTGCTTACGTCAAAAAGCCAATATAGCTCCGAGCCCCACAGACAACAGCTCAGCCACGAAAAGAGAGTAACTCTTTCATACAGTGAAATAAAAGTAGTGTCCTGCGTATAAGGTTTGATATACTGCCGAAACAGAGAACGTAGGAGTCTAACGTTTCGAGCGAAGGCCCTTCGTCAGAGAGAAACGTTTCTCACGAAAGGCCTTCGCTCGAAACGTTAGACTATATCTAACCTTGCTACATTTCGACTGTTAACTCTTTCATACGCGGGAAAGGAAGGCTGAAGCAGTGTTAGATCAGCAGTTTCACATAAAAGAGTTGATTGAAATGAAAACAGACACAAACGAGAAGATCTGGGTGGCTTTATTATTCTACGGATCACATTTTTGAATGTTTACGATTCAATGATTACCTAACACACCCCCCCCCACCCCCCGCATCTCCCAAAACCTTAACCCTAATCAGTAAGAATGTTTACTACATTTACCCAAATCTTACACAGGTTTTGGTGATACTATATACACTCTCTTCCTGGAGTACATGATTATATTTCAACCAACTCTTCTTCGTGAAACCGCTATCTATCGCTGACTCAACCGCCTTCTCCGTCCGCGGAAGAGTACCGTCGAACTGCTATTTATGGCACAAAGTGCGGACAACCAAACCAAAATTAACTTTCAAATTATTGCAAATGAGCCATCATTATCTATTGTGCGAATTGCAAGAATTATGGGTAAAGGCGGACAAACTTTTGTAGTGACGTCATCACGACGGAGCGCTATTCTCATGAGCGGTCAAATACATTAAACCTCAATCAAACCTTAATGAACCCTCGACAAACTTAAGTAGTGACGTCATCACGATGGAGCGCTACTCTCATGAGCGGTCAAATACATTAAACCTCAATCAAACCTTAATGAACCCTCATCAACCCAATCACTTTCCAAAAACGTTATTAACACTTGCCACTCTAACAATTCTCATCAATTCTAACTAATTATAATACTGTAACTAATTCATTAACTCCCATCCCGTTGACTTAATACAGTCTTTGCATCACAAGTTAATGCCATAAGACAAAAGTAGAACAACTATACCTTAAAAACTGTTTCCAATCCACCAAAACAAAGTAAGTCTGCAGAATAAACAATAAGAAATAATTATTCTCTTTTTTAGTTTTTATTGTTATAAGTTTGTATAGTTAGTTAATCCACGACTACCTTTGCAAGAATGTTTTCACTTCTTCACTCACTGACTGACTGACTGTCTGTCTGTCTGTCTGTCTGTCTGTCTGTCTGTCTGTCTGTCTGTCTGTCTGTCTGTCTGTCTGTCTGTCTGTCTGTCTGTCTGTCTGTCTGTCTGTCTGTCTGTCTGTCTGTCTGTCTGTCTGTCTGTCTGTCTGTCTGTCTGTCTGTCTGTCTGTCTGTCTGTCTGTCTGTCTGTCTGTCTGTCTGTCTGTCTGTGTGTGTGTGTGTGTGTGTGTGTGTGTGTGTGTGTGTCTGTCTGTCTGTCTGTCTGTCTGTCTGTCTGTCTGTCTAGACAAAAACAAAAAGCTTCTGACGTACCCAGAACTCTGCAAGCAAAGGAAACTGGAAACAAGGAAGCAAAGAGAGTAAGAAACCAAGAAGCAGCGTACAAAGTTGGAGTAACTTCATAGTTTTGAAAATGATCATAAAGACTTGGACACACGTCATGAAGAAGACGAGAAAATTGATAAAATTGCACCTATTAAAAACAATTAAAACAGTATATTAGTAAGTTTCTACTAATTAAAGATAGATTTTGTTAGCGATACATGATAAAATATAACCAAACTACACTTAACCACTTACTCTCAAGCCTGCCATATCAGGCATATACTGGTGACGTAACCCATAGTTGAAGTTTATATGCTTGAGAACATCAAATGCTTCTTCTTCTCCAAGCTGTAACACCACAAACACTATGTTAGTTTTTTTAGACATATCGATATTAGATAACGTAATTGGTTGACAGACAATGAAACAAGAGAACAATTTCGATATATAAGGTTTGTCCAATATCTAGTATAAATAAAATTAGTTTAGTTTTTAGTGTTGGTTTTACGGAAGAAGGAAAAGAGAGAGTGAGAAAAACCCTCGAAACACAGAAAAGAACAACTGCAACAACTTTACTCCCGTGAGTTCAAGCTCGAGAACGACGTTACTCCCAGGCAGTCACCCATCTATATACTAACCACATCCATACACTAACCCAATCCATATACTAACCTCATTCATATACTAACCCCATCCATCATATACTAACACCATCCATATACTAACCCCATCCATACACTAACACCATCCATCTAACACCATCCATACTAACCCCATCCATATACTAACCCCATCCATCATATACTAACACCATCCATACACTAACCCAATCCATATACAAACCTCATTCATATACTAACCCATCCATATACTAACACCATCCATATACTAACACCATCCATATCCATATACTAACACCATCCATATACTAACACCATCCATATACTAACACCATCCATATACTAACACCATCCATATACTAACACCATCCATATACTAACCCCATCCATCATATACTAACACCATCCATATACTAACCCCATCCATACACTAACACCATCCATCATATACTAACCCCATCCATATACTAACCCCATCCATCATATACTAACACCATCCATACACTAACCCAATCCATATACAAACCTCATTCATATACTAACACCATCCATACACTAACACCATCCATATACTAACACCATCCATATACTAACACCATCTATCATATACTAACACCATCCATACACTAACACCATCCATATACTAACACCATCCATATACTAACCCCATCCATATACTAACACCATCCATATACTAACACCATCCATCATATACTAACACCATCCATATACTAACCCCATCCATACACTAACACCATCCATCATATACTAACCCCATCCATATACTAACCCCATCCATCATATACTAACACCATCCATACACTAACACCATCCATCATATACTAACACCATCCATATACTAACACCATCCATATACTAACCCCATCCATCATATACTAACACCATCCATATACTAACACCATCCATATACTAACCCCATCCATCATATACTAACACCATCCATATACTAACACCATCCATATACTAACACCATCCATATACTAACACCATCCATATACTAACACCATCCATCATATACTAACACCATCCATATACTAACACCATCCATATACTAACACCATCCATCATATACTAACACCATCCATATACTAACACCATCCATATACTAACATCCATCATATACTAACACCATCCATATACTAACACCATCCATCATATACTAACACCATCCATCATATACTAACACCATCCATATACTAACACCATCCATATACTAACACCATCCATCATATACTAACACCATCCATATACTAACACCATCCATATACTAACACCATCCATATACTAACACCATCCATATACTAACCCCATCCATATACTAACCCCATCCATATACTAACACCATCCATCATATACTAACACCATCCATACACTAACCCCATCCATACACTAACACCATCCATCATATACTAACACCATCCATATACTAACACCATCTATCATATACTAACACCATCCATACACTAACACCATCCATATACTAACACCATCCATATACTAACCCCATCCATATACTAACACCATCCATATACTAACACCATCCATCATATACTAACACCATCCATATACTAACACCATCCATATACTAACACCATCCATACACTAACACCATCCATATACTAACCATCCATATACTAACCCCATCCATATACTAACACCATCCATCATATACTAACACCATCCATACACTAACACCATCCATACACTAACACCATCCATATACTAACACCATCCATATACTAACACCATCCATATACTAACACCATCTATCATATACTAACACCATCCATACACTAACACCATCCATATACTAACACCATCCATATACTATACTAACACCATCCATATACTAACACCATCCATATACTAACACCATCCATACACTAACACCATCCATATACTAACACCATCCATATACTAACACCATCCATATACTAACACCATCCATACACTAACACCATCCATACACTAACACCATCCATATACTAACACCATCCATATACTAACACCATCTATCATATACTAACACCATCCATACACTAACACCATCGATATACTAACACCATCCATCATATACTAACACCATCGATATACTAACACCATCCATCATATACTAACACCATCGATATACTAACACCATCCATCATATACTAACACCATCGATATACTAACACCATCGATATACTAACACCATCCATATACTAACACCATCCATCATATACTAACACCATCCATATACTAACACCATCCATACACTAACCCCATCCATACACTAACACCATCCATCATATACTAACACCATCGATATACTAACACCATCCATATACTAACCCCATCCATACACTAACACCATCCATCATATACTAACACCATCCATCATATACTAACACCATCCATCATATACTAACACCATCCATCATATACTAACACCATCCATATACTAACACCGTCCATCATATACTAACACCATCCATCATATACTAACACCATCCACACACTAACACCATCCATACACTAACACCGTCCATCATACACTAACACCATCCATCATATACTAACACCATCCATACACTAACACCATCCATATACTAACACCGTCCATCATATACTAACACCATCGATATACTAACACCATCCATACACTAACACCATCCATCACATCCATCATATACTAACACCATCCATCATATACTAACCCCATCCATATACTAACACCATCCATATACTAACACCATCGATATACTAACACCATCGATATACTAACACCATCCATACACTAACTCAATTCATATACTAACACCATCCCTATACTAACACCATCCAACCAGACTTAATTTTGGATCCAGCAGTGAGAAGCAGCTTGCTAACAGCACACGCCATCTACGCTATACCAGGGTCCTGGCTCCCTCCAGGTTTTCCTATACTTGACGGTGTAGTTCGGTCGGCAGAGTGTCGGACTAGTAAACCGAAGGTCGCGGGTTCGAATCCCGGACGCGATCGAGTACGATTTTTCTCTACTTACCAAGTACAACAGACGTTTGGTGGACGTTCGTCAAGCTCAAATACTCAGAAAAGATTTCTGCACTACATGTAGACGAACAACTTATCATATTAGCAAGTATAGTCCATCACTCAGGTTAGCACCTATAATATCATTATTCTTGACTTATTCCTAATTCCTATTTTTCCTTTTTATTCTCATTTTCATTCCTATTCCAACCAAAGATATTTCTACATAACTTACATGCATAAGAAGTACTCCAGCAACAAAGCTCAGTCCTTGACAGTAACCAAGCTCAGGGTCCAAATTGGAATATACTTTAAGTAAGTTGAACAAAGCAAATTGACCCACACCAACATGCTGACTAAAGTACGGATGAGCGGGAAACGTTCTGTCTAAAAAACGAAGAAAAGAAAATTACAATCAGAATAAAACAGCAGCACGATTTCTGTTCGAATACAGCATATTTACGATCACTCGCTTGAGTGAGTGAATAAACGAATAAAGAACTAATGAAACGAACGAACGAACGAACGAACGAACGAACAAACGAACGAACGAACGAACGCACGAACGAACGAACGAACGAACGAACGAACGAACGAACGAACGAACGAACGAACGAACGAACGAACGAACGAACGAACGAACGAACGAACGAACGAACGAACGAACGAACGAACGAACGAACAAATCAATCAATCAATCAATCAATCAATCAATCAATCAATCAATCAATCAATCAATCAATATTGAGTACCTTCGTTTTCACGGTAAAATATGGCAATAAATAAATAAATAAATAAATAAATAAATAAATAAATAAATAAATAAATAAATAAATAAATAAACAAATAAATAAACAAATAAATGTATATATATATATATATATATATATATATATATATATATAAACAAACAAACAAACAAACAAACAAACAAACAAACAAACAAACAAACAAACAAACAAACAAACAAACAAAACTAGTTATAAAAATTAGTTAGACTGTAAAACTTATTATATAAACTAGTTATATAAATCCAACATACTGCAGTCAATGAGGATAGCGTGTTGATGAACAGACGGCATTTCCTTCAATTCTTTGTACGATGCTACTTTGGGCGCTTTATACACACGTTTGTTTCTTAGTAAGTCTTGCTTTAGTAAAAATTGCCAAATCTCTCCACGACGATTCTTTGGCACTCCTTTACAACAGAGAAAAACAGAAACGAGTGACTATAATTTTCATTTTAATGCAGAAGTTAAAAATGAAGTAATAATAGAAAGTTCAAGCCTAGCGTTCTAGAGCTCTGGCAAACAATAATAATAATAATAATAATAATAATAATAATAATAATAATAATAATAATAATAATAATAATAATAATAATAATAATAATAATAATAATAATAATAAATTTTATTTATACACGATCATGTTTAAAGCATATACAGCTTGTGACAAGAAAGTCAATCTAAAAACTACAATATTACCGCAATAAAAAACCCCATATATATCAAGTAAAACCTAGCTAACTGTCAAACTTAACGCTACAATCTGTAAAATTGAATTTGTCACTGTGTTTTCTGCAGATAATATTCCATGGTACGTATTGCACCTCTATATAGGTGATGGGATGTTTCATTGACCGTGTATTGAAACGTGGTGCAGATAACTGATGTTTGGCACGTATAATAAATAAATAATTACATTATCGCTTATTGACTATATCAAACATATAGTTTGGTGTTACATTCTTAGTTTTTTTATTAGCTTAACAATCCATATATAAGATTGATGGCAAGGACAACAGGACGTGAACCCCTTTTACAGTTCCACCAAAAATTACAACATACTTTATAAATTAATTTCACAAGAGCTGATTTATAATAGTAAAATAGTGTGTTCAATCCAACACCAGAAAGAACATCTTCTGATGACATGTCTTTTGGTAAATTAACGATTATCCTCGCAGCCCTACAATGCACGTTAGAGTTTATATATAGTTTTGTCTGCCACTGTCATCTTGCGTTTTGCTTTTTCGTCATAATGGTTACCTTATGTTACAAGTCTTTCCTTTCCATTAATTATTTTAAATAAGAAGTTTACTTTTGCCTGCCGTTTGTCGTTCGACGTACGAACGTGCAGCTTAAACTCTCATTGGCCAAAAGATGAGAAATGTTGCTTGAGATAGACTATTAGACTTCAATACAGACACTACTAGAAATACATGAATGCAACAACCCCTCGCCCACTTTTATTAAATGCTTTTTTGAAACACCCCCCACCCAACCACCCACCCACCCACCTTGATTAAAATAAGCACACCTGATATACAGGCAATATAAAACAAACAGATATAAAAACAAATGATAATCCTCAAGATAATTCTATAATTTATGGATAAGATGACTAAACACTGATTTAACATATCAAAGCAAAACATAGATTTCATTGTTAAATTCTGGTTGTACAAAATATTTTTTTGGAGGTTTCAAAAGGCATTATTTTTAACAAGCTTTAAATGGCTTCCCTATGCATACATGTTTTGCAAAGGCAGAATTAAAAGTCAACTAACAACAGCTCAAAAATTACATTTATAATAGACTCCGAGATAAAAACAATTCGGTTGAATCGGATTCTAGAAAGAAGTATTAAACAGGCAACGTTTCAGTCGAAAATTTGGAAATACAGCCAAAACATCTCGTCCACATAAAGTCTATGGTAGTGTTTTAAGTTAGCTTTAGTTAAGGTGATTTATGCTTTGGACGAGCAAAGGGGAAGCACGAAAACGTAAAGCAGTATATTGTTTAGGTTAAGCGAAAACTTGAAAACAACAAGAATCCTACCGTTAACTTTAAAACGATTTGAGCAATTCAGATCGGGTTTTTGTTTACCATACGGCGTTTGGTTTCTTCAAGTTCTCTGGTTTCTCTTCAAGATATATCAAACGGGTTGTTTGTATCCTTCTTTTCTTCGTGCTCCATTTCGTTTCGATTTAATAAACGAAAGCAAAATATACTATTTGTCCAGTGTCCAACCATTCTTACCGCGTGACATCGTACCAAACATATATATATATATATAAATATATATATAAATAAACTATGTCCCAGATTTCGTCTCCCTCGCTTTTTCTACACGCGTGTAAAGTGGACTACACGCATGTCGAGATTAGCACCCTCACCGGGCTCCGGGCCTTCGGCCCTACGCCCGGGCTCGGGGACAATCATTTTAACAGTACTGGGACGTTTTGGAAGTCATTAAACTAGCTTCAAATACCAAATATAATAGTCAGTTAACCGTGACTTCTTTAAATTGTAAAGTTTATTTAAAAATTTAACCGCGGTCGTCGTCCCACCATCTTAAAGTCCCTAATTTTAACCTTTTCGCGCCTGTAGGGCTCGTATACGACCTATTAGTTAGTTTCTAACACCAGACGATTTTACTCGTCTTTCCTCGTCAAGTGAGAACCTCTGGAAGGCAAGGGTTGAAATAACGCAGCTCATATTCACATCACATTCCAGCTACACGTAACCAAACATACCAAACTTGACTGCTTCAACAAGTTCTTCTCTATC
>OZ035997.1:22110494-22137994 GCA_964035015.1 Corallium rubrum
AGACCAGGGACGGATTTTCTGGGGGGGTGGGGTGGGGGGGGGGGGGTGCGCACCCCCCCAAAATATTTTTGCACCCACCCAGAGACGTTTGGCACCCCCCAAAAAAAATTTTTGCACCCCCCTGCAAATAATATATATTACCAGCCTATAGATCGTTTTCACTCACGTGATCGGTGGCCCCATTGGGATGGTGAAACAATACGAAATATTTGAATAAGAAAGAGTTAATTCCCATACCGTACACCAATATGGCCGCCATTTCATTGTTTTGGTACACCAATATGGCCGCCGTGACGTCAGATGAAAACGATCTATTGACCGAAATTGGAATAGAATATATTTCAAATAATTAATTGTTCCATCCCTCCCTAAATTGCAGGCACATATGACCACCTTACTTGCGGGTTGATTTTGCGAGGTTACAACGTTTTGAGCACTTTTCGAAAATAATATGAAATATTATGAATAAACTATTAAAGATCATTGCTTGCGAACTTGAAAAAACAGAATCTGAACTCGCGAGCTTATGTAGAATGCGTTATGTCTACAATCAAGTCCCTCTATACATTTCTGAATCATCCAAAAGTCAGAGACGTCTATGATACCGTATACAGTGAACTTTACCCTCAGTCACAAATTAAACATCTGGCTCAGCAGATAGACATACGTTGGGGCTGCAAGTTTGAGGCAGTTGATCTGATAACGGACAAACCTCATGTTACTTTAGAAACTTTGATCAGAGTTACACAAAACCCGAGAATGCATGACCCAAAACATGTCGAGCAAGCGAGTGGGTTTTACCATAAGTTGACAACTGCGAAGCAGATTATTGGGCTGATCACACTCCATGCATACCTAGCTAGAATGTTCTTCCTGTCCAAAGAGCTGCAGAGTCAGAGCATCAACTAGACAGATGTTCAGTATGAGGTTGAAAGGACCCGCAAATCGGTTTCCCTAATAGACGATGATCAGATAAGAGTGAAGCTAAACGAGTATTCTGAAAAGACCGGCATACCTCTTGAACTCACCATGCCAATACACCGAACAAGATCATCATCATCAGCCACTGCTGAAGATTCAATCAATAACATCATCTCTGACCTCAACTCTTACATGAAAAGCAAGATCGAGGAAGAGTTCCAAATCCGGTTCGACAGCAAGAACATCAAAATAATGAAAGCTTTCGAAGCTTTGGATGCGTCCAAACCGTGCTACTTGGACATCGAGACTCTGGATTCTTTGATTGCTTGGGCATTAACAGATCCATCCTCAAACTGGAATTGTTGCGTGCCAGAGAAGATTTCCAACGGGGGCTACCGATTAGTGAAAAGAGATCTGCTAACCTAATGAAGCTCGTCAACTTAAAGAACACCATTGCAGCGAGTACGGCTACTGTGGAACGGAGCTTTTCAGCAATGAACAGAGTCTGTTCCAAGTTACGATCAAAGCTAACTCCAAGCAGACTCGGGGACCTTCTATGCATAACCCTAAACAAAGATCTGGTACCGAAACTCGAGATTGATGTACTCATTAATTCCTGGGCTTCAAAAGGAAACAAACAGAAGGGTGAATGTGTAGAAAATGCAGTATGTGATAATGAGCAACGACGTCTGCTGGATTTGATCGTTCAAGATGTTTGACTGTTCAGTCTGTTCTGCTTAACTCAGTTAACTGTGCTATTACTGAACTCACTATACATAATAATTGTGAATTTGTGATTAAGTGAAAAGGTTGAGTTAACATTTGTGACTTTCGAGTTCACCGGGTCGTTCTTCGAGTTTACATTGCAACTGTTAGGCGTATTTTATAAAGTAATATATAAATTAACTGCTACGAGTGAAAGTAATAATGGTAGCAATTAGCGAAATACACTATATAATTATGTAGATAAAAAAGTAGGTTATTTGAATAATTTGATTATTCTGATATGATGGCCACAGAATCACAGATGCGTCCTAGCAAACGCATTCTTTTAACATTTTGCTTGACCTTGCAGTTGCCCCCAGACCCATGCCAAAGCAAACAGTAGCACCCCCCAGATATTTGTCCACCCCCCCCCCCCCCCCCCCCAAACAAAAATATGAAAATCCGTCCCTGTATAAGACGCGTACGGTTAATTGATAACAATCAAAGAGCAGAACTCTCCAGCTGTTCGTCTCGAGCCGAACTCGAGCCTTACTCTGCTGAAGAGCTCTGCTCGACACGTCAGTATTTCGTTATCAAACTAATCTCGTCAGTTTGACACCTTTTCACTTTGCTCAGGTTTTATTTGGTTTGTTGTTACCTTCTAGCAACTGACACAAACGATGAAGTTTGTGAAGAGGACAATTCTCACATGCAGCATTAGTACCAACTGCTTGCCAAGCTGAGTTGAAAGCCTGTCTCAATGACTTCATAATATTATCAACCTACACATATTGAAAATAACAAAAAAATCTTACATTTAAAATCACTGTCGAATAAAATCCATTCTAAAGCTACAATTTAACATACAAACATATCAGACTTATTGATATTAAAAGAAACATATTTTAAGTAAAAGTAACTAAATATTTAGACAAAATAACGTCGCAGATTGTTCCATTGACAACAATCGCTGTAGAATATACTAACACTATAAGCTAAGTTTATAATACTTTGTTTGGAAGCCGTATAGAAAAGGGGGGAAAAAAGACACCGTTTACACGATGCCGGTACAATTTAAAAACGGCACAAAATCATGCCGTTTAGGCCTTGCGTTTACACGATACCGGCACAAACATGACATGAAAACGGCACAAAATGAAGACGGGTTCCTTGACGGCATGAAATGAAAACGCAACACTAACCGGTATCGTGTAAACGCCCGTGCCGTAACAGTTTGATGACGGTAATCACGATATATACGACCACAGTTTTCGGGTCAGCAGTATTCACAAAGTCTTCTCAATACTCATTGGAAGAGAATAATCACATGCTAATCCGTCATTATATTATACCGGCACCGTGTAAACGCAAGACTTTTTGGCCTGTATTTACACACCGGCATGATTTTGTTCCGTTTTCAAATTATACCGGCACCGTGTAAACGCAAGACTTTTTGGCCTGCATTTACACACCGGCATGATTTTGTTCCGTTTTCAAATTATACCGGCACCGTGTAAACGCAAGACTTTTTGGCCTGCATTTAAACACCGGCATGATTTTGTTCCGTTTTCAAATTATACCGGCACCGTGTAAACGCAAGACTTTTTGGCCTGCATTTAAACACCTGCATGATTTTGTTCCGTTTTCAAATTGTACCGGCATAGTGTAAACCGGGTCTTATTTAAAGTGCCTATGAAGAGAAATTTTTTATTGCTTCATTTGAAAGAGCATCAAAAAGTAGGACAATATGCAGTTTACCGTTCCTTGATATCTTTTATAGTTCCAGAGTTGTAAAGATTTAAAGATGTCAAAATGAAGAAAAAATATGGGGCAAACAAATTGCTGATTCAGCGCAAATTGTGACGTCATGTGGTTTGCATGTTAATTTGGTGAATGTTTAAATGAACTATAGCTCAGTTACTATGTGTCAGAATCAAATAAACCTTTGCACACATACAGTGCAAGATGAAACACAGTTGATAATATCACCAATTTTGTTGTCAAGCTAACACTGTTGTACCCAGGCCCATTGCACGATTTTATAAAACACCATGTATTTATCTCTGTGGGCACAATTTTCATATTATTATAGTATAAACGTATTTTAGGCATGCATAGGTACGACAATCACTTGTCAGATATTGTTTAATCCTTGTCAGGACAGAGAAGGTGGTTTATATATAAAATCCGTGCAAGGGGCCTGGGTACAACAGTGTTACCTTGACAACAAAATTGGTGATATTATCAACTGTGTTCCATCTTGCACTATATGTGTGTAAAGGTTCATTTGATTCTGACACATAGTAACTGAGCTATAGTTCATTTAAACATTCACCAAACTAACATACAAACGTCACAATTTGCGCTGAATCAGCAATTTGTTTGCGCCATATTTTTTCTTCATTTTGACATCTTTAAATCTTTATAACTTTGGAACTATAAAAGATATCAAGGAACGGTAAACTGCATATTGTCCTACTTTTTGATGCTCTTTCAAATGAAGCAGCAATAAAAAAATTCATTTCATAGGCACTTTAAACATTTTAGAGAGTATCTGTTAATGAACGAGCAATTCTCAATCCCCATAAGAATTAACAAGGCATCCACTAAAATGATCTGTAGTTTAATTAGAACAATAAAGGACTATGATGTTTTGTCGAAAATTTACGTAATCGTGACATCAATCAAAAACGTCAAAATTTCCGCTTTAAACTACAGCTACATTTTAAAATGATCAAAGCCTTTCACGTAATAAAATTTCGTTATTATTTCAACGCACCATTTTTTTCGTACAAAACCTGATTAATACCGACGTTCGAGGGATTTAACTCTTACATTTTAATTGACAAAAAAAGCTCAATTTGTAAAAAACCTTTAACTGAATAACTGAATTAACAAATAATGATGAACTTGACAGTTATATTGTTTATAGAATAGAGCGGTCATAGACCAAAAGACATGCAAACCTTTTTCTTTTGCAAAATGGTGGGAGTCAGCAAGTGCAATCAAGCATCTTATTCATACATGTGTAGGTCTGGTGAGCTAGCCTTGTTAGCGGGATGGTCCGTTTCCCTATGAAAATTTGTAATAACTCGATAACGGGGGTTTGGCGTTTCTCATATAACTCAGTGACAAATTTCCTAAATTTTACCACAGCATTTCTGAGCTCTTGTAAAAACACTTGCATATCCTCCAACGCACATACTCTCTTGTTTAAGAATTACAGTTCAAATAAAACAACAACTTATTAAAGAATAAGAATTATATAAAATAACAAGTTAAAACCTACCGCATCTTTCGACTCAGCTCTGAAAACATAGCAGTGATAATGAGATGATTTAGCATCATGACAAATGAAACCAAAATGCTCTGGTTCAGTAGTCCCCTAAAAACATCAACATTATTACTTCAACCAAAATATTATGACCACAAACTGAATCAAACTTTAATACGATAGCGTACAATAATGTACTGTACCTGTTGACAAAAAGAAATCTCTTGAACTTTTCTTTCCATCAAAATCTTTCCTGATAATGAAGAACTGAATAACACGGAATTAATGGAAATATGCATGAATAAACTACGACTCTCAGAGAGACAACTCATTCTTCTGCTTGATTTAGTCGGCAGATTTAATGCACTGCTGGCAGCAAATGCTGTGGTACCCACCACACATTTATGACCATCTGGTATTCCATCACTAACTGAACGTGGTCGACTGCAGGATAGATCTTCAACACTTAACTGATCTTTTTTCTCATCTGCATCAAAGCTTAATGCCTTGATAGGAGGAGGATGATCTTTCTCTTTCTCTTTCTCTGTATCTTTACAATCTTCATTTTGTTCTGCTCTGAGAGAGTTTAGTTTCGAGGTAAGAAGCACTTGCTGATTATGATGATGAAATCTTTCAACAGAAGTATCAATTAGTGTTGGTGGAGCTCTTCTATGTGACACTGCTAACTTTCCAGTGTACGTCACATTAAATTTTACTCCACTTTGTTCTTCTCTTGGCAGTTTTTCTGCTAAATGAGGATCAACCTTCATATCTTCGGATTCCTTGGAAGCAGGAAGCTGTCTCTTACATTCTTCTAAAGCTTTTTTTAATGTAACAAGAAATTTACCGGCCTGAAAATAAAAAAATAAATATAAATAAGTTTTGTGGAAACACCACGTAAAATATTTCTTTGCTAAGCTTGGTGTTTCCACAAAACTTATTTATATTACTTTATCGCCATGAATACTTTCAAAGAATTAAAAAATAAATAATTCTCAAAATGGTGCATGTATGCATAGTGACTTCAATTATAATAGAAGCAAGAAATGATTCAAAGGAAAGAGTTACAAATGAAATGTTGTTAATAGAGGAGATGGATACGCCACAGTGAGCCCATCTTGGCAGCGCGTGGGCACCTGTGGTGGACTCGAAAGACGCGCGGGGGACTGTGGCAGGGGATTTAAAAAAACGTGGATACGCTAGCTCGGATATGAGAATTGAGTGTAAATGTTCCTCCAGCTATTTTACTCAGAAGAATTTTCTGAGTTCTGCTTTTTCATGAAGACATGTGACTGTTTATTTAATCTTAATATACATCAATGCTTGTTACAAAATGATGAGAAAACTAAAACAAAACAATTACATCGCTAAAGAGCGGTGCAGTGTTTGGCGTTAAAACGGCGATTGCTACTGAATCCGCACGAACGAGCAAATGAGCGTGCGAACGAACGAACTCACAGGCTGAATAGTACAGCTGAGCTGTGCGGCTGCATTTGTAGAGAGACATGTTTCTTCAAGAATTTGCGGTTGTGAAGTGATCCTGCCTGAGCCATCAATACGCACGACGTGCTGGTCGAACTGGCAGACCTCGATGAGAGTACCTGTTTCGTCCCACTGTCCCATCTCTCAGCTGCCTTCATGTTCCTAATAGCGCTTCCTCTCTGGCGGCTAGAGTGTCGTTCCAGGTTTGGTGGGGCTTGTAGCAGCCAGGATGGGTATGACGTCCTGCCAAATACAAATTGAGATGGAGATAGCTTCGTGTCATGGTCGGGGGTATTGCGGTACTAGAATATGGCACGTTGCAGTACATCTGTGTTGAGGCTGGCATTTGGGCTGGTATTGTTGGTGATGATTCGTTTGACTGTTTTCACTCCGATCTCCGCTCTGCAGTTTGAATGTGGGAATGCGACGGATGACAATCGGTGATGCACTCCTCACTTCTTCAGGAATTGGCGTGTAGCGGCTGCTACAGGCCTTTGCTAAGGTCTTTGCGTAGTTGTGTGTCATAACATGCGTAGTTGCATGACCTTATCCTTTTGCTAGTGAGGATCAAAGTAGAATCACTCCTGGCTTGATCCTGCAGCAGACACCACAGGGAACGAGACAGAGATCACCTCAATCTTAGCTGTTATAATGTGCCAGGCTCTCTCTGTGGGGACTGGGCTTAAGTTGGTATGCGTGCCAGCAGAGTAGATTGAAAACAGTACAGTGGCAGCAATTTATGTATTTTGGTAATTTGATATTTAATTTCAAAATCACAGTTGTGCTTTGTGTAATTAATGTAGTCACGTGCTTATTATTTTACTGAGTTGCCATGCAAGCTTCAGCAACGGTTGGAACTTTAAAATTGGACTCACGGAGGACGAACATTCTGGGAAGAACACCTGACAAACTGGTAAATGATGGTAAATTTGGAAATTTTATTTCACAATTTCTCAAACAATTTCTCATATATACCATACATATAAAATTTGCAGCAATGATTCGCCTTAGCCATAATCAAACGACTCAGCAGTTGAAGAAACTTATAGAATTCATAATTATAGTCATTATGTCGTCTGATGTTCAACAAATGTGATGTTAAGAATATTCAACGTTTCAGCAATCGTGCTCTTCGAAATGCTTAATAGCCTTCTTAAATTCTCTGGCTGGTTGCCTATACACACACTATCTTTGAGGTGTCAGATGTAAATGGCATAACAAAAGAGCACTCCACGCAGATAACGTGTAGTTTTTCCATGTAGTACACGGACAGTACGTGTAGTTTTTTCGTGTAGTACACTAGGAATAACAATAATATTCATTCCAACACCAAATGTCAATTACACTAGCACATCTATTAAAGCTAATTTTGAGCACATTACTAGGTTCTGACACCACGCTCGCTATCCCAACATGCAAATCATGCTGCAACTTGGGCCCATGTTCCTTAAAAATTTGCTAAATAAAGAAATCCTACTCCCTTAGCTAATTAGTCAAAAATAAGATGATCAATAATTCAAACTGGACCTTAGGACGCTTCATGTTTACACCTGTTAGGCTTTTATTTTTTCGTGCTTTTAAATAAGAAGTTTTTATAAAAAGAAACACTAATGTTTCAGGACGTATTATTGTTCAAAATTTTCCAATGAATATATCTAATTCAGTGTTATTTTCATTAACCAATCAGCGTATGCCGTTTGGTGTAATGACCCGAAAAACAAGCTCAGCCATATAATAGTGTCTTATAATGCATAGTGTAATGTCTTACAATGTAGCATAATTGTCTTATAATGTAACACAATGTCTTACACTGTAGTGTAATGTCTTAAAACATAACTGCAGGTACAGTACTGTCACAAACTGTTATAGTTAATTTTAGATATTGCATATTGAGATGTTTAAATGAATTTATGCAATAAATAAATTTAACTGCATGGCAGGCATTGGTGTGTTTGGTCTTTGGAATATGGGCTCTATGGTAGAGGTGTGCCTGGTTCCCAGGGCCATTCCATTTGTTAGCACTGGACTTCACCCTCAGTCATTCACCACACTTCAACGAGTCCCCCCCTCCCATACCCGTACTCTTCATTCTTTGTCTGATTCGTCATTCGTGGGTGCCGTCTCACTTGTCTCTGCTGTCGCTTCAATCGTATGTTGCAGGAATGCCTATAAATTTTTGCTGCTCCTTGGTTAACTGCCTGGTGAAACGTCTCTTCACCAGCTACCACACCCAATGTGGTGTGCATTCCTTTTTGAGCCAACGCACTTGCTTTCATCTGCCACACCTGTTGTGTTTGTTTTACTGGTTAATACAGCCACTGCAACTGATATGTCTCAGGTTTCATTTCAGCTGCCGCACTTAGCTTGCTGCCAAATCTGCTGTGTGTCACGTTATTTCAGCTGCCGCATCAGCTGTGTGTCACCAGCCACCACACTTATGCAGAGCTGTCACACTGGTGTGTTTCATATCACGGCTGCTGCATGCTTTACCCGCTTTGTGTCAGGTGTTAACAGGGTGTCTTGTTTATGTATTCGGGATTGTACATTAATTCCTAGCTTATTCCTTTACCCGCTCCCTGGATAACTGCCAGGTGATATATTTATTTGTATGTTGTTATATGCAATGCTGCCACAGCTTAGGTGTTTGTTCGTTGTATGCTAATTTGTTGGGGCTTGGTGTTTCTCAGTGTTAATAATGGTAATTTCTTTTTTTTTACTGTTGCTTATTAGCTCAACTGCTACCTGGATAACAACCAGGTGATTTTATCTAATTGCTTGGTGTTCCTTAACTTTGTGTGTTCCAATTGTTGCTTCCACGTGTTTATTAAAATTTATCGGACAGGGGTGTGCCAGAGCAGGTGCTAACACCTCCCTTGCACAGAGAAAGGGCCTTCCTTTTCTTTTTCTTAGACCATCGATATCGGACATTCTAAACTTTGGTGTTTAGCTGCTTAGCAGACTTGCCTTCATTCAGATTGCTCCATCCGGTTAGTCTATATTTTGGGTAAGGCTGGTAATAATAGATCTCGTTATGGTAAGTATGTATATGAATTATATTATTTTCTCCACTCTGTCAGTGTGATTGTAGTCCTGGTCTTGGAGAGGGTGATTCTCAGCTTAATAGAATTGCTTGGCTCCCTGTAGTCTTAGTCTGTATCAGCTCACCTTCGAGGCAATTACTCCACCTAGCTCGTTGTTCAGCAAAACCCTCTCCAACTGTACTACCCCCTCCAAATTAAGACTATTGGAAGACAAAGTAATAATATTTGTATAATATGTATTCTTATAAGAAGTATATGTGTGATCCAGAACTATGCTGTGAATGTGCTAGTTGCCAACTCTGTCGCTTACATTTCTAGAACTCAAGACATGAAGGTTAATATCCAGAAGTGGGATACTGTACTAGATTTCAAGGAGAGGGATACCAGATTCAGAAACTTGGTAACCCACTTGGATACTGCTGAAAACTTTAAATTTCAAGCCCTGCTACTGTGCAAATGTTATTGAACAAGTTCGTGATGTGAATGGCACTTGATTCAAATATTTGATAAATTTTGGAAATTAGTATTATTATTACCCAAACCACAACTGACAAGAACAAGAATTCATATATTTCTGGGAACATCTTATAAATATGGCCTAAAAATAAAAATTACAAAACAGGAACAAGGAGACATAAATAGGGGGGACGTTGGAGGTCAGATTCATGTACGATTTAAATACTAATGAAAGTAAAAGTAAAAGTAAAAGGTTACATAATAGTGTATTTATAGTAACTTATATTTTATAATCCGAAATATATTGTTCTACTCGATATTGCTCTTAATATTTGCTACGCGTGAATAAATCTCATAATTTAGTATCGTGTTTAATGTACATGTACAAAATAATTACCAGACAATTGATAAAATGATTATTGGCTTACCTTGCTTGTACTTTCTGCTTCAAACACATGACATGAACAAGTCGCATTGTCTTTTGGATCTTTTGTTAAATAAGCAAATGTCGATGCCTCTTTTCCTTCCAGTTTAATGCATTTAGAAATGGAGACTAAACGATGTTCAACAATAGTTTCGTTTAAGGTCCCCGTCACCTGCGTACTGCCAACATCGACATCTAAAGTTTGTTTTTCGCATTTCCTTTTTATCTCGGCAACAATCCAAGGAAGCATACAAGAAGTATATCGTTTATCGATGAGAAGAGAGCCAAAATAAGTCAGCTTATATATCTCGCTGACAGAGATGCCATTAGCAGGTGATGTCTTCCCAGTAAGAACTCCTTCCTTCGCCTCTTTATCGTTGATTTTCATATTTCTATTCACTGGAATACTTACCGACCTCTCATCATTTTGTGTTAAAAAAAGAAAACCTGAGAAGTAACGAGGCAGTGGTTTCTTCTCTGCGCTGTCTTTAAAGACGTTCTGCGCTCATATATCACGATTTTTGATCTAGACTCGAGCATGCGCAGAGATCAAATTGGGAACAATAACAGGAAGTACATGGATCCTTAATTCTTTGAACGTTTTCCGGAATTCGGAATTTGAATATATGGGATCCGTTTTCCGGAATTCGAAATGCATATAAAACGGTTTATTATACATATTTACTCGGGCTACCGCAGGTAGACGAGTCTAGGTTTCACGATTCTTCTTCTCCTTCTTCTTCTTCTTCTTCTTCTTCTTCTTCGTCTTGTTGTTGTTGTTGTTGTTGTTGTTGTTGTTGTTGTTGTTGTTGTTGTTGTTGTTGTTGTTGTTGTTGTTGTTGTTGTTGTTGTTGTTGTTGTTGTTGTTGTTGTTGTTGTTGTTGTTGTTGTTGCTGTTGTTGTTGTTGTTGTTGTTGTTGTTGTTGTTGTTGTTGTTGTTGTTGTTGTTATTATTTTTATTTTTTTGCGACGTGTTATTAGTCCTCCGCGCGGCCGCTGGCGATATTGACCAATAAGCTTTGCGAAACTGAGGCATGTGACTATATCTATGCATGTGACCAGTGCATGACTGCACGTGCCTTCTTTAGTTCATTATTTATCGGGGGGGGGGGGGGATGGGTGAGAAAATGGGGGGACCTGAAATTTTTGCTACTCCTCTTGGGGGGACCCTGAAATAATTTATAAGTTCTTAAGGGGGGGGCATGAAGTTTTTGTATTAACTGAACAAGGATAAGAGTCTTTGATGATCAACATTATTATACAAACAAACATTTCTTATTGGATAAAATCATTCAGAAAAGCCTTTAATTGGAATTATTTTGTGGTGTTTTGTAAAATGTAAAGTAAAAGTAAAGCATAAGGCTCGGGTATTTAGATCCTGGTTGTGTCTTACCATCCTTGATGTATTGTACGTGTTGGTGAATAGTAGTGGAGAATGGTTTATAAGTTGAGGTTGAAGGTGTTAGTACAAGTCCTGACTCCTGATTCACATTTCACAAGAATTACCGAATCAGACTATTGCCGAGAATTTGAGATATGTTCATATGTTGATATTTTACTTTATATATAAATACAATAATAGTTATTAGACAAGTCTAACGTTATTCTCTATTCCCATCGTTTTCTTGGAGACAATTTATAATTTACTGAATTTTTGAATTTCTCGAAATTTCCTTCAAATTTCCGGCAGAATCGTTTTTCCGGAAGCACTGGGCTACAAGGGGTACAAAATAGGACACATTGGGTACTCAAGGTAATCTGGGGACATTGAATGTCATTTTTGTTGCTGTGTTGCAGTGTTTGTCAAGTTGTGAGATATTTGCAGTTTGGGAAGAAAGACGATAAATATAAAGCTTACAAAAAATGAGTTTGTAACGAGTTGGTTGCCATTATGTACTGTTTAGTTGATCATACACTATAATTTATTATAGTTTCTTCTTGGTACGAGATATCGTAGTGAAATATTATAAAAAAGGTAAGTTATGTTTTTCTACCATGTACTGATGTACACTATTCAATCCCTTCATAACTTATGTTGACATAAACTAACATTTTTTAATGTTTTTTAACTTGGTCCGTTTTTGCAGTAAAATTATACACGCTGCACTTCAAGCAGGCTACTATATCAATTAATATAATAAACTGAAACTTTGTTGTTTATATCCATTCTTATGTTACCATAGTTGAAGTGAACACCAGCTTGTATGATGTCATTTATATCATTTATTCAGTCCTAACTCCCAATCCCAAGAAAGTTCTATAGTGCTTCCCGAAATAGTAGCCTCACGCATTGTGTAAAAATAAGGAAAACTTAGTTAATTCTTTATAAATATTGATGGTTTTTAACAGTGGTGTGCCACCACAGGCCACGAGAGAAGTGTTGGGGGAGGGTGTGGGGTGGGGGAGGGGGGCAGGGCATAGTCCCCTGTGAAGATTGTCAGAATTTGGTTAGTTGGAACAATTCCAGGGTACCCAATACAGTGGAGCCTTGGTATAGTATGTGCACATCATTATAAAGCCGCATTCACACTACTGACCTAGTCCTGGCCCAGGTCAGGGTCAGGCCAGGCCTGGGTAAAACTTGCCACATTCACACTGGCTTTGGCCCAGAATAAATTAGGCTCTATATAGCCTCGTTATGGCTAGCTTACACGAAGTAGCTTCACAAGTGTATACTGTAATGGCGGATCCTCATGTATTATTAGGGTTATAACCCTTATTATTTCTAACGCTGAAGTTATCCAGCTATTCCTGGATGTTCCGATCACTCCACACCGTGATTAGATACTCTGTCTCATCATCAGTCCAATGATTTGCCATGAGCAATACAAAAATTTAAACTAATCGAAGAAAGAATTGAATGAGAAGCTGTTCTGGTGTATTATTATAATTTGGTGAGTTAAAACCTACCAACGTTCATTGCAGGCTCCCATTACCATGGCAGTGAGGCCAATCTCAGGTCTGGCCCAGGTAAAACCCATTCACACTAGGCCTAGCTCAGGGTCAGGGTCAGGCCCAGGCCAACTACTTTCATTGGCCTGGTTTGCTGGGCCCAGGTCAGGCCTAGGTCAGGTAAAAGTCATTCACACCATCAAAAATCTAGGCCCAGGTCAGGGTCAGGCCAGGTCTAGGTCAGTAGTGTGAACAAAGCTTAAGGCTCATATCAGTATAACATGGTTAATCCATGGACCTCAAAACTTCATTTGCTTGGTTTGTCAATTGACCACTTATGATAATCTTAATACCTTAGTAGAGTTCACTCTAGAGTCTAAACTGTTTAATTCCACAATCACACAACTTCAAAGCCCAGTTTCATTTCATTCTCATCTACAATCAGAACATTGGAAAAATTTCAGTAATTTTTGGGAAACCAAAACACACAGCTATTAGTTTACCTCAAAACAGATAGTAGACATAGAACCCCTTGGAACTGAAATTGAAGTTTCTCTTATCCTCACTGTAGACAATTTCTAATGAAATCTTGCTCCCAGTACTCCTCCCTCAATATCTCACCAAATGAGTGGGAGGAGCACTGGGCAATTACCTGCAGGTTATCTGTTAATTTTTCTACTTTTGAAGTTGCTGCGGGTAATAGAATGGTGCGGGTAATGTGATGACAAAATTTTCCCTAACTGTCAAAAGCCTTGCACACAAACAGTATCATCATCATTCTTATATATAGTTGGCAGAGAGTATAATTGAAGAAGATAGTGGGGTTCCCACTTGAAATTTCAAGTTTTATGCTCAAGAAATAGATGTATAGATGTATACATGACTAGTTTTCTCCCAAAGGCAAATGTGATGTGATTTTTAAGTTTTGTAAAGTGATTGAAATTGCTCCTAAACCAAAATTTTGGACAACATGTAGACTAGATGTAACGAAGAGTAATGGTGCAGTAAGATTTTCATAAAGTTGCCATCTGTAGTGGTTTTATTTGCTATAGAAAACTTAATAATCATGGAGATGAACTCAAAACTTGAGAATTAGCCTGGTCCTGATCGAGACTTGCAGCATGATTTGCATCTTGGGTAAGACCCTAATTGATGCTGAAGTGGTCATTTTGTTAAAATATGTTCTAATTATTATTATTATTATTATTATTATTATTATTATTATTATTATTATTATTATTATTATTAGTAGTAGTAGTAGTAGTAGTAGTAGTAGTAGTGGTAGTAGTGGTATTATTATTATTATTATTATTATTATTATTATTATTATTATTATTATTATTATTGTATACCATCGATTCAAGTAGCTGGTTGTAAATTACCTTAATAAGTGAGATTTACAATTGTATATGTAAGAACTAAATTTAATCAATAAAGTTTCCATTATGTTTTGATGATTCGTTATTATAATTATTACTAATTAATATTTGAAGCAACTTTAGTTATAAGTTTTGTGACTTGTATAGTATCAACATGCCTCAGAGCACTAAATGAAAAAAGTAAAAAAAGGAAGAAACCTAGAAAAAAAAGAAGGAAGCTAGAAACCTGAGTTTTTGCAAAACAAAATAGGAAACCCATTTCTGGTGATATTACCAGAATCGATGTTGCATGGCATGGCCCCCCAAAAAACATGTCATGATTTCTGCCCAAAACATCAGTGAATCTGTCTGCATTCCTAAACCTTTTTGGCTGGAGGATTCAAAAGTAGCAGATTGGCCAATCATATTTCAGTGATCTCATGGTTTCAATTTCAAAAGAATGCAGACAGATTTATTATTAGTGATGTTTCAGTGGAAAACATGACATGTTTATTTTGGACCATTGTTGCGGATCATCGGTTGTGGAACAATGGGGTGTCAACTTTGCTGTTTATAGTCCCCCCTGATAATGAGAGAGCAGCATGTGACTGTTTTTACTCACATATATATCTTCTTTCCCCAATATTGTAGTGTATTTACTTAGTTCTAACTTTTTGATTAAACTATTGAGCCTGATCACAATCAATTAGATCTACAGCTAGAGAAAATTAAAAGAAATAAAAGTTCAATTATAGAAAAAATAAGAAGTTCAAAAATATAAGGGGTTTGAAGTTGCTGCCAGGCTAGCAGGCTTGGGTGATAACCAATTTCTTCCCAGAGCCCACATTCCCCTTACCCAGCAGGCGGGAAACGAGAGGCTCTGGGATAATCCGTTCACGCCATCACAGGATTCTTGTTATCTGGAAGAAGAGTAATCATGTTTATCAGCCAATGAAATATCGATGTGAAACGGATTATCCCAGAGTCTCTTGTTTCCCGGGTGGGGAACGTGGTCTCTGGGAACGAGATTGGGTCACAACAGTATTTAACATACCACCAAATCATTGGGGGTAATACCCAACCCATATGTACATGCCAGATATACTGTATGTGGTTGGTTTTTGTGTAAAACAAATCAAATAATTTAAAATAGTTGTTTCTTATTGACTGTGACTTTGCGAGAATCTGATCAATTGGAAAATTGCCATTGTGCGTGCCATTACTGCATAGTTGTCATTGTTATTCTTTATTTTGTTTGCATAGTAGTATTTTTGACGATTTTCTTATTTTTGCAAGATTTGCGGAATTTTTTTAAAAGTATAGTACACCGTTTCTAAGTTTCACTCCAAGTTTGGATGAAGCTTTGACTGTATACTTTTTCCGTAATTCTTAATTTCATTCTAAAATCCGATCTTTTGCTTACACAACAATACAACATCCACTATTCCACTATATGAATATGTGCATATTAAATAACATTTATAATTTATGATTGGCATAAAAAATGAAACTACCGTGATTAATGAGAATTTTGCCTTACTATTCAGGACGCAGATATATATGTATCTAAAATTTTATATCATCCGTGCAGACTCTGTCTCCTTCAGACAATCTTTATTCCCTTGTCTCACTCCATGCACAAGAGCTAGCTGCTCGCCGTCGCAGGCTACCTGTATCTTACCCAAATCAAAGTGAAAACATTTTACTTTGATGAAGGTCTCCGCTCGAAACGTCAGTATTTTGTTATCAAAACTATTCTCGGTATTGATTTGATTTGATTTGATTTGATTTAATTTGATTTGATTTGATTTGATTTGATTTGATTTGATTATAGTATATATAGTTTACCGCCTACGCAACACTTTACTTTTTCATTATGTTTAACCCAAGTGCGATCACGTGTGGAAGTAGAATGCAATTTGAGTTAAACGACACGATTTCTGTCGATTCATAAGGCTAAGAAAATATTAGCGTTTTACCACTTGGAACCTCCCGGGTCGTAAAAAATTCTGAACTTTTTGTTACGTTTAAGATAAATAATACCACTGTCTCTAAAAACAAACATAAATATGGAAACTTGCGGTTTTCAAAACCCGACAAGAATGGCAATTAATATTGAGTTGGTGATATAATTAGACTGTTATCATGCAGACAAAGGGAGTTAACAGAAGAGGGGAGTTGACTCCAAAGTAGACTTGCTCTAAGTCTGCCTCTTGATATTTTAACGGAGGTAAGCTTCACATGTGTTCCGGCCCGCCCGACCGCTTTCTGGCTTTGCTGCACACATAGCAACACACATACATATATCTCCGAACAAAACACTATTGGATTTTCACATAAAACGTAACTCTGTTAAAAAAACAAGAGGCAAACTTGGAGTAAGTCTAACTCTAAGTTGCTTAGATGATTCTTGTAATCAATTTAGACAATTGTGAAGCATTGTTTATCAGGAATGGATTCAATTTGGACACACTGTTAATTTCTGATTTGGGAAGTCCGACTAAATTGAAGAAACGTGATTAATTCTAAGCCAAGATGATCGCGTATTAAGCGGTCATTGAATATATTTTATTATTAATAATACATGTACATGCATGCATGCAAGTCATACTTTATAATTGCTTGAATTGTTGAACTATGATTTCTGGCTAGAAAATGATACGCAATAAACGGTTATGAAAATGATACCACAATAAATGGTTTGAGATTTGTTTTAATAACCTTTTTATATCATTGACTTTGAAGGATGGGTCAGACATTGTCTGAACCTATTACAAGCAAGGACACTCAACTTTTTTCAAATAAAGATTATTTAGTTGGAGCATCGTCAATGCAAGGATGGAGAATCAATATCCTTTTATTATAGACTTGAAGTACTTTATTATACTACTCATGTATTGATCTACTGTACGTATGAGGCTAAACAAAAAGCTATGCATGACCAATCGAAATATATAGTAAGGTTAGATATACTGCCGAAACAGAGAACGTAGGAGTCTAACGTTTCGAGCGAAGGCCCTTCGTCAGAGAGAAAGGGCCTTCGCTCGAAACGTTACACGTTTCTCTCTGACGAAGGGCCTTCGCTCGAAACGTCAGACTCCTACGTTCTCTGTTTCGGCAGTATATCTAACCTTACTATATTTCGATTGTTGTTTCTACACTGTCTACGCAGCACGCTACTTTTATTATACATGACCAATATACTGGCGAGCGAATTTTTCGGGACCAAGACAAACCGCATTTCAAATTATTCAGATCGATTCCACTCGACAACAATTGTCAGAACAGATTGACTAATCTGACAAGACATTAAAGGCCGTCAACTCAGCAAAATATGAGAACTGTTGCCTTAGACTGACTTGAGCTGATACTACAATAATTTTAGCAGTGCTGGGGCGTCTTTGAAGTCACCAAACTAGCTTTAAATACCACCGTGACGTCTTTAAATTGTAAAACTTATCTTGCATTTTAACCGCCGTCGTCGTCATCTTAAAGTCCCTAATATATGTGTGGTGTCGTAGAATAGTTAATATTAACAAATTAATATACCAGACTGTCCTAGTTTCATGACAAATGGCTTTTTCTCGTCTAATCAATCCTATGAACTCAATGCACAATACAAGTTTCAACTGAATTTATATAGCTACACCCAACTAGCTTCTTATTTCAGTTTAATGTCGTCAAAGTATTGTTCAAGTGTTCCTTAAGTGACAAAATTAACATTTGCTAAATATTGCCACGTATTGAAACAAACTCTGAATACTTATTGTCTCAGGACATATTAAACACAATATTTCGCGACGTTCTTTGGATTCAACCGGTGGTATATTCAGATTAACAGCTTTGCGATTATGGTTTTGGTTCAGCTTTTGAAACGTTATTCTAGTCATTGGATCTAGTGGACGAATGAACAATCGCTGGATATTCGTTAATACAGTGGCAGATCCAGGGGATTGGGGATTGCAGTGCAACTCCTCTTTGGGAAAATATTTTAGCAAAAAGTTTTTAAATTCTTTCAGAATTATCTTGAAAGCGTGTTTTGTTGTAAAACTGCCCGCAAAATGCAGGAAGTATCCGGTTTCAGAACCTTAAAGAAAATGAAATATTTTACCACTTCAAAGTGTAAATCCACTTATGATTACACTATTCACGTACCTCCAAGCATATACCTTATAAAAGAAATAAAACGTTTAACATTCTTATATAGTTTCATGCAAGACTGGGCCGCTAGCAACTTGGCGTACTCGATATTTGTCGACAAGACAGTTTTGGATAATATATTAATGGCTAGAAAACTTGAAAGAAATTAATATACCTGTGGACACTTTTCTACTTGATTTTGTTGACTTTTCTCGTTATTCTACTACATCAGCCTTGTTTGTCAGCAAAACCTCCTGCTTCTGTAAACAAAGCAAAACTGGCCGCCATTTTGTTTTGCCACAGGTGAATATAGCGTACAATACAATGCAATGCAATGCAATGCAATGCAATGCAATGCAATGCAATGCAATGCAATGCAATGCAATGCAATGCAATACAATGCAATGCAATATTTATTTATTTATTTATTGTCGATGGACGTGAGGAGTGGTTGCCCATAGTGTAGGATATTCCGAGCTAGAGGAACCAATCACGTCGCGTAAAAAGCACTACTATTCATCTCCAAGGTATATGCTAATTAGTTTTATACACTATACACACTATACAGCATAATTATTGCATTTTTTGATGTATGTAAAGTCATGCCCTTTATTGCTTTTAACTATTTATGTATTTTACCATATTTCTTGATTTTATAATCATTAGTTAGTAGAAAAATAAGAGAAATAAAGGACATAATTATTGGTACTAAAGTGTTGTAGATTTAAAACATTATTCCTTAATGCAATATTAGATATGGAAGATGCATTGACTGCTATTTTATCCCTAGAAGAAGATAAAAATGTTTCATTTTTTGCTGTGTACGATGGACATGGAGGTCAGTCAAGCAATGAATTTCACAATATAATTATTGATTCATGAATACATCACTGTTAAAACTGACTGGTTTAAACAACCAATAAAAGAAGTTACCTGGATGCACCTGAGAGAACCTGTTTTATAACGGTTGTTTTAACCAGTATAACGTTGGTTATAATTTTATTTGGTCGAAACAACCAATTTGATTGGTCGCTTTGTCAGTGATTTCTCCAGTGATGTGCTCAATATTTTCTCTATATGGGGCCTAGCTATAGGAGCGTTTATGTTTATACGAGAGCTGATAAGCGACAGCTTACGCAGGATGCAAAACATTCGGAAAAAAGAACAAAGAATTTTGTTCGCGTCTTACACAAGCCGCGTGGTCTGTTCAAAACGCCGTATAAATAGGCCAGTTTGCGTGTTTTGTACTGTACGGCGCGTCTTATCGGCTTTCTTATATAAGCGGACTTAATATCTTCTTATCTTCAATATCTTATTTCAAGAAATATCCACTTGTAAACCTTGTGGTGACCTTAGTTTTAAAATAGGAAATTCGACCGGTTTTTGTTTTTAAAGGTCAACTCAACCCAAGGCAAATTATATTTCCGGCTAATTATGTGCGCCAAAGTATGGAGAATACGAAAGTGATGATAAAAATTTCAAGCAAACCGTACTTCTTGTTATTTTCGGAATTTTTTAGCGAAGTATTCCAAAAAAGCCGTGTTGTATAAAGAGAATGGCACTAGCAAGTTTGTGACGTAAACAGTTGAACCTGGACGATTGAAATCATAAGAAAAGCTGATTTATGATGAATATAACTTGTGCAAGTTTCCAACCGCTCATGTATTAAAGTATTTGACGCTTTTCGCGTGTGTTTACTTTAATGGATCGTAAAATTGTTCCTCCATTTACGTCACACACTTGCTAGTGCCAGACTCTTTATACAACACGGCTTTTTATGAAAATACTTCAAAATTCGTCGATTCAACATCCCAAAATCAACGAAAAAAAATTTCAATTCAAATTTTTTTCATCATCATAATTGGATCCTACGTGCTTTAATACATATATAAAGCGAAAAATGTAATTTGCCTTGAGTGGACCTTTAAACCAGTGTAGTCATGTAGCGATGTCACTCTGTCCTATCCTGGCTGCCTACAAAAACTGTTTACTAATATCTTCTTTTCTAGATTTTTAATTTTTATTTTAGTTTTAGTTTTTGTTGTATATTTTGTTGTTTTTCTGTAAATTTTACTAAATTGACATGACTGAAAACTGAACTGTTATTAACAAACTGAACTTGTAGGAGCTCAAGTTGCAAATTATTGTGGAAAATATGTACATTGCAAAGTAGCAAGTAATCCTGCCTTTTGTAAGTAGAATTATAGATCTTTGTGATTAATATCGGTTGCAAAAACGTTGTGGTACAAAATTTAATAATGTCCCGTTCAATTTCTGATCAAAGTTGATTTTTAGCTGTGATTGCAAAGAATCTTAAGGGTAGTATTTTGTTTTAAAATGTCATATTACGCTGCACCATTTATTTTTGGGAGTGTGTGTGGTGAAGGTACCTTGGTAGTTGACAATAATACTGTTTTGAATAATGTACAATAGTTTGACAATATCAACTGTAGACGATTACTTCTATTTGATCACGACACTGTACTTGTTTACTTGCATTATCTCTATTTATACAATACCCTGGTTGCTATGCGTGTTTTCATTCGTTGTTGCCCATGATCTATTAGAGCACAGACACATGGATCACGTCAGATCACGTCAGCTGACTTTCTTCCTTCTTCATCACAAAAGACGTACAACGTCACTCGACTCCGTCTCGTGGACGACTTTTTTGTTCTTACCACGTTGTGACGTCATCTGCGCATCTACAACTGAACAGACAACGGCAAAATGGAATCTAATAATGATATACCAAACGTGACAGTTTGGTACGCGTTTACAAGAGCACCAAAACTTTGTTTTCTTCTTGAAAAAAGAAAATTCTGCTTTGTTGGAGCACGTGTGCCGAACTATGCGGCACGAAATTTAATCATGAAAAATTATCACCACCAACTCGCTGTACCTTCGAAGAGGCATGGCATATTAATAACGCCGCCTCCTGCATAAAACCGAGATGATGTCTATTCGAAGAAGCCTATTTGTATGTTGTTGATAGATAACATTATTGGATCTATTTAACAGTACAAATATTGGAACCTTTCTCAAAACGGTCACGAATCACCGAGGAGTGATGAAGACACTAGATCGAAGTGTCGAAACGTTGAGTCATGCATGAACAGCAGCTTAAAAACGTTTTAGCCCGAGTAGGTTAAACTATGTCCTATTCTTCATCTGGTTTTGTGGCCAATTTATTTCATCACAAGAGGGCACTCAGAGACTGCATATACTTCCACCAGCGGAATATTGACGTTAGAGATGTTTAAAAAGAAAATGAGCCATCCCGCTAAACCAGGCTAGCTCACAAGACCTAAAAATGCTTGATTGCACTTGTACTAAAATTATGCAAAAATGTTTGTGTAAAATAGGGATAATGAACGCAAGCCAACATTTCTTCTACACGGAGAATCTTTGTGGACAGATTGAGTGTTAAATTATTATCCAAATTCAACCAAAATTGAAAGGGCAATTGATCCTTTATCTATGATCAATCTTTCCACAAACTAAGTTTTGTGAGATATCCTGGTGACAGACAGTAAACAGATAAACAAACAGACAAACAGAGATGAAAACCTAACCTCTGGCGGAGGTAATAAATTATTATAATATATAGGAAACACTGGTAGTAGTCGTGAGTTCTTATCTTACTACTACTATACTAAGTTACTGTGCGTAAACATTGCTGGTATAGACCTTATTGAAAAATGGCCGCCGAAATATAATTTTTTTATATGTGCATATAAATTAGTCCTTATGACCTCGTTTTAAAGTAAAAATTCTTTTGAATTTCCCACATGAAAACGAGTTCATAAGGACTAATTTATATGCACATATAAAAAAATTTTAATTTGTCGGCCATTTTTGAATAAGGTCTATAAGTTGTTTGTATTGATGTTTATATTTAATAGCGGAGGGAAGAGTAGAAGATGCGATCAAGAGTTCTTTCCTTTCTATTGATGAGGATATGCTAAAAGGTACTGGTACTTGGTATTATAAAATAATATGTATACTATGCGATCCCTGATTGGTCAATTGCCGTGTTTGGATCAGAGTATCTAAACACGGAAAATTCCCGCCAAAACGATTTTTTGAAAATGTCGGACAGAAAATCATATTCACTTGTGATTATTTTATAAAAGAAATACGAAATGTTTTTTTCCGTGTTTGGAGACTCTTATCCAAACACTTGGGAAATTACTCGACTTTCGAAAAGCTAAAAACACTCGCCTATGGCTCGTGTCTTGTTACGCTTTTCTCCAGTCTCGCAATTTACCGCGTGTTTGGATCAGAGTATCCAAACACGGAAAACCATTTGGTATTTCTTTAATGTCTGTTTATTTAAATCCAACTTTTCTGAACCTCATTAAAATCAAGATTAAATCATGTTAAAACATGCCAGACACGGAAACTGACAGAACACTGTTTAAAATTGAAGTAATACAAATAACAAATTGCGCTGCGACACTGCAAGTTGAAAAGCGTCGTTGCATGTATTACCTATACCCACCTTAAACATTGTCACGCGCAACAGTGATTTTGTTGCAAGTTGAAACAGCATGTTACAGCAAGTAGAACTGGAGTCTATACTTTTTTCAACATTTTTTTTCAATTTGCAACAAAATCATTGTTGCGTGACAATGTTTAAGGTGGGTGGTAGGTAATACGTGCAACAACGCTTTTCGACTTCCAACGCAACAAATTTGCGTTTCAAGTTGAAGAAAAATGTTGCCTGTATTACCTCACCTTAATTCATTATACTTCAACGTGTTGAAACGTTCAGTCATCTTGCATTCGAAGCATTCCAAAGACTGAACAGGAGAAAATCACACCAGAAATTTTGACAAACATGATAGTACAAAGGATTGCCATAAAAAAGGTGCATTGGCTATTAGGCGTCCCGCGCTCGCTTTGGATCATTTAGTAAAAAATCTGTATGACCCTCATTGAGGGAGAGGTTTAATACATCTCTTTTCATGGTATTTAAAAAATACAACTCATTAACCCAGTTTTCTTTGTTATTCATAAGTCTTTATCTCCCATACAAACGGAACTCAATTGAATTGAATTGTCATTATAAATGCACGGTCTTTATCTGTATAAAGCCCAGGGAAGTATACAGATCAAGACACAACCTTGTGAAATTTGAACTAATGCGTCCGAGGGCTTTATATCGCATAAATCCCGACGTTCGAGGGATTTATCTATTAATGCATCGGTTCTCGGTAGGTAACTCTTACTTTTTCATCCCTCGCCTTCCAGAGAGCCTGCAGAGCCTGCTCGCAGGTTTTCTGAGGGATATATTGTAGATGCATGGGGATATAAGGATTTATGAGGAACAAAATAAACTTACTCATTTAGCTAATGATTGAATTTGTTTTTCAAGATAAAGAACTTAAGGATGATATGGCTGGATCAACTGCTGTTGTTGTTATTTTAAAAGATGGGAAAATATTTTGTGTAAGTTGTGTATGATGACTTCTTGTTGATAATGCAGTCTGGTGTTCCACACATGGTGAGCTATGAACCACATGTGTGTTAGTTAGGACGATTGAAGAGAAACTGGCCTGAAAAATGTCAACGCGAGCGGGATTAGAATTTGCAGTTTTGGGTTATCGCTGTCTGTCACTCTATATACTACTGTAGCCATTTTTCCAGTTATTGCAGCAAGTGGTTTGCAGCAAGCTGGGAGTACTTGCATATAATTAAAAATAACTCACAACAGCAAAAAAAACAAGTACTCGCTGCCAGCCAGTTTCTGCGAGAACTGAAAAAGAAACTTATACTTATTGATCAATCGCTATGAATGATGCGCGTTTCTAAACAACTTAAGCACAAAAGATAATCTCGCGACACCTTAACACTTATCTGTAAGGATTTGCAGTATACCAATTCAGATTCACTCTTCAGAGAAACTTGTTAAACTTGAGAAAATCAAGCTAGTTAAACAATAAATTTTGTAAAATAGACGAGGAACCTTATTAATTCTGAATGTGTCTGGAGCACTATACGTGGGGGAACCTTATATGCGGGGGGGGGGGGGGGGTGCAGTGTTTGTGGGTAATTTGATTAAAAGTGACAGTATCCGCTAGCGGAATGTGTCCGCGAGGTACTATCAGAGGGAGATACTATGAGGGGGGTACTATTAAGGTGAGTAATACGTAATACGGGCAACAATAAACAGTATTAAGAATTGATTTAAACCAAACCTTAGGTATTGCCAATCAAAACACTTTTCAATATGGATTATCCCAGAGCCTTGGTTTGCGTGCTGGCGAAGGCTTTTGTTTGCGTGCTGGCAAAGGCTTTTGTTTGCGTACTGGCGAAGGCTCTGAGAACGAGATTGCTTCATGCATGAAGATCTAGGCACGAGGCGCACAGAGTACGTGCTTTACAAACCATTTCTAGTTATGCACATTCACGTGATGTAACACTGTCCTTTTAATAGGCATGCTCCAAGTTACTACTCGGGCTTACCTGTGGTAGGCTGAGTCTGAGGTTTCGGCTCGGATTTTTTTGGGGGTGTCACGATTTTGCAGTTTTGCACTTTTACTTCGGTACTATTCATACTTCCGGTGAGTTGTTAGCCGTGTGACGGAGTGAGGCCGTGAGGCATGTTGTAAGTTCTTTGCTCGTTTTGCTTTTGGAGTTGGACAAAAAGTTGAACAGCTTTGCCTTTTGATCAAGGTGTTCTTGCACATTGTTGGTAGATTTCAAAATAGAGTGACTGACTTTGTAGTTTAACAGTGATCAGATGTGGCTGACAACTGTCTTGATCGTAAATATGTTCACCAACGTGAAGTACGCGTGATTCAGTCTTTGATCTGATCTTCCTTGGCCCACTCCCACTTTTGCTCGCGCAGTATAGTGCTTCTCCGCACTTTAGCCAGTAGCCCGAGTGAACGCCTGAAGGCGTCTTGTTTTTTATTTAGGGGAATGTTGGGGATTCAAGATCAATTGCATCTGTGAGAGGAAATGTTCAAGAGCTATCCTTTGATCATAAACCTTCCAATGATGGTAACGGAAACTTTAAAACACTCTTAAATGTTTAGTGATTTACAAAGTAACTTTTTCCTCTGTCAATTGTAGAAGAAACAAGAAGGATCGTTGCAGCTGGAGGCTGGGTAGAGTTTAACAGAGTAAACGGTAAGACAGCTATATTATTGCAATTAATAAATAAATTAATTAATTAAATTTTATAATTGAAGAATTAAATCCTAAAATGTTTAAACAATAGAAATTAATTAATTAATTAATTAGTTTTTATTGTTTAAACATTTTAGAATTTAATTTTTCAATTAAAAACTGTTGTGTATAACTTTCACATGTGAATTGTTTTGTAATTTTATCAGTATAGCGAAGTATTCATGAAGTTATAGTTTAGTTTTAAAGTGTCTATAAACTCAAATACGATATTACTGATATGGATTCTATGTAACGTGTATAATTGAATGCCAAAATATTTTTTGACTTGAACTTCTATTTGTTGTTACATTCTATTGAGGGTTGTATTTCCAAAATGTTAATGAGGATGACGTCAATGTAGGCATTTGTGTGTGTTTTTTTCTTTTCCTATGATAAACCGCTTGAAGATTTTAATGAGAAAAAAAATGATAAAATATAGGATATACTATTCAAGTATTCATTAACATGTGAATTGGGTAATAAATATTTCTGCTGTGACGGAACAATGCGTATGCAAATTATGCCATCTTCATTACCATTTTGGAAATACAAACCTCAATATAACAAATAAAAGTTCAAATTAAAAAATATTTTGGTATTCAACTATACACATTAAATAGAATCCATATGCAGTAATATCATATTTGGGTTTGTAAACACTTTAAGTAAGTTTCTGTTGATCGTATCATTGATTGTTATTTTTTCTTTCAGGAAATCTGGCTTTGTCGCGTGCTCTTGGCGATTTTTGTTTTAAGAAAAATGGACAAAAATCTGCAGAGGAACAAATTGTGACAGGTACACAGAAAAGTCCTCAAAACGTTTACAACAAATACGGCTTCAGTCTTTTAGTTAACTTGAAATGTTTTGTTTGCATGTATTTTAAGCTCTTTTACGCCAGACGAATTCGGAATTGTGCGGTCACGCTTGTTCACTTATATACTTCTTTTTTCTACAACGGTTCCCGGTAAACAGGTGGAGCCATGCAAGTTTTCGTAGGGTTTCGAAATCGTTTGGTATACTGTGTAAACAGGTTCTTAGGCCTAGATCAAACGTCGCTCTTCTCATGTGCCGAACCTAATAATAATAAGCTAAATCCTTTGTTTATGCTGATTTGCATTAGGTTCCGCATATTATTTTTTTCTTTTACTTACTTACTTACTTACTTACTTACTTACTTACTTACTTACTTACTTACTTACTTACTTACTTACTTACTTACTTACTTACTTACTTACTTACTTACTTACTTATTTACTTACTTACTTACTTATTTACTTACTTACTTACTTACTTACTTACTTACTTACTTACTTACTTACTTACTTACTTACTTACTTACTTACTTACTTACTTACTTACTTACTTACTTACTTACTTACTTACTTACTTACTTACTTATTACTTTTACTCACTTACTACTCTTACTTACTTACTTACTTACTTACTTACTTGCTTGCTTGCTTGCTTGCTTGCTTGCTTGCTTGCTTGCTTGCTTGCTTGCTTGCTTGCTTGCTTGCTTGCTTGCTTGCTTGCTTGCTTGCTTGCTTGCTTGCTTGCTTGCTTGCTTGCTTGCTTGCTTGCTTGCTTGCTTGCTTGCTTATTCTTACTTCTTATTTTTTCTATTTTCT